>VDFB02373365.1:298143525-298510038 GCA_007258455.2 Sequoia sempervirens | reverse complement strand
TAAGAATCGCTACTCAAGTCCTGAGAAAACCACACCGCGGCACTCTCTCGACAACAAAATAGTAAAAATAAAAGGACGTATCCAATCTGAAAAACCTTCTCTCAGGCACCAGGACGAAGGATTCAATCTTCCCCTAAGAGCTATTCATCAAGAGAAATCAGCAGTCTTGGCCGAAAAATGCAACCCAGTCAACCTAGGAACAGAGGAGACCCCGCATATTACATTCTATGCGGAATCACTATTATCAGAAGAACAAGAACTCCTAGCAGCATTCCTAAAGGAAAGACAAATAAACTTTGCATGGAGTTATGCGGATATGCCAGGACTTGATCCAAATACTGTGGTCCACCACCTAGTAGTGTATCCTGATGCAAAACCTGTCAGACAGAAGCTTCGCAAAATGCATCCTCAAATTGCTTTGTTAGTCAAAATGGAGCTCAAAAAGCTATTAGATGCTAGATTCATCCGACCAATTGATTATCCAGAATGGGTATCGAACTTGGTACTTGTTTCAAAATCTGACGGAGCTATCAGAATCTGCACGGATTTTAGAGATTTGAACAAAGCATGTCCCAAGGATGACTTTCCACTTCCCAATATCGACATGATAGTGGACATGACAGCAGGACATGAGATGCTATCACTAATGGATGGATTTTCAGGATACAACCAAATTATGATAGCAAAAGAAGACCAACACAAGATGGATTTCACTTGTCCATGGGGGACCTACTGCTGGAACATGATGCCATTCGGCCTAAAGAATGCAGGAGCAACCTATCAAAGGGCCATGACACTGATATTCCATGATATAATTCACAAAATAGTTGAAGACTATGTAGATGACATCCTAGCAAAATCAAGGAAAAGACAAGATCATATAGCAACCCTAAGTGCTATCTTTGACAGATTGGAGGAATACAAAGTTAGACTAAATCCCAAGAAGTGCATCTTTGGCATACAATCAGGTAAACTGCTAAGATACATAGTCTCCATGAGGGGTATCAAGGTGGATCCAGCAAAAGTCAAAGCAATCCTTGAGATGGAAGCACCAAGAAACTTAAAACAACTGAGAGGCCTCTAAGGAAGGCTCCAATCCATTAGAAGGTTCATAGCACAATTGGCAGACAAGCAAAATCCGTATTCACACCTACTCCACAAGGGGGTAGTATACAAATGGGATACCAAGTGCGAAGAGGCATTCAACAAAATAAAGGAATATCTACTGACACCTCCAGTACTAATGCCACCTATCCCGAGAAAGCCATTGATCTTATATGTGTCAGCAACAGCAGCAGCCCTAGGAGCTCTTCTTGCTCAGCATGATGAAAACGGAACAGAAAGAGCCATCTACTATATCAGCAGGACAATGGTCGGTCATGAGCTAAATTACTCCTTCATTGAAAAAGCTTGCCTCGCAGTAGTGTTTGCATCCCAAAAATTTAGACATTATATGCTGGCACACAAGATAAAGCTTATTGCCAAAATTGACCCCTTTAAATATCTCTTATCAAAGGCAATGTTAACTCCTAATAATGGCAAAATGGGTCATGATATTATCGTATGACATCGAGTATGTTGAGAGAAAGGCCATCAAGGTTCAATTTATTGCAGACCAACTAGCAGAAGCACCTATGTATTCTGAGAATCCCCTTATCTCAGAGTTTCCAGATGAGTCTATTTTAACCTCAACATTGCTGATCACTGGAAACTATACTTCGATGGGTCATATGTCATGGACGTTCTTTCATCACTCCCCGGCCGTGGGGATCGCATACCAAGATCATACAAACTAGCATTTCCTTTGCACTAACAACATTGCGTAATATGAGGCTTTGACTATAGGTCTCGTGGATAGCAAAGTGCAAAGGGAGCCGTCATAGCTCGTCTACTAGCACTGCTGATCATAAATCAGGTCAATAATGAATATCAGACAAAGGATGACAAGCTAACCCCATACAAAAAATTGGTGGAAACTCTAAAAGAATCCTTCATCGACATAACATTTGAGCAGATTCCAAGAACCAACAACAAAGCAGCTGACGCCATGGCTACAATTGGGTCTCTATTAGACATCCCTCATAATGTACCGAAATATGAATTTTTGATCGAGCATATTCTCGTTCCCACATTCAAGGTACTAGAATCAGAATATGTGTGTGAAATCGTTGGTCCTGGTGATCCTTGGTATCATGACATCTATACATATCTTCGAATAGGAGTCTTACCCACTGACCTACCATCTAGCCTAAAATGAACCTTTATCAAAAAGGCATCCAGATTTGTCATCCTAGGTGATACCTTATACCGTAGAAGCATAGAGGGTACTTTACTTCACTGTCTAAATGCTAAGGAGGCATTAACCACTCTAACCGAGGTTCATAACAGTATCTATGGCTCACACTTGAGTGGAATGACCATTGCCAAGAAATTGCTGAGGCTAGGGTATTACTGGCCCATGATGGAGCGAGAAGCACATGATCATGCTAAAAGGTGTTTACAATGTCAGCAGTATGGGGACCTCATCCATGCTCCAGCTCAAGAGCTTCACCCGATTATCACACCATGGCCCTTTTCACAGTGGGGACTCGATCTCATTGGGAAAATATCACCCACCTTGTCCAATGGCCACAAATTCATTATAACTGCAACTGAATACTTCACAAAGTGGGTGGAAGCCATACCCATGACCTATGTCACTGGAAAGCAGATCTCAAAATTCATCTTGAACTATCTCATATGTCGTTATGGTGTCCCACAAGCCATTATCTCAGATAATGGGACACCCTTCAAGAACCAGGAGGTTCGCGACTTGTGCGAGAAATTCAAAATCCAGCATCGCTTCTCCACCCCGTATTATCCCCAAGGCAATGGCCAAGTAGAAGCCACAAATAAAACTATCCTCAAGAAAACAGTCAATGACGCAGGTCGTGACTGGCACTTGCAGCTTAATCCCGCCCTCTGGGCTTATCGAACCAGCATCCGCACACCCACTGGTGCCACCCCATTCTCCTTGGTCTATGGATCAGAAGTTGTACTCCCCATTGAGATCGAGCTCCCATCCCTTAGAATATCACTGCAAAATCTCATCACTGATGAAGAATATCAGGTCTCAAGACTAAACGAGCTGGAGTTACTGGATGAGAGAAGGATCGAAGCTTTAAATCACTTACAAGTCTATCAGAATAGACTCAAACGGAGCTACAACAAGAAGATCGGAAGCAGGACTTTCCAAGTTGGAGAACTAGTCTTAAAAGAAAATCAGAAGAATGTGCCAAATCCCAACAGCAAAGGAAAGTTTGAACCCAATTGGTTAGGGCCTTTCATTGTCACAACAAGCTATAAATCAGGGGCATATCAGTTATCAACACCCGAAGGGGAACCTCTGCAGGAGCCCATGAATAGCTCCCATCTCAAAAAGTTTTATGCCTAATTCTTTCAAGGTATAGAACCAAAAATAGAACCAAAAAATCCAAAAATCATAAAAGTCCTAAAAAATGGTTACTTCGGGCGAAAAACCTCGCAAAATCGTGCATCTTGGTAACAAATAAAAAAATCAAAAAGAAAAAAAATCAAAAAAAAAAAAAAAAAAATCAAAAAAAAAAAATCAAAAAAAGGATCAAAAAAATCATCCTCTAGTGAAAACCACTTATGTGGCACTTTGGGCAAGTACCTTGGTGAAAACCTGACAAACAGGCACCTTGTGTAAATAAGCACTTTCCATCCACCAGGATCTTTATAGCTTGTTCGTCACTATCCCTCCATTTCGCTTCCATCATCTATCACATCCATATCTCCATCCATCACTCATCCGCTCACATCCGCACCATAGCTTGGTCCTGTGTTCGTATCATGATCCCTCCAAGTACTACTCAGCCCATCCTCAAGGTCAGTTTGTCCTGCCTTTATCGGAGTAGTCTATTACATCACGCTGGGGGCACATTCTCATCGGATCGGATTCATGTATGATCTTAAAATCCTCAAATCAGAAAATCCAAAAACATCAGAAAATCAAATAATCCAAAAACATCCAAAACATTTCAAAAATCCAAAAACAAGGTCGTCTTGTCGAACTACGTCGTCTCTGAGCTTGAACGTAGGCAAGGTTGATCTTTGATCATCCCCCGAGACATTTAGGTCAGTCCTATAGGAGTCTCATTACAATAAACTAACATCTCATCATGTATATCATCATCTCAGAATCGTCAAGTCACAATTGAACCACACGTGGTCTCAAGGTATAATTTAGGCAAGGCTAATTGCTGATCACCTCAAGGCCCCTGTAGGATAGGTCTTTAGGTTGGGGCCCTCACCAAAATCTCGTAAAATCCCAAAACATTGGAAAACTGAAAAATCAAAATATTTGAAAACCCCAAAAAATACCCTCCTCGCCAAACAGCCTAAAAACATTTCAAAAACATCAAAAACATCCAAATATTTGAAAAAATCTATCCACCTCATCTCGCTTGCAGCTCTAATAAACACCATTCATAATAAATTGATCGTCATCCTCAACCTTTGGTGAAACAGTTAGAAACAAGTCTAGCAGGTTAAAAGTAAAACTCAAAAGCATCAAGTCTCAAGTCTTAGTCAGTACGTAAACAAGTTGGTCAAGTCTTTGTGTCGATAATCCATCATCCAAACAGTCCCATATCAATCATCTGATAACATCATGTCATAGGATGAATCCTTCCTACAAGGGGCATTATTTATCAGAAAGAACATTTTGGATAAACGAAATGACGTGCCGCCATCCACTAACATGTCCTAGGATGTATCCTTCCTACAATGGGCATTATCTTTTGGCAATAAGTTTTGGTTCTTATCCTTAAAAACACATTCCCTTTTGGTTAGCGGTATTGAAGAACATCAACTTGTTTGTGTACTTGGTCTTTCTTTTTTGACTTATCTTATTGTGCTCGCTCAAGGACCTCTCGATGATATCCCACGAAGGATTTAGAGAGAGGAATGGGGCATCATTATTCTTTTGTCAACGTGGCTTGTTGGACGCTTGTAAAATAACTTGGCTAATACTTGCTTTGTTAGGTACGCCTCTAGCAAGGTTTCCGTGATGTCAAGTGTGAACAAGAATACTCCTATCTGTTTGTCGAGTCAAAGTCCATCACACTAAGTACAACGCCATCCTGGTCCTTTATACCTTGATGCATCGTGCTTAGGCGTGTTATCAAACATAAAGTAAGTGACTCTTTGAAAATCCCAATCCTTGATAAGTAAATCATCCATCTATCATCATCTATCATCATCATCTCTAATAAAGTCTCGACCAATCATGGACTTGTTGGATCCTCTTGTCATCATCTCATTTCCGCACTAGCATCATGCATCTGTCATACATCCATCATGCATTCATCTTGCATCCATAAATCATCAGTATTCTGCATATCATCTCACATGCATATCATCATCATAATATAGATATGTTAGTCTAAGCATATCATAAATCATCCGTTGCATAATCACAGCATATCACATCATCCATCTCATCCATCTCATATCATATCATCATTTAAGTTGTTTAGAATAATATAGATTTGTTATTTTAAGCATCTTGAAATCATCTTTGCATCGTCATCCATAACCATCTATTTTGAACCTCTTTATCGCGAGATCGACCTTCAAATCGAATCTTTTTGCTCGATCTCTCGAGGGGGCAATGTACCAGTGTACTTCTTTCTGCTGGGGCATCCGAAAAATTAGAAATTTTTTAAAAATTTCGATCGCGGCAAGTTTATTCTTTGAACCAACGCAACAAGTACATTGCTTCAAAGAGGGGCAAAATGTAGACATGCAAATTTTACATTATGCATTCGATCGAATTCAGTCAATTTAGGTCTTACATTAGGCAAATTCATCACTTTAAACCATTCATTAAATAATCTCATTTATCAAATAAACATTATCATTCAACCTTCATCTTGCATCATCCATTTAATTAAATAAATCAGGACTTCATTTAAATCAAATCTTAAATTATATTCCATCATTTTCTGATAAATCAATTATCAAAGTCTTGAAAGTCAAATAATCTAATCAGCATTAAATCAGCATAAGCATCATCTAATCCTAATCTAATGATAATCCCATCCCACTTGCATTATCTAGATCTAGCCACTTGCACAATAAATCAATTTTATTGATTTATTAAAACCTCATTTTCCCTCAACATGACAAGTCAAACATGGCATTTATTGCTGTTTTTCTTGTCCCTCTCAAAAATTTATTGCAAATTTGAATTCAAAATTTCCCTTGGGCACTCTTCCCAAATCTTGCACAACCATTGACCACTCACATGATGACAAGTGTCCTCAACTCATTGGCTTGTTTTTGATCCCACATTGGTCCCTCTTCAACACTTAGCATTTTGAAAATCTTTAAATAGGTGCTTCATCTTTGAGCAAATCCTTCACAATTTTATGCAAGGTTACTCTTCATTTGAGATTTGATCTTGTTCATCATCACTCCACCATCTTCATAGCATTTTCAATTTGAGCTTTGATCAAGGGTTGGGAAAGGGTCACTAGCACATGTGACACCAATCCAACTATGGAATAGGTAGCTTGCTTTTGTTTTCATAATGTTTTAGTCTTTTTATCATCATTTGTGGCATTTTGAAAGCATTTGCAATGTATTTCATAGAGGTATTTTGATAGAGTTTGCATAACACTAACCCATTGTTTGAAGTTTAGTTGTTTGCAGATTTTAAATGGATGCCTACATTTCCATTTAGGGTTAGTTCATGCATCTGATGAAATTTCACAGGGAGTTCAGTTGGGAAGCCTGCTTTGTTCGAAATATGCCTCAATAATCACAAGCTGAAGCCTCCATTAGAGCCAAGTCAGTATGACATCTTCACTGTCTGGCCGACTAGTAGCTTTGATACATTATGTTTTGAACAGGTCGTTGTGACCTAGTTTCTGTCTTGCCGAACACTTTCACTGTAGAGCCTATCGCTGTGACAAGAGGGGTTCGGTATGACCTCTTATCGTGTGGAATTCTTTGGCCGATAGGCCATTCAATCGTAAATAGGGGAGACTCTTGGCGACCACAGGCTTCAGGATAACCAATAGCTGCTCGGTGAGAAGTCCCAGTGAAGAGTTAAAGTCTCACCGATAGCAGATGGTGTCAAGTCATTGAGGAAACTCTCGCTGAAAGAAATACTATCGGTAAGAAGTCTTACCGACTTGAGAAAGTCACACAGACTGCATTCGTTTGGGGTAACAAAGAGTCTCAGAGAGAAGTCTTAGTGAGAATGGAATGTCTCGCTGATGGTGTTGATGTCTTCGGTATAACTCTTGGTGACAGATAGACACTTCGGGGTAATTCTTTGAGCTTGCTAAGAGGTCTCGGCGACCCTGAAATGTTTTGGCGACAATGAAATGAGCTCGGCAGGTGTCTCCCTGACAAGAAGGATGGGCTCTCGGCAAAGGTTGGTCCCTTCGCCACAAGGTCTCACTGAACACAGGAGGTCTCCCCGATATTTGACACCGGTGTAGTTTCCAGCCATCGGGAAAAGGTCTTGCCGACATGGCCATGTCTTGGAGAATGAAGGTGGTCTCCACCAAAGGACGCAGGTATTGGCGAAAGGTCTTTCTGAGTTGGTGATGTCTCCCCGACCGAAGAAAAGTGAACTCATCACCAAAAGGATAGGCAACTCAGTGAAACATCTCACTGACCGGTGGGAGTCTCAGCAAATTGAGGAGAGCTTGGATAGAATGGAGGAGTCATCGGTGGATGTCTCACCGACATGAATGACATCGATGTAGTGCCTGACTATCGGAGTGACATCTTACCGACATGATGTGGTCTCAGCGATGAAAGGCAATATCGGCATGACTAATGAGGCCGCTATGACCTCTTGCCGATGAAGGTTTCTCTTTCCAAAGAAAAATGAAATGAGCTCTTGTCAAAGCAAGGAGGCCTCGTTGAGAGTCTTCCCGACCCGATAGGGTCTCAACAAAGAATGTGGAGCTCAGGTAGAGCAAAATGCGTTGGGGTGACATTAGCAGACTCTTGCCTATATGGTTGGTAATATCAAGTTCGAGGAGACTTTGAGAGGAGGTTCTACACTCGGTATGATGTCTTACCGACAGGTGATTGTCTTGGCAACCATAGAGGAGAGATCGATATGACATCTGAGCCTCGCTATGAAGTCTTCCCGATTTTCTAGGGTCTCACCGAAAAATAGAGGGAGCTTGGGGAGTTGAGGAATTCGCCAAAAGGTCCTGCAACTAACTGAAGTCTTATTGAAGGAGAACCAGCTTGGGGAGAAAGATCCAACATCACCAGGAGGTCTCACCGAATGTAGAGGGTCTCCCCGAAATAGATGCCTTTGCTAAGGAATAGGGATTTTGTCATGATGTCTCAGCGATAGAATTGTGTCTTGTCGATGGCTTCAGTGATATCAACATGACTTTTGGGCTCGATAAGAACTCTCATCGACTATCACATGTTGTGCCAATAGTTTCAAAGGGCATAATTGCATCGGTGAGACACTTCTAATGTCTCGCTGAGATGCAATTCTAAAGTGAGATTTTGACCGCCTGAAGAATCCTTGTGGAGTACACCTGACCAATTAGAGGGAACTAAAAGTGAGCCATGACAGTCTCAACCAGATGAAGAATATCAACAGGATGAAAAGCAATGTGTGTCTGTTATGAGCTTAGGAGCATTCAAAGCACTTAGCCGAAGAGGTTCAAATAGGACACGATGCCAGGAAGTAAATGCGGTGGTTGCAGAAAGATCTGAAGACCACTCCTGGAGGTGACTCTTCATGCCAACATGGACATGTAGGGTGCAGCATTAATTTCAGTCAAAAGATCTAAGGAAAAATCTATCCAGAGGACTGATATTTTGTAAGCCCTAAGGGGCCAACACAGTTTGATATATAAGGCATTTTTTTCCTTCTTTGTAAATAGTTCGGATTATACACTCTAAAGAGTTAGTGATTTTTATCAATCCTTCCTCAACTAATGTATGTTTTGTAACTCAGCTGGATTCTGGAATACAACACAGAGTTACCTTGGAAGCTAGTGTTCATGTTTGTATTACTCTCATTTCTGTATCTTTCTTTTGATTATGCAAGTCTTTAACTGTGTTTTATAAGTCTGCACTCATACCTTAGAGCTGTGAAATTTATCTTTCCTTCCTAAGATGTGTATGTAGATCAAACCTGGTAAGAATGATGCATAAGTCTAAAAGAAGTTGTTCTGAGTATGTGAAACAGTGGCAATTAAGTTTTCCAGTGTATTGTCTTCTTGTTTCATTTCATGATTTCCTATCAATACGGTGTATCACCACAGTTTAGTTCTATTTTCATGTACTCCTTCTCCCTTTTCCCTTTACAAGATCATTAGTTTAGGTGATACCCAAAGGAATCCGGCCTTCTTCGAAGGTTCATTTCAACTTCAGGTGACCCACAGCCTTGAAATGATCCCATGTTTCACTAGAAAGCTCAGTTTCCATCACTGTGCATAGGGTGCAATTTCTAGGTGACAACAGTTTCTGGCACACCCAGTGGGACCCTGAACTACTCCTCAATTCATGTTTATGCATTTTATTGCTACTGTTTGGTGTGTACAGTAGTATTTTTAGCCTTTTGGAGGCACTTTCTTTACATACCTAGTGACTCCGAGCTCAAATCTTCTAGTTTCACAGGCACAAGTCTTGGTATGTCTCAAAATAATCTGTTAATTCTAAGTTTCTAGCTCTTTGACTGAAAAGATGTCAAATATTTATGAAGATGCTTATTATTACCCTCCATATCATGAGTATGTTGCTCCTACACATCCATATCAAAGTGTATTGGACCTGCTCCAACAGATTGACCATATGTTGTGGGATCTCAGTCAAGGTCTTCACAATATGAAGATTAATGATATTAGTAAGGTGCTTGTGTGCCTATCTAGAATATTGGTTGATATCAAGATGCAGCAGGGTACCATTATGCGACAACAAGAAGTGGTTGAGCAAGTCGGCTTTTATGATCAAGAAAGAGTGGCAAAAAGAATCTGGTTCGAGGAAGGTCTTGAATAGGAAATAGCTGCTAAGGAAGAACAAATGAAGTTGCTCTCTGCTCAGGTGCAGAATACTCAAGCTTACTCAGATTATCAACATCAACTAATGGAGGAGCTGCAAAAGAGGCAATTGGAAGAGAACCTTGCCCAGCAGTTGGCTGCAAAGGAGGTAGAAATGAGGCTAAAATTTTCCAAACAAGAGGTTCCCAAATACAAGTTTGCTAGCTTCAGGCAAAGTCAGCCTCTTGACTGCCCTAGTAAGTCTTCTCAGTTTGAAATTCCAAGCTTTAAGGGATTCAATTCGATGCAAGATAACGTAGTACCTAAATAAGATCAGTCCATCATCCCTCAAGAGTAGCCCATTGATCCAAATGACTTACTCCTCAAGGAGAGAATTAGCAAAGTAAATACAATGCATTTAGCTGTAGCATGTTACCGACTACAGCAAGAAAAGCTCAAACAGGAGGAGAGGTAGGAAGTAGGATAGTAGACAATTGAGGATCTTCACTTGCAGACAAAGGATACCCAATTTTCACTAGAAAAGAAGTCACCTAAAGAATAACAATTGGTTTATTTGCTTGATCAACTACCTGGTTATGTTGAGCAAGCTGAAGATAACATGCAGGTTCCTATTTTACTAGTTGGTTTGGAACACCCAGAGAATATTGCTGACTTGTTCAATGAACTTCCTCAATTTTTTGATGAAGATGAAGATCTCACATGTATGATAGCATCTATGCCTGATGATGAACTAGTATCATATGAAAGGGAAGCATGTGATCAGCCCATTCAAGTTGGTGAGACTATTGAAGAAGTTGTTGAAGATAATGCCTTGCAGCCGTTGAACTTATTAGATGAGCTCCCCCACCTTGTTGAGGAGAAGGTGTATTCTATCATGGACAAAGAGCATAAGGAGCCACCGTTTGAAGATTTGTTTTCAATTATCTAACAGGGATATCAGCTCCTTAGTCAAGAGGATCAGACTGTAGTAGCCAATGAACAACCTGCACCTTACCTCCAATCAGCATCTTTTCAAGGAAAAGATGAAGTCTTTAGAGATCAACGAGAGGCTAGCAAGGAGAGTTCAAGCTTTACCCTTACCAGGGGTTGTCCAATCAGGTACCTAGCTTAGATGGAGTCCAATACAACACCAAGCACCAATCCTATGCCTACACATGAAGGTACAGCAAAAGAAGATATCTGAGATGCATTGATAGCCAAACAAGAGTATGTTCAGCTCATTTGTCCTCCTTTGATTGACAATATGTATTGTCTATTTGGTGAGGTAAGTGAATTTGTTCTCCTCTTTCAAGAAGCAGTGCATCATCTGTTTAAACCTTTTTCTGTATATCATTTTTTCCTAGCTATCCTTAAACATGCCAGTCACCACATATTGAGTAGAATGGGCAGTTATTTTACTCAACCTGTCAATGGGTTTGTTTGACCAATTTCTTATTCATTAGTATAGGGTAGGTTTAGTTGCTATTTCTTTCCCCAAGTGTTGTTTCAACACATGTAAATAGTTTATTTCATTTTTTCTTCTTTTTAATAAGTTTCCAAGTGTTCTAGTGAGTTTCAAGATGAGTTATAGCCATGTACAAAGCTGCTCTTGATCTTTTCTGAGTTGTCCCAATGACTCCATGCCCAATGGATAGGCCTAGGCTACTAGTTTCATGTTTAGCAAAAAAACATACAGCAAAGGTCACCATAAATGTTACCTAATTTTCACCCTCAGGCTCAATCAGGCAAGGCATCTATGTTGCAGGTGTTCATAAGGGCCAAATGGGATATTTCCATTTAGGGTTAGTTCATGCATCTGATGACATTTCATAGGGAGCTTAGTTGGGAAGCCTGATTTGTTGGAAATATGCCTCAATAATCATAGGTTGAAGCCTCCATTAGAGCCAAGTCGGTATGACATCTTCACTGTCTGGCCGACTAGTAGCTTTGATACATTTTGTTTTGAACAGGTCACTGTGACCTAGTTTCTGTCTTGCCAAATGCTTTCACTGTAGAGCCTATTGTTGTGACAAGAGGGGTTCGGTATGACCTCTTATCGTGTGGAATTCTTTGGCTGATAGGCCATTCAATCGTAAATTGAGGAGACTCTTGGCGACCACGGGCTTCGGGATAACCTATAGCGGCTCAGTGAGAAGTCCCAGTGAAGAGTTAAAGTCTCGCCGATAGAAGATGGTGTCAAGTCATCGGGGAAACTCTCACCAGAAGAAATACTATCCGTAAGAAGTCTTACCGATGTGAGAAAGTCACACCAACTGCATTCGTTCGAGGTAACAAAGATTCTCAGAGAGAATTCTTAGCAAGAATGGAATGTCTCACCGATGGTGTTGATGTCTTCGGTATAACTCTTGGTGACAGATGGACACTTCGGGGTAAGTCTTTGAGCTCACTAAGAGGTCTCAGTGACCCAGGAATGTTTTGGCAACAACGAAATGAGCTCAGCAGGTGTCTCCCCCACAAGAAGGATGGGCTCTCAGAAAAGGTTGGTCCCTTCACCACAAGGTCTCGCCGAACGCAGGAGGTCTCCCCAATATTTGACACTGGTGTAGTTTCCAGCCGTCGAGAAAAGGTCTTGCCGACATGGCCATGTCTCGGTGAACGAAGGTGGTCTCCACCAAAGGACGCAGGTATCGGCGAAAGGTCTTGCCGAGTTGGTGATGTCTCCCCTACTGAAGAAAAGTGAACTCATCACCGAAAGGATAGGGAGCTCAGTGAATTGAGGAGAGCTCAGGTAGAATGGAGGAGTCATCAACGAAGGTCTCACCAACTAGCAGAAGGTATCCTAGACATGAATGACATCGATGTAGCGCCTGACTGTCGGAGTGACGTCTTATTGACATGATGTGGTCTTAGTGATGAAAGGCGATATCAGCATGACTAATGAGGCCGCTATGACCTCTTGCCGATGAAGGTTTTTCTTTCTAAAGAAAAAAGAAATGATTTCTCGTTGAAGCAAGGAGACTTCGTTGAGAGTCTTGCCGACCTGATAGGGTCTCAACAAAGAATGTGGAGCTCAGGTAGAGCAAAATGCGTTAGGGTGACATCAGCAGACTCTTGCTGATATGGTTTGTAATATCAAGTTCGAAGAGACTTCGGGAGGAGGTTCTACATTTGGTATGATGTCTTACCGACAGGTGATTGTCTTGGAAACCATAGAGGAGAGATTGATATGACATCTGAGCCTCGCTATGAAGTCTTCCTGATTTTCTAGGGTCTCACCGAAAAATAGAGGGAGCTCGGGGAGTTGAGGCATTCACCAAAAGGTCCTGGTGACTAACTGAAGTCTTGCCAAAGGAGAACCAGCTCAGGGAGAAAGATCCAACATCACCAGGAGGTCTCCCCAAAACAGATGCCTTCGCTAAGGAATAGGGATTTCGTCATGATGTCTCAGTGATAGAATTGTGTCTTTCCGATGTTTAGTGATATTGACATGACTTTTGGGCTTGATAAGAACTCTCATCGACTGTCACATGTTGTGCCGATAGTTTCAAAGGGAATAATCACATCGGTGAGACACTTCTAGTGTCTCGCCAAGATGCAATTCTATAGTGAGCTTTTGACCACCCGAAGAATCCTTGTGGAGTACACCCGACCAATCAAAGGGAGCTAAAAGTGAGCTGTGGCAGTCTCAACCAGATGAAGAAGATCAATAGGATGAAAAGAAATGTGTGTCTATTCTGAGCTCAGGAGCATTCAAAGCGCTTAGCCGAAGAGGTTCAAATAGGACACGATGCCAGGAAGTAAATGCGGTGGTTGCAAAAAGATTTGAAGAAGACCACTCTTGGAGGTGACTCTTCATGCCGACATGGACATGCAGGATGCAACATTAATTTCATCCAAAAGATCTAAGGAAAAATCTATCTCGAGGACTGATATTTTGTAAGCCCTAAGGGGCCGACACAATTTGATATATAAGGCATTTTTTTCCTTTTTTGTAAATAGTTCAGATTATACACTCTGAAGAGTTAGTGATTTTTAGAAATCCTTCCTCAACTGATGTATGTTTTGTAACTCAGCTGGATTCTACAATACAACACAGAGTTACCTTGGAAGCTAGTGTTCATGTTTGTATTACTCTCATTTTTGTATCTTTCTTTTGATAATGCAAGTCTTTAATTGTGTTTTATAAGTCTGCACTCATACTTTAGAGCTGTGAAATTTATCTTTCCTTCCTAAGATGTGTATGTAGATCAAACCTAGTAAGAATGATGCATAAGTCTAAAATAAGTTGTTCTGAGTATGTGAAATTGTAGCAATTAAGTTTCCCAGTGTATTTTCTTCTTGTTTCATTTCATGATTTCCTATCAATACGGTGTATCACCACAGTTTAGTTCTATTTTCATGTACTCCTTCTCCCTTTTCCCTTTACAAGATCATTAGTTTAGGTGATACCCAAAGGAAGCCAGCCTTCTCCAGAGGTTCATTTCAACTTCAGGTGACCCATAGCCTTGAAATCATCCCATGTTTCACTAGAAAGCTCAGTTTCCATCACTGTGCATAAGGTGCAATTTCTAGGTGACAACAATACCATCAGTCTATTAGCATGGGGAGAGCAGCCATGTAGCTCCTGTGACACCCTTGGCCTCCCAAGAGAATTCAAGAATGGACACCATAGTGAGAAACTAATATCTTGATTTTTTTGGTCAAGTCATAGTAGACATTCCCCCACATCAGCCCACATGAGCAGAGCATAGGCCACTACAAAGTGTGGAGAGCCATGTAGATGTGTTTGATCCCATGTTGTGATCAAGGATAACTTATTAGGATATGAGAGGTTCCTAAAAGGAGCTGAGAACCACTTGTGAGGAGTTGAGATCTAATTGATTTCCTATAGAGAGAAAGGTTCAAGCTAACCTTCAAGATGAGCTTAGCAAGGTATGATCATAGATAGATCATTTTACTAAGGAGCACATCACAACATTGATACCTAAGGCTATGGCCTTCAAAAGCTACAGGAAATACAAACACATAGTGGCTCTAGGATCCAATCTTGATCTATAATATCATGTCAACCACTATCACCAAGTCTTCAGGAATCTAGTAGCCATAGGCCCTCTAGATGAGGATATTTTTCTATGAGACACTAAATTTTGTCAATGTGGTGATTATGATGTATATATTTGAGCATGTTTTTATTTTTGTGTTGTGTTTCCATAAATGTTAGCTTAGATGTTAATGTGATCTATTAAATTATTTGGATGAGACTATTTGACAAATAATTCCATGATCTAATTGATATAATATGCCATCTAATTAAACAATAAAGTCTACTTAGATGCTATATTTTTTATTTAAGCATTATAATGTTAAACTAGATACTATTATAATCTAATTTAAGTAAAATTAAACTCTTTTAATGATCTAATTTAAGAAACCACACATATTTTTGAATGGTATTCACAAAAAGTAATAGTCCAATAGTGGAAAATTACTCTTAAAGATTCAAGACACACAAATGATTGTTAGGAATGAAGCAATGCAAGAAGAAATATAAAGAATATCTACTTAATCTAACAACATGATTTAATACATACTATTTAGAAAAATTCTAGGTATAATATCTATGGAAATGTGTAGCATTAATAGGTTCTTTTAGAGGTGAAAGAAAAAATAAATGAGAAATGGAAAGTACTAACTAATGAACATTGTTTGGAGGAAAGAGATTACCGAGAAATAGAGAAGCCAAACCAAGCACCACCAAATGCAAAGGAGACACAAGAATTTGATAAGGGGAAAAACAAGAAAAAACCCCAATATTTTGAATGGAGGAAAAATGCCTAAGAATGATACAAAGAGAGAGAGAGCACTTAAGCCTTAAGCTTGAGTGCTTGAATATGAAGAATGAGAGGAGAGGAACCTCAATAAATAGAGGTGAGAACAGGAGTTAGAATGTAGCTCCCAATTCAATGAATGCCACCATTCATCTATGTGTGTGCAATGTGTCACCTCTTAATGAGGTGGCTACAAATATTCCTTAATAAAGGAATTAAAAATAAAATGAGTCATCCTCACACATGTGTGAGGAGACAAAAGAGACAAAAGACATGTAGGGATTCCTTTGGAATATTCCTACAAGTTAATAAATAATTACAATTAAAGAATAACCTTCACCAAGTAAAGATTAATCTTCTAACATCCCCCCTTAAGCTTTACTTGGGAGGTTACATCAAACCCTTCAATGGGTTGTAATCCAATAATTTTACACTGAAAGAGAAATTTATCTTTACAAAGATTTGTGGTGAGAATATTTGCCACTTGATCTTCACCTTTACAATACAAAAGAGAAATTTGCTTGTCTTCAAATTTCTCTCTAATGAAGTGATGATGAAGAGAAATGTGCTTGGTCCTTGCATGAAAAATAGCACTTTGATTATCACAATATAAAGGAGTAGGATCCTTTTGAGGTAGACTCAAGTCTTCAAGTAATCTTTTCAACTATAGTGCTTCTTTGGATGCATTAGTACAACCTTTATAGTCAGCTTCTGTAGAACAAAGAGAAGTATCTTTTTTTTTCTTAGTATTCCATGAGATTGCACCTGATCCAACAGAGAAACGATAACCACAAGTGGATGTCCCATCATTGGGATCACCTCCTAAATCTGAATCAGTATAACCTTTAAAAAAAAATCACAATTTGCATCATAAAAGAGACCAAGATTAAGAGTTCCTTTAACATATCTTAAAATTCTTTTTGCAACTTTAAAATGAGTTTGTTGTGGTTTAGACATAAATCTAGAAACTAAACCAACACTATAAGAAATATCAGGCCTAGTAAGAGTTAGATATTTCAAACTTCCTACTAATTTCCTATATAAAGTAGGATGATCAACAAAAGGAGTTTCCATATCAACCATTAATTTAGTTCCTAATTCACAAGGAGTAGAAACACAATTTGCATCAATCATTTTAAATATATCTAAGAGATCTTGAGCATATTTGTGTTGAGAAAGAAAAAATACCTTTAGGTGTTTGCCAAATTTGCATACTCAAAAAAAAGTAATAGGCCTAAATCAATTATTTGAAATTGTTGATTGAGTTGAGACTTAACATCACTAATAAAATTGTTAGAACTAGACTTGTGATTATCAAATCATCAACATATAAAATAATAATCACAATATCATTGTCACTATGCTTAATATATAAATTTGGACCATTTGCATGAAACAAGATTCTTACCTTGAGGTAAGGGAACTAAATCCCAAGTATTATTAGCAATTAAAGTATCATATTCTTTTTTCATAGCTAATATAAGAGTAATCCAATGTAGATAAAATAACCTTAAGCCTTGAATAAGAGTGCCAAAAAAAATAAAATTGTAGCACAAATCATGGCTTATAGCCCAAATTATAAAATGTCAATATATAGGCATAACAATAATAGTTCTAGGTTTCTTCTCACTACATCATTTGTTGTATTGTAAAGGGAAATTGTATCAAGATTAATAATAAAGGACTTTGAAAATTAGTCATAAAGATGGTTTTAAAAAACCATAGTGCCTTAGTTAAAAAATTCAATATCAATAGTCCTAATAATGGTATAAAAACCATATTGCCTTCAATAAAATAATGAAACATAATAGTTTCAAGAACTTGATCCCCATCAATTAAGAAAATAGATCTAAGTTCATCATAAATAAGTAAGTGCATACCATCAAAGTGGATGGAAATATTTTCCATGGGTCCCAAAACTCCAATGAGACTTGATAAAATAAATGATTCATTATAGATAGGGCTCCCTATGTAGCATTACTGCAAATGCGACTAGCGCATAAATATATATGTAAAGGCTCCATTGAGACTTGATAAAGTGATTAATTTTCCAAACATATCTAGATGGAATAAATCCATCAAGACGGAAAATTTACCAATAAGGCACAATATCAAATTAGTGAGACACAATAAAATATCAAATTCCCTTTATCAAAACAACATAATTGTAGTTGAGAAGGAAACACTAGGTTTTTTTTTTTAAGATTGTAATAGATCAAGACATAGGTAGAGAGAATGATAATTTCTCAAGCCACAAATCAAGCCACCTTAAGTTATAAAAAAAATGTTAAAAAAATGTGATGGAATAATGGGAAATGCATACTGTGAAGAGAAGAATTATTAAGTATTAATAAATCATTAAGACAATACTCATGCATTCATGACTACATGAATATCCCCTTTTCATATTCTAAATATAATCGAATAAAACAAGTACAATATTATTGGTGATCAAGTCCAGTAATAAAGTACATGTGTAGTTATTTTAAAAGGCAATTTTTTTTTTAAGAAATGTCTATTTAAAAAGATAATTTTTTAAAATGTATGGAAAAAAAGTCCATTGAGAAATTTAAAAATCTATAAATTCCTTACGCAAATTTATTTATTTATTTATCTTTTAAAAAAAAGGGTCTAATTAGTTAGGAAAAATAAAAGAAAAAAGGAAAGAGATAAAAGCTCCACCAAAATATTGAATAGATATACATAAGCATAATTCTTTTCTAAAATAGAAAAATGATAAGTGCATTTTATACAAGCATGTTAATTTCCATTGCCACGGTAAGTAAGAATGTAACTCAAGAAAAATAAACTTAAAGGTTAATAATCAACTACTACAAAATGGATTAAAAGTGTGAATTCTAAAATCAATTTAACAATATGGTAGGACACTAAGCTTTCCATTTTTCTTGTTCATCTTTAGATGCAGACGGATTGGGTTTGGATCAGGTTTTGATTTCGCAACATCCAAAAGATGTTTAAACCAAAAAATAAAGTATATATGAGTTTTCCAAGAATGATAGTTAGAAGAATTCAACTTAATTTCAGGAATTAAAGTAGACATGATTGTAATAAAAAATCACAACTTTATGATAAAAATAATGACTACTTTAAATATTTGCTTAAAAAAATTCTTGATTGAATTAAATCTTCAAAAAACTCTTTAAAAAACAAATAACTCCTTTAGATTTGCTATTGCAAAATAAATAATTTAAAAATAACTATACAATTAAATAATTATACCAACTATGGATTCAAAACATTATGTGAATACTAAATTAAATTAATAATAAATTTGAAATTAAAGCAATAATATTTGAAAAATTAATACAAATCCTAAATTAAAAATATTTTTTAAAAAAAATTAATAGATTAATATTAAAACTTAAAAAGTTATATATAAAAAATATAAATTTAATATATTTTTGTTTTAAAAGATGAAAAGTTTTATTTAAAAGGATTATATTAAAAAATATTAAAAAATGAAAGTTTTATTGTTTATTAAAACTTATCCATACCACGTGGAAAAGCCTCCTTAATGCTTATTTTAAAAAAAAACTTTTTATGACTTTCTAAAAAAGTTCAAATTAAAAGAACTCAAAAATAAAAGTAATGCCCTTAAAAAAACACGGGCGGGAATAAAATAGAATTTGAACAAAATAAAACTTGAGGTGTATGGGAGTTTATTTTAGGATTTTAAAACTTTTTAAAGGAGTTTGGGTGGGAAAAGAGATAGTAAGATTTTTTTAAAAAAACTTAAAGAAACTTGAAACCAGCCAAAGGAATAAGGTTTTCTTTATTAATTTTTTTGCAGAGAAGGGCAAGAAGCATGGCAACTCCATGCAAAGGTGAAAGAAGGATTTGCAATGGTGGAAACTTACAAACAACAAGCAATGGAGATGGCCATAGAGAGGGTTGAATCCCTATTTTATTATTGTTTTTGTATTTATTATTATTAAAAAAAATAGAGGTTAGAATAGTGAAAGATTTTTTTAAAGAAAACAAATTGTTCTTTTTAAATTTAATCTATTATACAGATTTAAAAGAAAAAATAATGAATTTTGTATAGATTTAGTATACAGATATGAATAAAGTGTAGAGATTTTTTAAAAAAATTGATTTTTTTTTATAGAAATTTGAACATGTAAATATGGAGAATTTTTTTACAATTTGCAAAAAAGTAGATTAGCCTTTTTCTAAAAAGAAATCTAAAACAGGGTTAAAGCTCTTAAAAAATCAAATTGAAATTTTTACAAAAGGGAAAATATAGGGAAATATAGTGAATTTTTTATAGTAGAACTAATGATCTGTTCTAAAACATTAAAAAATAACCCTTTATTAGAGGGTTTTTAAATTTTTATGCAAAAAAATAAAAATAAATCATGCATGCAAAATATATTGCATAGATTTGAAATTTGAAAAACTTAGAAATATTTAGATAAGAAATCCTGCACAAGGGTTAGAAAAATATATTAAACAAAAAGAAAGATTAGACTTTTGGCTCTTCTCTTTTTCTCTTTGAGTTCCTCCAATGGTGTGCTTAAAAAACTTGGTAAACCTTCAACAATATAGCTCACAAGATTAGTAATACCAAGCTCTGATACCATGAAAGAAAAAATAAATGAGAAATGGAAAGTACTAACTGATGAACATTGTTTGAAGGAAAGAGATTACCAAGAAATAGAGAAGCCAAACCAAGAACCACCAAATGCAAAGGAGACACAAGAATTTGATAAGGGGAAAAATCAAGAAAAAATCCCAATATTATGAATGGAGGAAAAATTCCTAAGAATGATACAAAGAGAGAGAGAGCACTTAAGCCTTAAGCTTGAGTGCTTGAATATGAAGAATGAGAGGAGAGGCACCTCAATAAATAGAGGTGAGAAAAAGAGTTAGAATGTAACTCCCAACTCAATGAATGCCACCATTCATCTATGTGTGTGAAATGTGTCACCTCTTAAGGATGTGGCTACAAATATTCCTTAATAAAGGAATTAAAAATAAAATGAGTCATCCTCACACATGTGTGAGGAGACAAAAGAGACAAAAGACATGTAGGGATTCCTTTGGAATATTCCTACAAGTTAATAAATAATTACAATTAAAGAATAACCTTCACCAAGTAAAGATTAATCTTCTAACAAGAGATGTACCGTATATTGACTTAATCTTGTATGCTCTAGATCCATAATCTTAATCATTGAGATAAGGTCCTAACTAGTTCGAAATAAACTTTCCTTTTCACTTGATGTTTTATTTACATTGCATTTATTTTCATATAGCACCAAGTCTCCTTTGCTAAATGAATGATGAATGATATTATCATTGTATGCTTTTAGAATAATCTTGAAGATTTTTGAGAGCATTTATATGTTTTCCATTAAGTATTTCAAGTTGTTGAAGTCGTTGTTCTCTATAAGTGTTATAATCAATAATGCCATTAGGAGAAATTCAAAAAGAAGGAATTTCTAACTCTAATGGAATTATAGGATTAGCATCATAAACAAGGTTGTATGGTGTTTCTTGTTTCCATAGAAAAACTTGTAAAATAAGCCCACAAAACATAAGAATGTTGAGTATGCCAATATTTTTATGCATGCTAATAATTTTATGCAAGATTTGTTCAAATTTTTTATTTGTTTCTTCCACTTGACAATTGGATTAGGGATAATATGGTGTGGAGAAATGATTTTGAATGTGAAATTTTTCTAAGAACTTCTTGAATTCCTTATTTTTAAACGGTTTACCATTATCTATAATTAAATCTGAAGGAATACCAAGTTGTGCGACAATATTATCCATAATCAAGAAAAAAATTACAGCACTAGTCAAGGAGAGAAGAGGAACTATCTCTACCCACTACATGAAACAATATTTAGTGTGATTATATATGTGTTTCCTAGAGATGACGAAGGAGAAATATTTCCAATGAGATATAAACCCCACACCAAAAATGGCCAAATAGCAACTTGTGCATGAAGTTCCTAAGCAAGAGCAAGGATCAAATTGTTGTTTTGTTGATATTTAGGCCATTTTTTAACATAAGAAATGTTGAAGTGAACAACCCAAGATCTTCAATCTACAACACCAAATAACCTCCACAAGAGATAGAGAGAAGCAACAATGGAAGATGCTATTCCACCAAAAAAGGATTGCAATATGATACAATATGATCAATGCAATACTATATAATGCTATGCAAAATATGCTATAAAGGAAAGGATGAGAGATGGGATAAGACAAGATCATGGCAAGTGTCTTAATCCTATCAGATGAGACAACTAACTCATAACTACCTAGGAAAGTGTAAAGTCTAGAGAAGACAACTAAGACTTCTAGAAGATACAACTAATATCCTAAGTAAACTTAACATGTGAATTAAGTCCCCTAAGTCCCTAGAAAAGGAATAAACTAGTTACAAGACTTATTCACACCAACACCCCCCCTTAAGTGCGACTTAGGGAGGAACAAACCAATGCAAACATGTAAAAGATGGGTGCCGACAACTAGACTTGATGAAGTACCCATGTACAAAACAAAAAAATATCATAAGCGGAGAAAAGGAGAAAAACCTTGTGGGAGAAAACTCCTCTCCAAAAGAGAAAAAAAGCTACAAAGAAAGATAAAAACTAATGAAGGAAGACTCCTCAAGACCCACCAAGGACAACTTCCTTCACCCCAAACAATGATCACAACTAAAGATAATGAAGCAATGCCAAAGGTTTAGTGAAGATGTCTACAACCTGTTGATCTGTAGGCAAATACTCCAAGCTGAGAACACCATCCTAGATGAGCTGCCTGATGAAGTGCATGTGGATCTCAATATTCTTAGTACATTGATGCTCCACTGAGTTGTGAGAGATATGAATGGCACTCTGATTGTCACACCAAAGAGTAGTGGGATGAGTTGGAGGGAATCCAAACTCAGTCATCAACTGACAAAGCCACAAAACCTCCTGACTAGCCAACACTGCACCTCGATACTCAACCTCTATCGATGATAATGCAATCAGACCAGAACCAAGGAAAAAGATAAAGCCAGAAGTAGACTTCCTATCATTGGCATCACCATCCCAATCTGAGTTAGTGAAGCCCACAATCTAAGATGCACCTGAATTGTAGTGAATGTCGAAATGTGTAGTGCTTTGAATGTATCTCAAGATACGTTTAGCGGCCTTCCAATGACTCTCATGAGGCTCCTATGAGAAGCGAGAGACAAGTCCAACCACAAAGGAAAGATCAGGACTACTATGTGTCAAGTACAAAAGACTACCGACTAACTTCCAATACAAGGTAGGATCAACTATAGGCATAGTGCAACTGGTAGATAGTACAACACCTAACTGGAATGGAGTAGGGGCAGGCTTGCAATCAGCCATGCCAAACCGATGAATCAAATCAAGAGCATACTTCTGTTGGAAAATGAAGATCCCCTCAGAAGTTTGATGAACCTGAAGACCAAGGAAGTAATGCAAAAGACCAAGGTCGGTCATATCAAATCGCTCCATCAATGCTCACTGTGTACTTTGAATCATGGAAGTAGAAATCCCTGTGAGAATCAAATCATCCACTTAGAGCACAAGTATGAGTAGATCCTCTCCATGTCTCTAAGTATAAACTATGTGATCAGAATGGCAGCGAGTGTAGCCGGAAGCAAGCAAGAAACTATCCATATTCTCATACCAAGCCCGAGGGGCTTGTTTGAGACCATACAATGAACATTGAAGCCTGCAAACAAGTGAAGAGTCCTGTACAAATCTTGGTGGCTGCTCCATATAGATCTCCTCATGAAGATCCCCATGCAAGAAAGCACTCTTCACATCCATCTGAAACACTGACCATCCCTGTGATGTAGCTATAGCAAGGACAAGGTGAATAGAATCCATCTTGGCAACATGAGCAAAGGTATTAGAATAGTCAATCCCTTTGACCTGAGAAAACCCCTTTACAACAAGATGAGCCTTGTACTTGTCAATGGAACCATTTGCTGCATACTTGGTACGATACACCCACTTGCACCAAACCAGCTTTCTTCCCTTGGGAAGAGGCACAAGATCCCAAGTATGATTCTTCATCAAAGAAGAATACTCATCAGCCATAGGACTATCCCACTCTGGAATACCAGAAGCATCTAAAAATTTTTGAGGGTCATCTGAAACAACATGAGTCAAAAGACTGATTCCTAAAATATGAGAACGAGTGTGGTGAGTGTCTGTGGGATCACCAACAAGAGGACTAGCCTCCTCAAGAGTAACTCAAGCCTCATCAATTGAAGAAGACTGAGTAGGTTGTGATGAAGAAGTCAAAGAAGGATCTGATTAGGTGAAGGTATTAGCAAACTGAACATCACGTCAGAAATGTACCTCTCATGTGTCAAGATCAAACAATATGCATGCCTTCACATCCTCACAATAGCCAACAAAGATGTATTGCTGACTCTTCTTCTCCATGGATTTACGCCGACCATTTAGAATGAATGCCCAAGCCTCACTACCAAATACTTTGAAGAAGGATACATTAGGCTTGTGATGAGACCAAGCCTCCTCAGGGGTCATATTCTGCATTGCATTGTGGGGCATACGGTTCTAAATATAGTTGGCACAATTGATAGCTTCAGCCCAAAAAGGTGGGAGCCATGGACCTAGACTAAATCATACAATTGGCCATTTCCCTAAGAGTCTTGTTCTTTCTCTTTGCCACACCATTCTGTTGAGGAGTGTAAGGAACTGTGTGTTGATGAAGAATACCATGCTCACTGCAAAAATCCTAAAATGCCTAATTGACATACTCCTCCCCATTATCTATGGGTATATGTCGAAGAGAAAAACCTGACTGCTTCTCCGTAAATGTTTTGAAGGTCTTGAAGTTGGTGAGGACTTCACTCTTGAGCTTTAGAAAATAGACCCATGTCCGGCAGGAAAAATCATCAATGAATGTTAGCACATACTTATCCCCTGAAAAAAGAGTTGGGAATGACATGAGATCACTATGGACCAACTCAAGGGGTGTGGTTGTGGTTGCACGAGTAGCTTGACCCTTAGGAAAAGGATCTTGATGTTTCTTGCCAAGAACACAACCTTGACAAACACAATCTGTGCAAGTGATCTTTGGAAGACCAACCACTAAGTTATGTGCTTGCATCTGCTGAAGATATTTGTAGTTCAAGTGCCCAAATCTCTCATGCCAAAGCTTGCTCATTGAATTAGCATGAGAAACAAAACATGAACCCGATGAAGACTCAAAGCCATCAAATCGATACAAATGGTTCTCATGATCAACTATCCCTATCGCAAAAACCTTCTCAGGATCCTACAATTGTCTAATAGTCACATTTTGTGGAGTAAACTCAACTGTCTTCCCATCTCTAGAATGAAAAATCTAATGTATGGAAAGTAGATTCGCTGAAATATTAGGAACAAGAACATCCTCAATGCACCCATCTAGCATCTGAACGGAGCCTGTCCCCAAAATTGGAATTTGTGAAGAGTTCCCAACTGCAATATGAGAAGTAGAAGTATGAACAATAGAATCAAGAAGATCACGTGAATTGTTCATGTGATGTGAAGCACCTGAATCAATAATCCAACTATCTGAAGATGAATGAATGGCTCATGCTAAAAGAGCTTTCCCTTTGCCCATTGAAATGTTGTGTTTTTTCATAGCTTCCTCCAAGGCTTCCAATCTCTTAAAGCAACGAGTTGCATCATGCCTAGTTTTACCACAAAATGAACAAGGATCTCCTTTCTTTTTCTTGGACTTGGAAGAAGAATCTCTAGAAGTAGAAGAAGAAGGAGATTGAGTGGACTTATGATTATTCTTCGGCTTCGGTTTGGAGGGATTCTCACTACCTGAAGATGATTCTGCTTTGGGCTTCTTCTTATTCTTTCCTTTACCCTTGGATGATTGAGCCATGAGAGCATGATTATTAGAATTAGGTAAGGAATCCAACTAAATTAACTTGGCCTCCTCCCTAGTAAGACACTCACAAAACAACTCAAATGTAGGAATTTTGTAATCTTTCCCCATTGCATCCATAGTTGAATAGAAAGTAGAAGAAAACACTTGATAAGGGCCCTTTAACTTAGACATAATCAAGAAGATACATTCATCACTAGATTTATCTTTCCCACATCCTTTCAATTGTGACAAAATCAACTTGAATTGTGCAAGGAAATCTTGAATTGAAGGAAATGCATCTGGAGAGAGTGATTGTAGATCTTCTTGAAGTTTCAAGACTCAAAAATGATTTGATTTCCATACAATTCTTCAAGTTTATCCCAAACATTCTTAGGTGTTTTACACTTTGAAATATGAAACAACAAATTATCAAATACATGTAAGCCAATGAGCCCCTTTTCTTCATACATTTTACATATATGGACAATTTTTTCATAATCCCTTGTGAATTCAGGTTGGTCTGCATCTAACATTGGCCATAGACCCTTAGATTTTAATAGTTGAGTCATTTTTAGCTTCCATGTATGATAATTGTGTGGAGTGAGTGGTTCAATTTTCCTTAGATCCACCATGAACACCAAAAGAAAGAGGAAAATGTGGCACTTAAATTTTGCCTTTCACCCCCCCAAAATGTATTAAAACTAATTGTGCAACCCCCCCAACAATTTACAATGAAGAAATTTTGCAATTTGAACAAGTGACAAGCTCAAATCAATCGTTTATAACACACGGTGATTTTTTACAAATTTCAGAAAAAAGAGCTTTCCAAAATTGAAAAAGAAGGTTACAAACAGATTCCTTGCAATTTTCTGAGCAATTTCAAAAAAAAATTTGCTAAAATTTGACTTCGTTTGCAAAAGTTATGCCAATGACAAGCAATAAATGCACTTGTACCTTCAAGGTGAAAAAACTGCCAAAAAATGTCAAAATATGGAAAAATCACCTACACCACTATGAAGTTCATTGAACCAACTTTCTGATGATATCTCGTTTTCAAAAATCTGACATTGTGGCAAAAAGTTATGCAAAAATGAAAAAAAGGCCTATTTTAGGCACTTCAAGACTAACTAGGAAGAAAAATAAGCCTAAATAGGTGCAAAAAAGTAGCTCTCAGGGGTTGGCCATCAGTCACCCACATGACCGCAAGCTAAATAGTGGAAAGCTCTAGGTGGTTAAGGAAACTTCTAGCTATCTTCGTGGGTTGGTCACATGAGTGGTCTGTTCCTGGCGGTTACATTGGTGGTCTGTAGGGTTAACTACCCACCTGGCGGTGAATGCTGTCGGTGGTGGTTTGTCAACCGCTCGTTGGCTATTGGAGAGCTGGCGGTTAATTTTCAGTGGTGTTGGTGGCTGCTAGCGGCTCTTAAGCCGCTGGCGGGTAAAACAAAATACCCCACAGACTTTGTAAAGTTTGTAGTTGTCTTAAAGAAAGTCGACCACACTTTAAACAACGCTTAAAGTGCTTTATAAATTTTTATATATATATTTTTTGAAATTTTTTTACAAAGACTGCCAAATAAAAAATGATGGAAATTTTTCAGAAATTTTTCTTAATAAAATATTTTCGTTGTACCTGTGCAGGCTGGGGGGCGTATGGCTCCTTAGCTAAAAAAAATTGTCCCAGAAATAACTTTCACCAAATATGGGAAAGTTATATATCAAAAAACTCAGAAATGGCCACCCGGACGCAATGGAAGGCCTTTTTCTTGCCCAAAATGCTCTTGTAAAAGGCTATTCACTAGATCTAAGCTCCAAACCCTTCTTTTCCAAAGTTGCAAATGGTGACGAAATTGAGTGAAACAAAAGCCAAATCTGACTTTTTTGAGCCTCCTAAATGTAATGGTACAGCCTAAAATACTGCCACTATAGCCAAAAGTGTTGCAATCACTAGATCTCACCAGAAATGCATGCATGCAATATAGGATACAAGAAACTCAAATCACAATTAAACTTGATGGAAACTCTCTAATAAAAGAAATGGAAGGGGCTTGCCAGATTCAAAGCTCTAATACCATGTTGAAGTGAACAACCCAAGATCTTCAATCTGCAACACCAAATAACCTCCACAAGAGATAGAGAGAAGTAACAATGGAAGATGCTATTCCACCAAACAAGGATTGCAATACTATACAGTGCTATGAAAAATATGCTAGAGATGCCTTGCTTATAAAGGAAAGGGTGAGAGATAGGATAAGACAAGATCATGACAAGTGTCTTAATCCTATCACATGAGACAACTAACTCATAGCTACCTAGGAAAGTGTAAAGTCTAGAAAAGACAACTAAGACTTATAGAAGATACAACTAATATCCTAATTAAACTTAACATGTGAATTAAGTCCCCTAAGTCCCTAGTAAAGGAATAAACTAGGTACAAGACTTATTCACACCAACAAGAAAAAGAGTATTGTTCCATATTTTCCAATAATACCTAATACAAAATAATTTTTAAACCAAATGTCTACCACCAAAATTCCCTCTATAGGCACTTACATGAGCTTCCTTGAGGGCCACAGGGATATCTAATTTATTAAGACAATGAAGAATAAATTCGTTATATTATAAAAAATGTAATACATCAGCTAAGATTATATAATGATTCATAAGATTTCTAATACAAGCTCAAGTTTTCTTAGTATTTAGTTTAAGAAAAATACCATTCATTCAATGGGTCAATGTTGGCTACCAATCTGTCTTAAGTGTTTTAGGCTATTGATGGTGATGTAAGAGTATAAATTATAAATGTGAAATTCGAGGAAGAATCGTCGAGGGATACAAGAGAATTAGCACTTGCAATTACATCTACATGTTGATTATCCTTTCACTAAGCATTGTCAATAGTGTATGAGGTAAATGTTGGATGTTGTGGTTGTGTTGCTGATATGTTGTTGTCATTGATGTCAACACTATTGGCATTAATGTTTTTAAGGTTGTATATGTCAAGGATATTGAGAAAATTGTAATAAATAAGTTGCAGGTTGTTAATGGTGAAGTGAAGTTCAGTCTATTGGTAAGCTTAGTATGTTGATAATCAGAGGTTGTGGACTAAAGGGTTTGTTTTTGAGTTTATCTGATTTATCCATGTTGAGTTTTAGAGATCCACATGAAGATTTAATTGAGTTATGAAGATTTGTATTCTGATTTTTTTTATGTTACTTCAGTTGGTGTTCCTAAATGAAGATGATGTGATTCTAGTAAGTTAAGTTGTTTTGGATTATTCCCTGGTGATTCTTGATGTTTTTGTATGTTTCTAGATCATGCTCTATATTTGTTGCACATTCGCATTGATCGTTGTGCTCACGATTGGTGGTTTTCTCTTGCGTGTTCATGTTTTTCATGTTCATGGCCGACAAGGTGATGGTAGCATGTTGTGGATCTTTGAGGAATAATTTTTGAAGGTGGCTCATGTTTGAGAATGTTATTTTGGGTCTTCACTATATTGTGGCCAACCTTGGTTGATTCGCATTGATAATTGTTATTGATTTGGGTCGTCAAATTATATTCATTTTATTATTTTGTTGAAGCCGAAATGTAAAGATTTAATCTCTTGTTGCAGATATATATAAGTGATTTTGTATATCATTTTAAGTGTGTGTATGTGCAAATAATGTTCTAAATCTTTCGAAGGCAGAGGAGAGTGTGAAGAAGAGTGAAGAAGAGTGAAGAAGTGTTCATGTGCTTAACCAGAACTGTAATAAGGCATTAGTAGATGTTATTTTGTCAGTTCAAATACCTGGGGATGTAATCCAAATGTTTTTGTAAGACAGTGTGTCTTCCTTTGGGTAGTAAGCCTTGTAATTGAGCAGTGAGCTCTAGGTAGTGTTCTTGAATACATGTGCATTCCCTATTTCATTCTTTATACTTTTAATATGGTATAATCTTGTGGAGTAACCTCCACCGTGGTTTTTCCCCTAATAAGGTTTCGACGTAAAAAATCTTGGTGTTATGTGTGTTTTTGATGTGTTGATGATTTATGATTTCATGGTTATTCATTAGATTTGAGAATAAGGGTTAATAAGTTTAATAAGTTTGAATTTCTATGACAACTGATTCACCCCCCTCAGTTGTTTTCCCTTGTGTTGCCAACAATTGGTATCAAAGAAAGTTCCTTGGAAGAATTTTAACAAATTGAGGTGATCTGGGACAGCGAAATACAAGAAGGATAATCTTAGATTTGTTGGAAAAAAATATTCTCTATGGAAGACTTGAATGGAGTGTCATCTGAGATGCATTGGTGAATCCTACTAGAACATTACAAGTAATATGTTGTTATCCCACATAATGGTCCTTCTACTATTGTTGAGATTAGGGATATTGAGTACAATATCAAGGCTAAGGAAGCATTGTTGAGTGCTTTGACTGATTCTGAGATGAAAAATGTTATGGATCTCAAGATTGCTCATGAGATCTAGAAAATGTTGGAAACATTGTATGAAGGTGATGCAAATGTGAAGATTGCTAAGTTGCAAAGTCTGAAAGGGAAATATGAAATGTTGAGAATGGGTGATGATGGGAACATTACTTCTTTCATGCAAAGAGTGAATGAACTTGTGTGCATAATTAGATGTGCTGGTGGATAGTTGGAAGAATTAGAGATTGTAGCTAAAGTGCTTAGATCCTTTCCTTCTACATACAAAGTCAAAGCTATAGCTATTGAGGAGCTCCAAACTGTGACAAATGTTACCCGAGATATGTTGATTGGTAAGCTTACTACTTTTGAGTTGAGTGAATTTGGTGATGCTCTTCCTAAGGTAGAATATGCATTCAAGGCCACTACTTCTGGAAGAGATAAATAGAGATATGATCTAGGAGAAAGTTCTTCTAGAAAGGTATTCAAGTATGAGGAGGAAATGCGACAAATTGAAGAAGAAGAAAGAGAATTGGATGAGCTTGAAGCACTTATTGTCAAAAGAGAAGCCAGAGGAGAAGGTAAGTATAAAGGGAAGTTTCCTATTAAATGTTTTTCTTGCAATAAGATAGGTCATTTTGCATCAAGGTGTCTAGAAAGAGTTCCTAATCCAAGACCTAACAAGCCTAGATTTCAAAGAAAATGCTATTATGTTGTTGATGAAGGTGTGACAGATGATGAATCTGATAAAGGGAATGTAAGTGAGGACGAATGGGTATTTATTGCTATCAAGGAAAATAATCCTATCTCTACTAAATTTGTTAGTTTTACAAATGTGGAGAAAGCCCTAGCTACTCGAGTTGAAGAGAAAGATGAATGAGTGATTGACAGTGGATGCTCTCATCATATGACAGGTGATAAAAGTAAGTTTTTGAGCTTGGAAAAGTATGATGGTGGTGTTGTGATATTTGGTGATGAAAAAGTAGGTGTAATCCATGGCAGAGGATTAATATCTCTTGATGGTAAGCATAATACTGATGATGTCCTATATATGGAAGGTCTAAAGCATAATCTTTTAAGTGTTGGACAGATCGTTGATAAGGGATACAATCTTTAGTTCAAGGATGGTAAGTGCAAAATATTAGGGAGTTCCAGAAATGTGATTGTTATCAATCAAATATGCACCCTTTGTCAGATTTGTAGAAAATTAGACTATCTGTTGAAACATGGAAACTCTTTTCAGATGTGGGTGATCTAGGCAAAAAGAGAATCTCCAGAGTGAACTGGTTCTCTGAATGATGAATATTATTCTAAGTAATTTCTTGGAAAAGGGATAGAAGGATGACTGAAATTAAAACCTATGACTAACAGATGATTTTCAAGACTTGATAATGATTTAATGATGATTTTGACTTCTTCCTCTCAAACAGCTTTCAGAAAAACACAATATCTCACAACCTCTCATGAACAATTAACACATAAATAATTTGCATGAAGACTTGATTTTAAATACAACATGCAACTTGTATTTTTCAACTTTCTACATCAAGAATTATAGTCTCAGGACATAACAAGGACTCTGTGAACAAAAATCACAATATAACATCAAACTGAAACTACAAATAGACACAACATTGAAAAGTAGGAATGTTTTTTTTATTCAACTAAAAGAGTATGCCAAAATCTGTCTGAACTGAGTACAAAATGAGTTTACAAGCTCCAAAATGTGTGAGAGAAAGAAACTGAAATATGAACTGAGAAGAATAAAAACTAAGTTTTCTTCAAGATATAATTCTCCCAGACCCTAATCCGAGCTCACAAAGAAAGCTCAAGGAAAAGGCATCAAAACTGTCTCAAAAGTTTGCATAAAAGTAGAAAAAACACACTTTTTCCATGCTCATACTGTCCAACCTCTAAAAATAGACAAAATATGCTTTTAAAGTGAATAAAACAACTTATCTCTCTAACAGACAACTCAAATCTGACCCAAGGAAAAATCTCAACCCCAATCTGCTAAAAATAGCAAAGAGATAAAAACAATCTGCTTTATCTTTGCTTTACATAGTTATAGATTTTCATAATCTCACAATTAGACCTATTTTTGCAATTAAATATTTTTAAATCTTTTACAAAAAACAACTACCACCTTATTTCTCCAATACAACAATTGATTTTTCTTTAAAAAATCATAAAAATATACAAAGCTCATCCCTCATCAATATCCTAATTGATTTCTTCAAAATCAATTGAAAATAAAAACCCTAAGTTTCATTTACAATTTAAATAATTTCTCTCAAAACAATTGAAACTTAGAATATCTATCAATCTCCAATTTTTACTAAGGCATTATCTCAAAGCCTAAATTAGACCTAGACTCAAAGATCTTAGAAGAACACCATGGACCATGGTCGACTTAGGCATATGTATTAATTGGCAAAGATTTTCTTAAATGAATGTGATAAAGCCCAATTCGACTTAGGGAAAAACAAAACCCCAATAAACAAAACACAAGGAAAGCCCTATTTCGTACCATACAACCGTGTTTGAGATGAATGTACTCAGTTGAATTAATCAAGCTGATTTAAATTAACTGTCCATCTGTAGCTTTCAGAAACATTTTTGACTGCTATGAATGAACAGTTCGCTTGATGGCTTGATGAATGAATTCTATTTTACCCTTCTAGTTGTATATTTCCCTTCTTGATGAACATGATGATTGCAATCTCCTTCTCAGCCCACTTGTAATGAATAAGGGGTAGCATGCGGAGCTCTACCCTTGTAGGAGCTCATTTTTCTCCACATGCTTGGTCTTCAAATGATAATCATCTTCATGATTTTCTCTATACCTGTACAAAGAAACAAACGATGTTAGCATAAAACAATATATCATGATATTGATGTCTCTCTTTCAGCTCATGTTTATACACGTCTTTTGATTGTTCCAGTGTATGATCAGTAGCATACTACAATATTGTTGATGGTTCATGTAGATATATTCATAGTCGAAGCTCTAACATCCCTCTCTTCCTTCCTACAGGTCAATGGAGCTCCAAGAAGACAAATGGTGCACCACTTATGCGACGGTCATCAATCAACAGGAAATGATGATTATGTTTATACTTATGTGATTGTTCCTTTTATGCATCTTCCATAGTGTAGTGTGATGCTTATGATGCACTGTAACAGTCACATCCATGACTTGTGTGGATATTTGATTTCAATCTTATGCTTTTCATTTTGAAAAGAAAAATGCATCTCAATGAAAATTTGTACTATCATTTGAATTCTCACAATCAAATGAAATTCTGTAAATATGAATTACTTTATGAAATAAATGAAAGCATTTGAAATGCTTTGTTGTTTGTATGCTCAATTTTGTACTCCATTTGATTGTGAAACACTGAAAAACAATTTCTTGAAATTTTGTTTCCTCATCTCAATGCATAACTATTACTTATAAAATGATAAACCATATACAATCAACACTTAGCAAATGTAGAAACAATTGTATTTTCCACTTTTAAATATAACAGTATTTAGCCAACTCCACCAATTGAGCTGTAGTGAAAAATTGGTAACATTTTGGTGATTTCCTCTAAATGCTTGCCTACTAAGCATAGATCAGTTGCCTTAAAGCACTCCATTGGGTGCGGAGTCAAATCTACCCCTTCATGAAACTCAGAAACTTGAACAACAACACTCCAAACAGCAGAAAAAAAAATGAAATAGAACTAAAAGAAAACTAACAGGCCCTGATGGCCAACAGAACATGCGCAACAACACTTGGGGAAAATAAGACTACTGAAAGTAAATGTGCATAACACACTTATTTGCAATACTACTTTACTTGTCTACAAGATAGAACTTATCTTAGAGGCAATGCTTGAGGTGGATCCCATTAACTGGGATAGACAACACCTCTCTAGTCAACTTAGAAAGTTGGAACACGTTGTGTTCTTTGCACTCCGTGATCACATAAGGCTAGTCCCAAATTGCATCGAATTTGGAATGTCGTCCAGGTTTTCTTTTAAATTCATTCCATTTGAAAACCAGATCTCCAACAATGAACTCACGTGGTCTTTCCCTCTTATCAAAAGAGTTCTTCATCTGAGCTTGATGTATCTCCAGCTGCCTTATAGCTTCTTTTCTGGTTTCTTCGAGCTCTACCAACTGTGCAAATCTCACCTCAAGAGGTTGTTCATTCAGCAATTCCAGTTCTTTAACATAACTTAAAGTTGGCAACTCAATGGAAACAGGTAACTTAGCCTCTTTACCATAAGTTAGAACAAAAGGACAACAACCAGTAGCTCTTTTAGGAGTTATTCTATCAGCCTATAGAGCTAACTTAAGCTTTTCATGCCATGTCCGTTGATTATCCTCAACAATCTTCTTAATTATCCAAATCAGATTCTTATTTGTAGATTCTACCTGACCATTACCTTGCAGATAATAATTAGAATATGTGTTCAAATAAATATTATTTCTAACTGATTAGTCATAAATCCTTAAACCAATAAAATCCAAACCATTGTCAGAAATGATTGAATCTGGAACTCCAAATCTTGAGACTAGGTCTTGATAAAAGTTAAGCACAAAAGTCTTGTTTGCTTCTTTCAAAGCAACTGCCTCGGTCCATTTGGTAAAATAGTCTGTGGCAGTAAGTATCCACTTATGACCCGCACTTGAAGGAGGATTGATAGAACCAATAAAGTCTAAACCCCACTTAGCAAAGGGTTGTTCCACCTAAATTGGATGTAGGGGCAGCGCTGCAAGCCTCTGTTTTCCATAAAATAAAGCACATTTCTCACATTTTCTGACCCAAGCAATAACATCCCTAAACAGATCTGGCCAGTAATAACTAGATCACATAATTTTCAGAGTTGTTCTTGCGGCAAAGTGACCTCCTGAAGGTCCATCATGAAATTCTGCTAAAAGTTTGTCAACTTGATTAGGCTGAATACATCTCAATAAAATACCTTGGAAATCTTTCCTATAAATAATGCCATCAATAATTGCATAAGGAATGGCCTGTAATCTGTAATACCTTCTTTTTTCTCTGTCTAATCCTTCAAGGAACTCACCAGTTTGCAAATAATGCATCATTTTTTGCAAACAGGTAGCAGGAGACGTTGGAACAACACCTGCAATGTCATTATTTAGCACCGTATCCATATCTTCAGCTCCTTTTAAGTTGTTGTCTTCATTTCTAGCAATCTATTCACACAAACCTTTGCCTCTAACGAGCTTGGTTACCTTAATATCAACATCAAATTCCATTACTTTGGTAATCCAACCAGCACGCTTATCATTTATGTCTTTGTTAAGTAAGAAATCCTTAATAGTTGAATGAGCTACCAACAAATGGATCTTGCTGTTGGACAACATATGCCTGAATTTTTTTAAACTTCTTACAACGGAAAAAAAATGCTTCTCGACAAAGGAATACTTCACCTCATAATCATGTAATACCTAGCTAAAAAATGCTATAGGCTGCTCCAAGCCTTCATCGTTTTGTTGGCATAGTATGACTGAAACTGTATCTACTCCTCCAAAGGCATACAGGATAAAGTCCCTGTCAAAATTTGGATTAATGAGAGTAGGAGCAGCTACGAGGGCTTCGTTTATTTGCTCAAAGCTTCTCTTACCTTCCTTAGTCCAACTGAAAGGCATATTCTTTTTAAGCATAGAAGTGAGAGGTTGCAGCAAAGCTGCAATATTCGGTATGAACCTCCTCATGAAATTTATTCTTCCAAGAAAACTTTCCAAGCCTTTCTTGTGAGCTGGTAATGGCAATTCAAGAATTGCAGAGACTCTTTCGGGATCTACAAAAATACCTTGCTTTGAAACAATATTTCCAAGCAGTTTGCCTTCATGTATAGAAAAAACACACCTCTTCAGATTGAGAGACACTCCAAACTCTCTGCATCTCTAAAAAATATGCTCTAAATGATCAAGATGCTCATTAGCATTTCTGGAAAAAATAGTAATATCATCTAAATATACTAGAACGAACTTGTTCATAAGGTCATGAGAGGCCATATCCATCACTCTTTGAAACATTGCTCCAGCATTGGACAAGCTGAAAGGAATCTTTTTGTAGGCCACCATGCCCCACTTAGTTGTAAATGTTGTCTTGAATTGATCTTCTTAACCAAAATCTGGTTGTAACCTGAGTAACCATCTAGCAAAGAAAATCTGTCAGAACTAGAAACTACCTACTGAATTTGCTCCATGGAAGGGAGTGGGTAGTGGTCTTTCAATGAAGCCTTATTTAAATTTTGAAAATTGACACATAATCTGAGTTTCGCACTTTTCTTCCTAACTGGCACTAAATTTGACACCTAAGAGGTGTGTTTGATGGGAAAAACAATACCACTTTCAACTAATTTATTCAGTTCAGCCTTCATAAGGTGTTCTAATTTGGGGTTAAGAGGTCTTTGTTTCTTTCTTACTAGTTTTGCGCCAGGCTCTAATTCAATAGTATGGTGGGCTAGTTTTGGGTTAAATCCTCTCAAATCCTTGTACTCCCAAGCAAAAACATCACTGAATTTCTGACATAATAGAATAAATGCTTGTTGTTCCTCTTTGTTACATACCTTTCCCAGCTTGAGAAGCTTGCCTTTGAAGATTTCAATGGCCACATAATGTTCTTCCTTAATGGTCAGGCCACACTTGTCTTTCCGTGCTTGGTCATCTGAATTGAACACAGATTCCAAGGTCACTAATCCTTTTGGTAGCTTGTTAGTCTTCAACTACATAATTTTTTCGTCATACTACTACTGCCATTTTTCTTGGTTTCCATCTGTAAAATCAGCTTCAACAATCAAGAAATTTACAATTTGTTCATCACTGTCAAAAACCTGCCAGCTCACATTATTGTCAGGCACGGAAGGTCTGACCACTATTTTTAAATATTGACGTGCCTCTACTTTATAAATTTCATTGGGAATATCAAACTGGGCTCCTATGGTAGCGAGCCTATCAACATGCTTATTTTTGTTTCTAGGAATTGAAACAATATTAAAAGCATCAAAATCTTCCATCAAATCCCATACACGATGCTTATATTTCTTAAGCAAATCATTCTTCGTAGCATTTAAATTTTTTGATCTAATTTACAATTAGTTCTGAATCACCATAAACTTACAATCATTTAATACCTCATTTGCGGGCCCATTCGAGGCCATGCACCAACACTTCATACTCAGTTGTATTATTCGAATAGCTGAAAGAAAATCTGTAGGATGAAAAGTATTTATCTCCTTCTGGTGAAATCAACATAGCCCCACCTCCAACACCAATACTGCTTCTTGAACCATCGAAATAAAACTTCCAAAGCTTATTTTCTATTTCTGCAGACTATTCCTCCTCTTTACAAAGATTAGGCATATCAGAATCAGGTTCTCGAATCATATAGACTCCTAATCCTATCTCATATGTGTGCTGGAATGGATCAAGCTCGTGATCTTCAGCTACCCATTCATCTACATTGATATTTTCTATATGTGTGCTATAGTTTGAGGTCATGGTTTGCTCCTCCAGTGCAGAGGTGGCATAGAGGTTAGCGTTTATAGGATTTGGTGAATATGGTTTGATATGGTCTTTGGCGAGAGGCTTAGACTTTATGGTTACTTTTGTACCATACCTTGTTCTAAAGAAGAGATGAGACCAATCTAAAGATAGAAATCCACCCAACTTGGCTATAAAATCCCTTGAGAGACAAATGACAAAGTGCGGTGACAAGTCAATGACATGTATATCTTGATGAATAGAAAAACTAGGGGATGCATGCAAGGTAAGAGCCAAATTTTTTATAATACCAGCAGTTTTAAAAACAGACCCATCTAATTGCACTACGCCTTTCTAGGGATTAGGCTCATAAACAAGACCTAACTTATCAGCTAAACTCTTAGGCATGACTGAACTACTAGCACCAGAATCAACCATACAATTATGAACAATTTTATCACCAATAATCAGACTTAAGTAAAATGGGGGAGGCTTTACCTCTTTAATTTTCTGCTCATTCTTATCCTCCAGATCATTAGCAAGCATGACTTTAGCAACCCCTTGATCAATATCATCAGAAATAGATAGCTCAGCTAAAGCATTTTGCAGCAAACTTTTCTTACCTGGGATATGCAAAGCATCTAATACTGACATATTGACAGTAGCCTTTCTGAGGTGCTCAACAATATTAAATGATGTAGAATTTACCTTCTATTGGGTTTTTGTGACAACAACATCATTTTTCCTCTGCAAAGACTATGAATGCATTCTTGACTGCTCCTTGCTAGGTATCTCTTGGCCTCTTTGCATAATCTGAATTTTAGGCTCTCTGCAACGTTAACATTTGATGATGAAATGGGCTGCTTACTATTCATAGGCTGCTACTGTAAATTTCCAGCTTGTTGCCCCGAATCCATAACTCTCTTTTTTGATCTAGTATTGGCCAAAATAGGAGAACTTTGTTGATCTTGACCATTCATGCCACAAAACTCAGAACTCTACTAGTTTGGCAAGGTAACTTCCATGTTATCTTGTTGTTCTTGACTCTGATCTGCAACATTTTCTAAACCAACATAGCTGTTCTGGACCATTAAGACCTGATTTCTCATACCATTAGCACATGCAGATTGGTTATGGGGCTGATTGCATGGATAACACCAATTGCAATCCTGGGCAATATTATTTTGGGGCACAAGTTCCTTTGATGAACTAGTTGTGTTGGGGTTGTATGGCTGGAATGGCCTAGGGTTAAAAGTCTTTCTTTGGGCTTGGTAATCATTCTGAAAAGAAGGCCTATTTGGCTGGTTCTACTGATAAGTGGCTTGATAAGGCTTATGTTCATGACCTACTTTCTTCTTAATGCTCACAAGATCATTCCCGAAGGTGTTGAGTATATTTTTAATTTCTTAAAATTCTTGGTTTTGGGCTGGAGCAACAACTTCTTGGGCTACATTATGATAGCCTATTGCTGGAATAGGCAGGACAGTAGCTAAGGGAGGTACAACAGTAGGGGTAGGTGGCTATATTTCTAGAAACAAAGGCATAGGAGGTCTAGGGGTTATGTCTCTAGCTTGGATAAGACAGTTCTCAGCTCTAATGGCTATGTCATAAGCGTTAGGGAGTGTATACCCACCCATAGATTGAGTCATGACTGAAATTTTACTATTCAATGCTTTTAAGTAAAATAGAAAAGCATGTGCTGGTAAAGGTTTTACCATTGTAGGAATCCTATCTCAGGTTCTCTGAAATCGGTAGTTGAAATCAACCAAGTGCTCATGTGGTGCCCTCTAAATGGTGCTCAACTTCTCTAACAAAGATAGATTATCAAATTTATCAGCAAAAAAATTATATAAACCATTACCTAACGCATCCCATGTCACGATCGAGTTGGTTGTGAGACCTCTGAACCATTGTATTGCCTTCCCTTTGAGCGACGTAGCCAATAGCCTTAACATGATGTTCTCTTAAGTGATGTTGTGAACTGAGCATAAAGCGGCTATGTCACGAATATGCTCAACCGGTGTAGTGAGGTCCTCCCTAGTGAAGTATGGCAGACTTCTAAGGGCTGCAACTAGGATGTCATCATGTTGAACGATGTTTAATGGACTGCCTCCATTGAAAGGCATGAACGGGTGTTGCCTTGGTGCTGCCATTGGTGGTACCCATGATATTGGAACCAGTACTCCTGGTGATAAAACCAAGGAACTAAAAACCAGAGGTGTTGACTTCGATCTCACGAGTGTCTCAAAGAGCTTCCTTGTTGTTCTTCCTCCTCTTCATGGTGGAGACAACTCTCAATATTTGAAAGGTGCAGTACTTGATCTTGTCTATATTTTTCTCATACGTAGGCTACACTAGCATGCAAAATCAGGATCAGAGTCACCAGGTATATTGTAATGAGCCTCCAAAAGGCTAAAAAATCTGCTGCATACACCAAATAGCAAATTAAAAACTCTAAAATTTCTCTGAAATGGCTTTTAGAGTCCCACTGAGCATGCCAAAAACTATTATCAATCAGATATGCACCCTTTGTCAGATTTGTAGAAAATCAGACTATCTGTTGAAACATGGAAACTCTTTTCAGATGTGGGTGATCTATGCAAAAATAAAATCTCCAGAGTGAGCTGGTTCTCCGAATGATGAATATTATTCTAAGTAATTTTTGGGAAAATGGATAGAAGGATGATTGAAATTAAAACCTATGACTAACAGATGATTTTGACTTCTTCCTCACAAACAACTTTCAGAAAAACATAATATCTCACAACCTCTCATGAACAATTAACACAAATAATCTGCATGAAGGCCTAATTTTAAATACAACATGCAACCTGTATTTTTTAACTTTTAGCATCAATAATTACAGTCTTAGGACATAACAAGGACTCTGTGAACAAAAATCACAATATAACATCAAACTGAAACTACAAATAGACACAACATTGAGAAGTAGGAATTTTTTTTTATTCAACTGAAAGAGTATGCCAAAATATGTCTGAACTGAGTACAAAATGAGTATACAAGCTCCAAAATGTGTGAGAGAAAGAAACTAAAATCTGAACTGAGAAGAAGAAAAAGTAAGTTTTCTTCAAGATATAATTCTCTGAGACCCTAATCCGAGCTCACAAAGAAAGCTCAAGGAAAAGGCATCAAAATTGTCTCAAAAGTCTGCATAAAAGTAGAAAAAACACACTTTTTCCATGCTCATACTGTCCAACCTCTAAAAATAGACAAAATCTTCCTTTAAAGAGAATAAAACAACTTATCTCTCTAGCAGACAACTCAAATCCGACCCAAGGAAAAATCTCAACCCCAATCTGCTAAAAATAGCAAAGAGATAAAAACAATCTACTTTATCTTTGCTTTACATAGTTGCAGATTTTCATAATCTCACAATTAGACCTATTTTTGCAATTAAATATTTTTAAATATTTTGCAAAAACAACTACCACCTTATTTCTCCAATACAACAATTGATTTTTCTTTAAAAAATCATAAAAATATACAAAGCTCATCCCTCATCAATATCCTAATTGATTTCTTCAAAATCAATTGAAAATAAAAACCCTAAGTTTCATTTACAATTTAAATAATTTCTCTCAAAACAATTGAAACTTAGAATATCTATCAATCTCCAATTTTCACTAAGGAATTATCTCAAAGCCTAAATTAGACCTAGACTCAAAGGTCTTAGAAGAACACCATGGACCATGGTCTACTTAGGCATATGTATTAATTGGCAAAGATTTTCTTAAATAAATGTGATAAAGCCCAATTCGACTTAAGGAAAAACAAAACCCTAACAAACAAAACACAAGGAAAGCCCTATTTCATACCATACAGCAGTGTTTGAGATGAATCTACTCAGTTGAATTAATCAAGCTAATTTAAATTAACTATCCATCTGTAGCTTTCAGAAACATTTTTGACTGCTATGTATGAATAGTTCACTTGATGGCTTGATGAATGAATTATGTTTTACTCTTCTAGTTGTATATTTCCCTTCTTGGTGAACATGATGATTGCAATCTCCTTCTCAGCCCACTTATAATGAATAAGGGGCAGCATTCCAAGCTCTACCCTTGTTGGAGCTCATTTTTCTCCGCATGCTTGGTCTTCAAATGATAATCAACTTCATGATTTTCCCTGTACCTACACAAAGAAACAAATGATGTTAGCATAAAACAATATATCTTGATATTGTTGTCTCTCTTTCAGCTCATGTTTCTGCACTTCTCTTTATTGTTCCAGTGTATGATCAGTAGCATACTACATTATCATTGATGGTTCATGTAGATACATTCATAGTCGAAGCTCTAACATCCCTCTCTTCCTTCCAACAGGTCAATGGAGCTCCAAGAAGACAAATGGTGCACCACTTCTGTGATGACCATCAATCAACAGGCAATGATGATTATGTTTATACTTATGTGATTTTTCCTTTTATGCATCTTCCATAGTGTAGTGTGATGCTTATGATGCACTGTAATAGTCACATCCATGGCTTGTGTGGATATTTGATTTCAATCTTATGCTTTTCATTTTGAAAAGAAAAATGCATCTCAATGCAAATTTGTACTATCATTTGAATTATCACAATCAAATGAAATTTTTTAAATATGAATTACTTTATGAAATAAATGAAAGAATTTGAAATGCTTTGTTTTTTGTATGCTCAATTTTGTACTCCATTTGATTGTGAAACACTGAAAAACAATTTCTTGAAACTCTGTTTCCTCATCTCAATGCATAACTGTTACTTATAAAATGATAAACTAGATACAATCAACACTTAGCATATGCAGAAACAATTGTATTTTCCACTTTTAAATATAACAGTATTTAGCTAGCTCCACCAATTGGGTTGTAGCGAAAAATTGGTAACATTGATTGCATCAGGGACAAAATCAATAGGTAATATCTTTCACTTGAGTGCTGCTAGTAAAAGTTGTTTGATTAATCAAGTTGATAAAAGTTGGTTGTGGCATAGGAGAATGTGTCATGTAAAATTTGATAATATTATCAAGATAAGTTCTACTAAGGCTTTGAGAAATGTTCCTAAGTTGATGAAACCTACTAATGCCATATGCAAGGAATGTTTGTTAGGGAAGCAAACCAGAATTTCATTTCAGAGCAAACAACATAGTTCAAATGAATTGTTGGAGCTTGTGCATACTAACTTGTGTGATCCTTCTAGAGTTAGAAGTTTACAAGGTTATAGGTATTTCATGTTACTCATTGATTATTATTCTAGAATGATGTGGGTTACTTTCTTAAGAGAGAAATATGAAGCTCTAGAGAAGTTCAAGATCTTTAAGCCTATGGTTGAGATAGAGATAGGTCTGAAGATTAAATGTCTAAGATTAGATAGAGGTGGTGAATTCACTTCCGGTGAGTTTAATTCATTTTGTGAAGAACATGGGATAAAGAGACAATTATCTACACTGTGGACCCCTAAGCAAAACAGAGTTGTAGAAAGGAAGAACAAGACAATTGAATAAGTTTCTAGAACTATAATGTTGGAAGGAAATGTCCCTCATATCTACTAGAGAGAAGTTGTGAGTACTGCTATTTACACTCTTAACCAGGTACAAATCAAAGGTGATATTGGTAAGACCCCTTATCAGCTATGGTATGGTCATAAGCCTACTATTAGATACTTCAAAATATTTGGGAGTAGATGCTATATCAAAAGAGATGAAGATATAGGAAAGTTTAATGCTAGGAGTGATGAAGAAATCTTGTTGGGTTATTCTACTAAAAGCAAGGCCTACCAGTGTTACAATAAGAGATTAGGAAAATGGTTGAAAGTGAAAATGTCAAGGTTGATGAAGACATAGCTAGACCATCCAAAACCTATGCATATGATTCATATGATCAGAATAACAATACAAATAAAGGAAATAAAGTTCAAACTTCAAATCAAGTTCAGATCATTCCGGCGAATCAAGAAAATCAAGAGAAAGGAGAAACTAGTGAAAGTGCAAAAGAGAGATCATAAGAGCTTGAACTTCAAGAGCATCCTAAGACTTTGAGGTATGTAAGATTAAATTATTCAAAAGATCAGATCATAGGTGATAACAATAAAGGTGTCCAGACTAGGAGAAAAATTGCAGAAGAATATTGTTTGATTTCAAAGATTGAGCCTAATAGTGTGAATGAATCATGCAAAGATGAATATTAGGTGGAAGCAATGAAAGAAGAGCTATTTTAGATTGAGAAGAATGATACATGGATTCTTGTTCCTACACCTAAGGATAAAAATGTAATTGGAACTAAATGGGTCTTTAGAAACAAATTGAATGAGCAAGGTGAAGTTGTTAGAAACAAAGCAAGAATGGTATGTAAGGGATATTCTCAGATGGAAGGAATTGACTTTGAAGAAAATTTTACCCTTGTTGCTACGATTGAAGATGTGAAACTATTTCTTGCTTATGTTCCTTACAAAAAATACAAGGTTTATCATATGGATGTCAAGTTAGCATTTCTAAATGGCGAATTGGAAGAAGAAGTGTATGTTGAGAAACTTGATGGATTTCAATTGATTAATTAGGGAGATATGGTTTTCTAATTGAAGAAATCATTTCATGGACTTAAGCAAGCTCCTAGAGCATGGTATGCCAGATTGGACAAGTATTTGGTGAAGCTTGGATTCAACAAATGTCCTACTGATAGTAATCTATATTTCAAAATTGATTATGATAAAGATTTGATTGTGGAATTCTTTGTTGATGATATCATTTTTGGAGGAGATGATGGTTTGTGCATGAATTTTGCTGATGAGATGCATAATGAATTTGAAATGTCTATGATTGGAGAGATGAAATTCTTTTTGGGATTGCAAATTACTCAGTAAGATAAAGGGATCTTTTATGTGTAAGAATTGTTGAAGAAGTTTGGTATGGAAGATTCAAAGCCAGTTGGTATACCCATGGTGACCAGATGTACATTGTCACAAGATGATGATTCTCCGAAAGCAAATCAGACTAGATACAGATCAATGATTGGTGGATTTCTTTATTTGACTTAAACTAGACCTGATATCATGAATGGTGTATGTATTGTTGCAATATTTCAAGTTGATCCTAAGGAATCTCACGTGACTATTGTGAAGAGAATTTTCAAATACTTGAAGGGAATAATTGATTTTGGCCTATGGTATCCTAAAGATGATGATCTTACTTTGAGTTCCTTTACTAATTTTGATTGGGAAGGAGATGTAAATGACATAAAAAGTACTAGTGGTGGTGCATTTTTCTTAGGAAAGAAGCTAATTTCATGGTTAAGTAAGAAGTAGAATGCCATTTCCTTATCTATTGCAGAGGTAGAATATATTGTTGCTGCTAACAATTGTACTCAAGTATTGTGGATGAGACAGATTTTGAAAGATATCAGAGTTGTGTATGATGTAATTATTCCTATATTATGTGATAATTCAAGTGAAATTAACATTTCTAAGAATCCGGTCTTGCATTCAAAGACCAAGCATATATCTATCAAGCTTCACTTTTTGAGAGAGAAGGTGAGTGAAAAGGAAGTCAGATTGGAGTATGTGCCTACTAAGGAGCAGATTGCAGAAATCTTTACCAAGCCATTGCCTAACGATATTTTTGAGTATCTCATAAGGAAGCTAGGGGTGATTACCCCTTCTAATCAGAACTAAGATGCATTGCTTTGCATCAGTCCGTGCTTTTCATAGTCATATCTTGATTTGAATTGATGTTGTGGTGGTTGCTACTCAGGGGGAGTAGTCAGATGTTCAGATGTTTAGATATGTGGTTCAGAGCTTGTGTGCAGAAAAGAGATCTTTGTCATTGATGTCAAAGGGGGAGAAGATTAATGTGAAAAACTATGAATTATCTAGGGAGAAGAGTCATGTGAAAGAGTTGAGGAGAAAAGAGTCAGAATCTAAAGGGGAGAAAGTGTTAAGAGATGGTTGCATTGATGGTGTTTTTCACATCATGTGTTGCCATAAATGCCAAAGGGAGAGATTGTTGGATGTTGTGGTTGTGTTGCTGATATGTGGTTGTCATTGATGTCAACACTATTGGCATTAATGTGTTTAAGGTTGTATATGTCGAGGATATTGAGAAAATTGTAATAAATAAGTTGCAGGTTGTCAGTAGTGAAGTGAAGTTCAGTCTATTGGTGAGCTCAGTACATTGATGATCAGAGGTTTTGGACTAAAGGGTTTGTTTTCAAGTTTATCTAGTTTATCCATGTTGAGTTTTAGAGATCCACGTGAAGATTTGATCGAGTTATGAAGATTTGTATTCTGACAGTTTTTTATATTACTTTAGTTGGTGTTCCTAAATGAAGATGATGTGATTCTAGTAAGTTTACTTGTTTTGAATGGTTCTTTGGTGGTTCTTGACATTTGTGGATGTTTCTAGATTGTACTCTATCTATGTTGCATGTCTACATTGATCATTGTGCTCACGATTGGTGTTTTTCTCTTGTGTGTTCATGTTTTTCAAGTTCATGGCCGACAAGGTGATGGTAGCGTGTTGTGGATCTTTGAGGAATATTTTTTGAAGGTGGATCATGTTGAAGAATGTTATTTTGGGTCTTCACTATATTGTGGCCAACCTTGGTTGATTCACATTGATAATTGTTAGTGATTTGGGCCATCAATTTATATTCATTTTATTATTTTGTTGAAGCTGACATGTAACGATTTAATCTCTTATTGTGGATATATATAAGTGATTGTTTATATCATTTGAAGTGTGTGTATGTGAGAATAATGTTCTAAATCTTTTGAAGGAAAAGAAAAGTGTGAAGAAGATTGAAGAAGAGTGAAGAAGAGTGAAGAAGTGTTCATGTGCTTAACTGGAACTATAATAAGGCATTAGGAGATGTTATTTTGTTAGTTCAAATCCCTACGGATGTAATCCAAATGTTTCTATAAGATAGTGTGTCTTCCTTTGGCTAGTAAGCCTTGTTGTAATTAAGTAGTAAGCTCTAGGTAGTGTTCCTAAATGCATGTGCATTCCCCATTTCATTCTTTATACTTTTAACAGGGTATAATCTTGTGGACTGACCTCCAACATGGTTTTTCCCCTAACATGGTTTCCACATAAAAAATCTTGGTGTTATGTGTGTTTATGATGTGTTGATGATTTATGCTTTCATGGTTATTCACTAGATCTAAGAATAAGGTTTAATAATTTTAATAAGTTTTAATTTTTGTGACAACTAACTCACCCCCCTCTTAGTTGTCTACCCTTGTGTTTCCAATAGTAAAAAATTCTAATTTATATTTAATGTAATATCTTCGTATATGGACAACTTATCTTTTTTTGCTTGATAGGACCCATTGATTTGTTTGACGATCAATTAAGAATATCCAAATATATTAATATGTTATGTTTATAGATAAGGTTGCACACAATCTAATGATAAGGGCCTCATACTCTTCAGTGTTGTTTGTGCATATAAAAATTAGATGGTAAGATAAGAGAATTTGTTTTTCTGAGGAGGGTGTTAGTCTATGCCTATGAATTTTGGTGTTTCAATGGGTCCTCAAATAAACCCTACTCATAATTACCATAAAAATCAAGGTCCTCGTGTGGGTAGAGTTTCCCATCAACAAAATATGGGACAAAACCTAGGATCAGGGAATTATTTACTAAGTACTGAAGGATATAATAAAATACGTTCTTAGTTGCAATATAGTTCCCTACCAAACATAGGAGGTTAGTATATTCCAGTATCTCAATCCTAGCATATACAACATAATGTCCCTATGAATCAAGGTGCTTAAAAAAATTTAGGAATGGTAAATTCTCCAGGTAGAATGCCTTTTCAAATGGATAGATATAGACAATTGGATTTTGGTGGTATTCTCAAGGATATTATAATCAAATTCCCAATGAAGTAAGGTCATACCTTGCTATATTTTTAGGAAATGATGCAATGATAGGTCAAGAAAATATTAGTACCTTTTTGAATTTGTTGGATGATTTTGAAGTAGAACATGAGTATGTTGTAATTTTTGATGTGAAATACTAGTATGGGCTGAATTACACTTGATCCATGATGAATTGAAGCATAACAAAACCACCAATACTCAAATCTCAACAAGATCAGTCAATCAAAATTGAAAGTAAATATTTTATCAAAAAACCTAACATGCTAAATTGATGAAAGCTTTAAAGAAAACATCTACTCTAGTATATTGAAATTTTATCTTCTTGTGGAATTGGTGTCATGTTGATGTGGACCGATGACCCTTTCCTAATCCCATGATAGTGAGCTTGTTTCAGTCAATTCTATGGAAGAGAATTGATGAAAACATGGTGTTTGGTGTATGAAAAACCTAAATTATGCACAAAATGAACATGATGTGAGCTAAGTTACCATAATTTTATGCTATAAATGATCTAATTATGCAATTTCTAAGCTAATCTAAGCTAAAAAATGAGCTAAAAGATGAAAAACATAATTTATTTACAAACTAGGATGGATGCATGGAAGCCATTAATGGATGCTCTAAGCTATTATGCAACTAAAACAAATTGAAAATAAGCTAAATATATGCAAATTGAGAGTATGGATGTGAGTAAATTTAACAACATAAGTTTGCAATAAAAGATGGATCCATTTGTCTCCAAATAGTGATCTATTTATAGGAGAAAAAATGAAGAATGGATGGTTGAGATCAAAAAGCTCAATCAACGGTTTAGGATGAAGGAGATGAGAGACATGGATCATGGATTCTCATCAATGGATGAGAATGCATGATGAAAGTTAATCAAAGGCTCACAATTACCTTAAACAAACACACTTTTGACCTGCTCACATAGTTCAAAGGTAACTTGCCAAAGAGGCAATTGGGTTTGGCTTGTTAAAGAATCCAAGTGAGTTGATTGCAGGAGAGGGAATATTCCTTAAGATATTCCATTTGGATGAGGAAAAGGTTAATTTAAAATTTTTAAAAAAGTTTTAATATTGCGAAAAGGATAAAGAATATTCCATGGGAATATTCCCTTTGATTAGAGGAACAATTAGTTTAATTGCTAATTAAACAAGGTTTAATTTATGCAATTAGGGAATAGAAGAATTGGAAGATATTTATTAAATTAGGTGATTTAATAAATAAGGGAGAGGTGAAAAGATATTTAATTAAATAACTTAGGGTTATTTAATTAAATAAGATGACTTAGGAGATTGAATTAAACATTTTGGTTTATTTAATTTAATTAGATGAAGTGTTAGTACGAAAAGAGATGAATTAACCCAATTTAATTAATTAGGACAAATAGATGAAAGTGATGTAATTAATTAATTAGCTAGGATAATTAAATTAATTAAGCAAAAAGAGGATGGATAAAGAGGAAATGATGTTAATGAATCCGATTACAGTGTATGACATTGATTAGGACATTTTTTAGTGTCTGTGTTTTGTCCCTCTTTGAAGCGAGGTACCTACTACTTCAGTTCAAAGAACAATGCTTTTCAGATCAAAACTGCTACTCGAATCAAAAAATAAAAAATTTCTAATTTTTTAGATTCCCCAGTAGAAGGATAAAACTGAATCCCTACCCCCTCAAGAAATCAAGTGGAAATTTTGAATTTTGGGTTGATTTCTCAATAAAGGTTCAAAAACTACCCCAAGGATTTAGAAAGGTTTTGGGATGCAAGAATAATGTCAAAAAAGCAAAATTAGGTCCAGCTTGGAAAAAGTGATGAAAATGATAATAAACCCCATTAAAAAGGTTAAATTAGGGGAAAAAACCCTAAAGCTTAAATAGGTCAATAGGTGTCATTTTCAATTCATTTGTGCATTCACACTTAAGAAATTCTTGCGATTTCAGCTTTGAACCTTTGATGAAATGGAAAGCTGTGAGATTCCCTGACACATTTCTGATTGAGATCGTGAGTTCCAACGGCTTCCAGGTGTAGGACCTCCAGTATGTGATTTGAAACTTAATTTGAAATTTGAAATTTTGATGCATTTATTAGGTGTTAGATTTTAGAATTTGGGGGCATCGCTATGTAGCGATGCCCAAATGATATATAGCAACACATATGTCTAGGGCGATGCTTTTCTAGATTTGATTTTAGTGTTCCAAATTTTAAATGGTGACACAATCATAAATGGCGATGCACTTGCCAATTTGAAAGTTAGGGTTAGGTCATGCCAAATTCTAAATCATGACACCATCTTGTATGGCGACACATTTGTCAATTTGAATTTTTAAAATACATTGGTCATCGTTGTTTGAGTTTTGAATATAGCGACACATTTGTAAATAGCAATGCATTTGTGATTTCTGAGACAAAAATTCCAAATAACCTCAATTTTTTGATGATTTCCTAACGTCATGGGCTTCATGGGTGCAGGAGGTCTTCCAGCCATTGATGTCAAGAGAGCATAGGCTAACATTACTTAAGAGATTAGGTGATCTATCAGAGTTGCACCAGGAGTGCCTGGGAGAGATCAGATTGTGGTACATTGTGTATGCACCTATTGTGAGGACACATTTGGCTATGATGACAGTGTTGTGTGAGAGATGACACAACGAGACCTCATCCTTCTGCCTTCTGATGGGAGAGGTGACAGTGACTTTAAAGGATGTGTGGCAGATATTGCAGTTGCCTATCCATAGTGATTGCGTGATCTATGATCCTAATGCCGGATTGGATGCTTGCTTCGAGGTAATGGAGATGGACCAGATTGTGTAGGTCACATCACAAATAGATTTAGAGACGTATAGAGGTCATGTGTCAATGTTCATATTGATTGTTGTTGTCATCATTTCAGGTTTGGTGGCTTCAGACAAATGCAACTAATTTTTTAGTCTAGGTTGGGGCTTGGCTTGGAAGAGGATGTATTGGAGGTCTCTTTTTGCATGGGGGCCCATGATGTTGGCCTCCCTATACCATGATTTTCATGATTTTTTATATTATTATGGGAGATCCCTTGGTGCAGGGGTGACACTCCTTCATATCTAGGCATGGGAGCACATTGCAGTGCTTCAGCCAATTGTACAGATGGTGAACGTGGAGCCAGATGATCCCATCATATGGAGATATTGAGGTGCCATTACACTTAGGCACATAGGACAGATTGGACTCCCGTACTGGCGATGGGTGATAGATGATATGACTATGTTCGGGTGGCAGCCATGGCTTCAGATGCTGGCTTGGTTTGATGATGCTCAACAAATTTACTTCACTTGGAAAATCCGTTATATGCAGGGTCGGGAGCATATTATGAGCAAGTGGTACCTTCTTGATAGAGTATCTAGATAGTTTGGCGATGTCTAGGATAGGTTCAATGATGCTTATAGGGCTATATTTTGTTATAGTTGCTAGTCAGGTTCCTACATAGGGACCGATGATTATGGAAATAGAGAATGTTGAGAGTTTTTGCTAGTTGGTTTCCCAACCATAGGCATACGATCAAGGTTAGCCCATTGCTTAGACTACTCCCACTTATGATGCATGGTTCATCCCATCATGATGACTTATAGATCCTATAGGTTATTCTCTCAGAGGGAGGTTGCAAGGCAGAGGTGTCAAGGGTAGAGGACAGGGTTGCCAGGATGGCCAGGATGGACAAGTTCTTGGGTCTCCTCTTGTGGGATAGCAGCCTCCACAGTAGCCTCGAGTGGTGCAGCAGTAGCCAGTGCCACCACCACCACCACCGTGTGGATGCCAGAGATGCATAGATACAACAATTGTAGTAGTAGGTGTAGGCTTTGTTGAGTGAGTGGGACTAGGCCCGCCTGCAAATTTTGGCTTTGACTATTGAGCGAGAACAAGCTCGACAACAAGTGGTTACTATGATAGTCGAGAGGGATGCAGATTTGTAGAGAGTTCAAGCAGTCACATGTGAGAGAGATCAAGAGGTGGTTCAACATCAGCAAATTGAGAGCCTTATGACATTCACCCATGGTCTGATAGTTTTGGCCAGATTGTATAGAGAGGCTATTACATAGGCTACGTATTATAGGTAGCATTACCATAGAGATGTTCCTATGGTATTGAGACAACTTTATTTTTCATAGCAAAGCGATGCACGCCTCTGAGCAGAGGATCAGCCTGGGCGACAAGCTGGAGAGGGTAGTAGCCACCAAGGATAGCTTTTTGATGTATAGACACTTTTTGATTTTTCCCCATTATTTATACTGATATACATTCATGGGCTCCTTTTTGATAGCCTCATGGATATTGTACTTATGATCGATGTACATACACTGATCCAGATTTTGTACCATGACACATTTTTTGATATATACATGATACAAATACAAATGATTTATGCTATGATGTGTTCACTTTATTTCATGTATGGATGCATTATGCCTATGTGACATGTAATTATTATAATATAGATGAATGCGATGCTATATTATTTTTCATTATCTTTTCACGATATGATATGGATGGATGATTATGATATGCAAATGCTTATGGATGCAAATGATATGGATGCATTTATTTTTGCATATTTTCTATGCATTTTTTTATGATTATGTATGCTTATGTATGCTTATGTATGCAAATGATCATGATATGCAATGATTTAAGATGCTTAGAATATCAAATCTTTATTCATGATAGCTCAAATGATAATGCAAAATGTATGATGTGATATGCAATGATTGTGAGATGTATGATTATGCTGATGGATGCTTATGATTATGATATGATTATGAGATGTATGTATGCTAATGGTTTCTGGATGTAGGATGGATGCATTGATGATGTTTTTGTGTGTCATGATACCAAGTTAGCATGAAAAAAAGATAGAAGAATAAAGAATGAATAACTGTTGTTTATGATGATTGCTTCAAAAGATCTAACAAGTCCTTGATCCATTGAGAATTTACTAGACATGGTGATGAGATGATCCAAAAGAATTCAGGATGAAATGTAGGATGGGATGCTCACACTTCGGGATTGGGATTTTTTGTCATTCCTTATTGTTTGATATAACACATAGATATGATGCATCAATATATTGATAACCAGGATGACATTGTATCTAGTGTAATGGAATTTGACTCAGAAAGTAGATAGGATAGTTCTTGCTCACATCTTGACATATAGAAACATTGTTAGAATGAAAGTTAGAAGTTTAGAATATATTGGACCAAAGTAGATGCAATAGTCAACAACATACTCCAAACAACCTTCCTACACACAACTAAGAAAGTATGTGCTAAGATTATTTTACATGAGTATCCACAAGCACAAAAAATGAAAGATAATGATCGATGCACCATTCCTTTCTATATAAATTGTTTTAGATAGATATCATTGAGAGGTCCTTGGAATGGGTCATTAAGATAAATCATAAGAAAATATCTATAGCTCCTACCTAGTTTAAGTTTAGCTTAGGTGATATCTAATGTTGATGTCCATCGGAGGAAGGATACATCCTAGGACATGTTGATCAGAGGGTTGCTTGATGTTGGGATGATGATGCTAAGATGAGCTATTTCCATAAACTTCACTAACACATTTACCTATGATTTAGACTCTAGAATTTGAGTTTTGAGTTCGCACTTTATGACTTGCTATGTTTTTTTTCTATTTGTTTCACAAAAGGGTGAAGGTGACTATCATTTATTATAAGTGAAAGTGAGATGGGATGGATGGATTTTTGGGGTTTCTAGAATATTTGAATGTTTTTGGTCTTTTTGAATGTTTATATGGATGTTTATGTTTTTCGGATTTTCTGAGGTTGTTTAGGGTTTTTTGAATTTTTGAGGCTTTTTAGGTCTTTTGAACATTTTCTATTGTTTTTGTCTTTTCCATTTTCAAATGTTTTTGTGTTTTGAAATTTTTTGGATGTTTTTGGATTTTTCAAGATTATTCGAATGTTTAGGGGTTTTTTGAATTTCCAAGTTTTGACCAAGAACCTAACCTAAAGACTTATCCTAGGGACCTCGGGGGCTGCTCAAAGATTAGCCTTGCCTACGTTATACATGTAGCGACCACGTAGTTCAGCTGACTCAACAAATTTACATGACCTAGATATGAACATATGAGAGATGACAACTAATTACAATTGACTGCTAAAGGACTAACCTAGGGTGTCTCGGGGGCACATCAGTGATGGCCTTGCCTACGTTCAAGCTCAGAGACAACATAGTTTGACAAGAGACATTGTTTTTTGGATTTTTGATGTTTGAAATTTTTAGGGACTTTGATGTTTTCTGGATGTTTTGGATTTTTCCTTTACAATTTTTTGAATGTCTTTGGATTTTTGCTATACAATATTTTTCAAATGTTTTTGGATTTTTTGGATAAGATTTTATGAATGTTTTTGGTGTTTTCTGATAAGGTGTCCCATGAATTCAAGATATACAAGAACCTGATTGTGACACATAATGAAATTCCATCAGTGTGATATGTTAGCCTACATCAATAAAGGTAGGACAAACTGACCTTGATAATATGCCAAGTAGTGCTAAAGAGTTCATGATACCTTACAATGACAAGCCATGATAATGATGTGGATGGGGGATGAATGGCGATGCAAAGAATGATAGGTCAAAAGAGCCAAAGAATAGATGGAGATACTGTTGATATTGTGGATGCACAGTCCCTGAAGCTCCAGAATCTTCAATGGAGGACCCTTGCTAGGAAAGATAATCAACCACATAGAAAGTGTTGCAAATAGACATGCACAATGGAGATTCTATATTGATCTACATTATGAGATTGTATGATTACAAATGTACAAGATGCCTTGAATATATAGGCATGAGAGAGATGCAAGATGCAAGATGATGTTGCCATGTGTCTTGATCTAACAAAATGTGACATGTGAACCCTATCTAGAAAATTATTAAATGTTGAGATAAGTTCTAGAAGGACAACTCATTTTCTATAAGGAATCTTATCCCTACAAACAAGGAAGGGGATATTACCTCATTATTAAATGATTTATTAAAATGAAACCTAGGACTAAATGATATATGACCTAAGTTAACTTATGCTAGTGTAATAATTAATTTAATTACACTAACATATACCTTATTTATGCAAGGCACTTGTTTGCCAAGTTTTCACCAAGGTACTTGCCCAAAGCACCACCAAAGTGGTTTTCACTAGAGGATGATTTTTTCCTTTACTTTTTTCAATCTTTTTTCTCATTTTTTTGGATTTTGATCATTTTAATGATTTTTTTTTATTTTCTAATTTACACCCTTCATGTTTAGGCATAATTTTTTTTGAGATGCAAGCTATTGATTAGCTCTTGCAAGGGTTCACCTTTAGGGGTTGAAAGTTGGTATGCTCTTGATCCATAGCTTGTTGTGATGACAAAGGGACCCAACCATTTAGGCTCAAACTTTCCTTTGTTGTCTTGATCTAGGAGGTTCTTTTGATTTTGTTTTAAGACAAGATTTCCTACCTAGAACAACTGACATTTGATTATCTTGTTATAGCTCTTTTTTAATCAGTTTTGATACACTTGCAAGTTATTAAATGCATCAAGATGGTGTTCATCTAGGAATTATAGATCATTCAGTTGAGACTCACTATACTCTTCCTTAATTATCAAATTCTTTAGTGACACTCACAATGATGGGAGCTCAACCTCAATAGGCAAGATGGCTTCTGATCCATAGATTAGGGAGAAAGGGGTGGCTCCTGTAGGTGTGTAAATACTTGTTTGATAAGCCCAAAGAGCAAGATTTAGCTACAGATGCCAATCACAACCAGCTTCATTAACTATTTTCTTTAGGATTTTTAGGATATTTTTTCTTGTTGCTTCTACTTGGCCATTTCCTTGGGGATAGTACGGTGTAGAGAATTGGTGTTAGATATTGAATCTTTGGCACAACTTTTTCACATCTTGATTTTTGAATGGTGTTCCATTGTATAAGATGAGGGTTTGTGGTACACCATAATGGTAAATTAGGTAATTCAAGATAAACTTGGCTATCTACTTCCCCGTTATGTAGGTCATAGGAATGGATTCAACCCACTTATTAAAGTACTCAATGGCGGTTATGATGAACTTATGGCTGTTGGATGAGGTTGGAGTGATTTTTCCTATGAGGTCAAGTCCCCACTATGAAAAAGTCCATGGTGTAATCATTGGTTGCAATTCTTGAGTTGGAGCATGAATTAGATCCCCATGTTGACACTAGATGCATTTTCGCACATACTGATGAGCTTCTTTTTCCATGGTTGGCCAATAGTACCTCATCCTTAATAGTTTCTTAGCTAATGTCATAGCACTAGAATGGGATCCACATATTCCATCGTGTACTTCTATTAAAGCAGTTGAGGCTTCCTCTCTGTTAATACATTGTAGTAATGTCCCTTCGATGCTTCGTCAGTAAAGGGTATCACCTAGGATCACAAATCAGGATGCATTTTTGACAAAGGTCTTTCTAAGGTTTGGGGTGATGTCTGATGGAAGGGTTCCTCTATTAAGGTAAGAAAAAATGTCATGGTACCAAGGGGATCTAGGACCAACAATGACACACATGAATTCAAATTCAGGGATTTTGAAAGTTGGTACAAGAAGTTGTTCTACCAAGAATTCACATTAAAGAATGTTGTTCGACAAGTATAGTAGTGATCCAATTGTTTCCATGGCATTTTTTGCTCTATTGTTCATGCAAGGAATCTGCTCAAAAGTTATGTCTATAAAAAGATCTTTGAGATTCTCCACTAGCTTCTTGTAAGGAGTAAACTTGTCATCTTTGGTTTGATAGTCATCATTGACTTGGTTGATAACCAGCTGTGAGTCTCCATAGACTTTCATTTATTGTATTTTCCACTTAACTGCTATCTTGAGACCTGCGATCAAGGCTTCATACTCAACAATGTTATTGGTACATGGGAATGATGGCCTATAAGTCTCGGGGATGCAATCACCTTGGGGTTTAATGAAAAGAATGTTAGCTCCTGATCCATGTTGGGTGAATGATCCATCAAAGTGCATTTTCCACTGAGTTGTGAGATTAATAAGGAACACTAATTCATCAGGGAACTCAGATATTAAAGGGTTCTCATCATAGATAGGTGCTTCTGATAACTGGTCTACGATCACTTGTCCTTTGATTTCCTTGCACTCCACATACTCTATATCAAACTCTGTCAAGATCATTACCCATTTTTCCATTTGTCCCATGAGAGTCACTTTGGATAATAGATATTTTAATGGATCAATCTTTGCAATGAGCTTGGTTTGGTGTGACAACATGTAATGTTCAAAATTTTGTATAGTAAAAACTACCACTAGGCATGCTTTCAGAATGGGTGAATAGTTGATCTCATAGCCTACCAAGGTTCTGCTAGTGTAGTATATGGCTCTTTCTTTTCCATTTTCATCATGTTGTGCTAAAAGGGCTCCTAGTGCTATTGGTGTTGCTGAGATGTGTAGGATCAATGGCTTGTTTGGTATCAATGACATGAGCATTGGAGGTGTTAGTAGATAATCCTTGATTTGCTGGAAAGCTTTATCACATTTGTCATCCCACTTGTAAGTTATCCCTTTATTGAGAAGATGTGAAAAGGGGAGAATCTTATCTGATAGTTAAGCTATGAACATTCTGATGGACTTCAACCTTCCTTGTAATCCTCTCATCTACTTCAATGTTTGTAGTGGTTCCATGTCTAGGATGGATTTTACCTTTGTTGGATCAATTTCTATCCCTCTTTGTGAAATGATGAAGCCAAGAAATTTCCCTAATGTGACCCCAAACACACACTTTTTTGGATTTAATCATACCTTGTATTCTTCCAACCTATCAAAGATAGGTCCTAAGATTTGTATGTTCTCACTTCTCTTCTTTTATTTTTCCAAAATATCGTCCACATAATCTTCAACTATTTTCTGGATCATGTTATGAAAGATGAGGGTCATTTATCTTTGATAGGTAGCTCATGCATTCTTCAACCCAAATGGCATCACATTCTAGGTTCCCCATGGACAAGTAAAGGCAGTTTTATGTTGATCCTCTTTGGTGATTATGATTTGATTGTAGCTTGAAAAGCCATCCATGAGCGAAAACATTCCATGCCTAGCTGTTAAATCCATAATGTGATCAATGTTTGGAGGAGTGAAATAATCCTTCATACATGCCTTATTCAGATCTATGAAATCAATGCATATTCTTATGCCTCTAGTGGGTTTTGAGACTGGTACCAGGTTTGAAACCCACTCGGGATAATATATTAGTCAGATGAATCCAACATCAAGAAGCTTTTGTAGTTCCAATTTAACCAAGAGTGCTATCTAAGTGTGCATCTTCCTTAATTTCTTCTTGACTGGTTTGGCATCAGGATAAACTACTAAGTGATGTACAACCACTTTTGGAACAACGCCTAGCATATCTGTGTATGACCATGAAAAGTTAGCTCTTCTCTCTTTAAGGAATGTTACAAGGTTCTTTTTTTCTTTTTCTAACAAGGATTTAACATAGAAGGTGATCTTAGGTTCTTTTTATGTTCCCAAATTGACTAGTGTAGCCTTTTCTACTAGTACTGCTGACTTCTCTAGATGCATTCCACTAAGAGGGAGATTGAATCCCTCATCCTTGGGAACCTTAGGGAGGTTTTCACTATCAGATGCTAACTTTTTTTTTACTATTTTGGGATTAGAGAGTGCTACTAGGTGGTTTTCACTCAAGGATCTATATGTTAATTGCATTTCATTTATTTTGTGATTGAAGGATTCAATTGTCTCCCCATATTACGCCCCTATATCAAGCTCTATGTTGAAGCCTACTTTGTGATCTTCTAATGATAATTTATCTCAGAGTCCCATGAATTTTGAGATCACTTCATAATTTTTGAATAAATCTAGAACCAGTGGTCCTTTTTGGTCTATGTCGATGAGTTGTGGATATACTAGGCGTATTTCATTTGGTTGGTTGTTTGAGATAAAGGATGTTATAGATATCACAAAGAGGGTGTTGTTCTCAAATAGGTCAGTAAAATCAAGAGGAAAGTCATCTAAGGTAGTATCACACGATGTAGGTGACCAAGAGGAAGCCTCAACTCGTTTAGTAGCAATACCTTTTCCAATAAGTTGACCTTACTAGTAGTACAACCTAAGCCAATATTCTTTAGTCATTTCTCAGGAACGATGGGTTCTAGTAAACCATAGTCATTATATCCTAGCTTCTCATTCATGTTATATCACATGCTCTACATTAGCTATAGACCTTTGTTGTCATCTTCCATGGGAAGAACAGGAATAGGTCATTCATCTTAATAGAGGAGTTTAGAGATATCTTTCTCATGGATGTCTTCTTGATTCAAATCTCCCCATTTGGTGAAGGTAGTAGCTGCCATCTTGATTATTTCTAGTTCTTTGGTGCTAGATGTGGGTTTCCTATGAGTTTGAGGAGAAATAGGTAACTCTCCTAAGACAAAGTGTCTTTCAATATTTTGTAGATTCCACAACCGTAATCTTGGATTACTGCTTTGACATTGGGTATGCTTTTCACAATTGGTACTTGTGATGTTGAGGTAGAGGCTAGAGATGATGGGTCAATAAATGAGCTTGATGATGTAGGTCCTTCATCATTTTTGGGTATTTGTGGGATATTATAAAACTTGGATTCAAGGCTCTCGTAGTATTAGAAAGGCTTAGGATCTCCATGGATAGTTATTGCTCTGCCCTCAAAAGGAAACTTCACACACTGATGATATGTTGAGGCTACAACTTTCAAAGCATGGATCCAAGGTCGACCAAGTAGTATGTTATAGGGAAGAACAAGATAAAGTACTTGGCATGTAGTTTCTGTAATAAGAGGTCCCACTTGGATTGGAAGTGTTATGATTCCTTGTGATACCCATTCTTGATCATCGTATGCTTTGATGGTGGTACTCTTTGTCTTTTGAATAGTATCTTTTGAATAGCCTAGATGCTTGATCAATTATAGGGTAAAAATGTTTAGACTAGCACCTCCATCTACCAAGACTCTTTTGACCTTATTTTTATGAATGAAAACCTCAAGGTGTAAAGCATGGTTATGGGATGGTTGTGATGGTAAATCTTGTTTGGATAAGGTGAGAAGATGGCTGGTGATGTGCCCTAACCATAGCTTGAAATTGATTGGTATCAATGTTTTTCAGAATGGATGACTCAAACAATGCTTTTTCTAGTATTTCCCTATGTGCAAGAGATAATTTTAGGAGTTCAAAATTTGATATTTGAGCAAGGGTTTATTTAAGCTAATATACAAGATTGTACTTATTAGGATTAGATGTGGGAAAAGTAGGTTGTGTCCTAGATTGAGCTGGGATAGCTCCTTGAATGGTTATTTTTCTACGTCGTGTGGTGACTCCACATTCTGTACTAACTACATTGGAATAAGTATGCTGAACATTTGTGTAATCCTTAGCTTTTCCATTATTATTAGGTTTGTTATGACTAGGCATAGGGTTCTTGTATATCTAGAGATCTTGGTTTCCAACTAGTACCCCAATAGATATGGTATCGTTCTCTATAAAATTTTGGATAATATTCTTGAGTTTCATGCAATTTGTTGTTTTATGTCCTTTGATTTTATGAAAGTCACAGAGATAACGTTAATTGTACCAAGATGGATTTTCTTGTGGTTCTTGGTAGTTTTCAAAGTTAGGAAGTGTTATCAAATTTGACTCTACCAATTTCTTCATGATTGTCTCGATGGGTTCCGATAATTGTTTGTACTTGCATTTGGGATAGTTGTTCCTGTTACTAGTTTTCCTTGGTTGCAAGTTGGTGTTATTGATCTGATTGTTTTGAGGTCATACCATTTGTTGCACAATTGGTTGGATGTTAGCAACTTGATTATTGTTGGGTCTAGGAGCACTTAGTATGACCTTAGCATCTACTACACCATCATTTGTTACATTTTTGTTCTTAGCCAACACATGAGGTTTCTCATTTGAATTGGTTGAAGGATGATTGTCCTTGTAAGCTTGAGTGTTTCCTTGTGAGATTAAAGCTCTTTCAATGTTAAGGGCTCTTGGAACAAGCTTTTCATAGGATGTGATGCATTTCATTTTCAAGTGGAATGATAGGTTTGGATCAAATTTGGCTACGATGATTCCCACTTGTTGTTCATCAGGAAGAAGCCACTTGATTTTACTAGCTCTTTTCCTTCATCGTTGTAAGAAATTTGCAAAGGTTTCCCCTAGATTTTGTTTGAGAGTGTATAATTCTTCTAAACTAACAGCCATGTCAAGATTGAAGGAGAAGTGATCAATGAATTTGTCAGTGATTTCTTGAAAAGTTTTGATACCATGAGGAAAACAAGAGAAGCAATCCATAGCAATACCTATTAAACTTTGAGGGAAGAGGCAAATTAGATATGAATCATTGTAAGCTACTTCCATACACATGACATTGAATTCTTTGATATGGTCCATAGGACTTCCTCTCCCTCTGTATTTTTCAAATTTGGGGATTTCAAAACCAGGAGGGAATGATACCATTACTATGTTTTGATCAAATGGGTAAGGACACAAGTTTTGTGTATGAGGTTTCTTTGTCTTTCCCATGCAAAGGTCTTGCATTTCTTGTGAAATTACTTTTAATTGAGATGTGAGATAGTCTTGTGGATTGGGTGGAGGAACATATGATGGGATGATAGATGAGTTATATGGGGTGTATGAAGGTGTGAGATTTTGCAAAAGTGATGAATATGTTCCTAATGCATTTGAATTGATGATGTTCGTATGAGGAAAATAGGATCCTTGTTGTTGTTGTTGGGCATATTGTTGAGCTAGTAAGGATTTTTGTTGAGCTTGTTGTTGTTGTTGCGCCACTAGGGCTTGTTGTTGTTTTTATGCAAATAAAGCTACTTGTTGTGCTTGTTGTTGTTGCATGACTTGTTGTGCTACCAAAGCTTCTTGTTGAGCTTGTTTTTGTTGTTGGACTAATGGTACTTGTTGAGCTTCTAAGGCTACTTGTTGTGCTTGCTATTGTTGTTGTTCTAATGCTACTTGTTGAGTTGCTAAGGCTACTTGTTGTGCTTGTTGTTTTTGTATGGCTTGTTGGTAAGTTTGTTGTGCTTATTGTAGAGATAGGGCATGTGCTTGCAATGTTGGATTGGGTGGTTGTTGAGATATCTGTGAAGGATTAAGGACATTGATGTTTTGAGTGGTTAGCGGATTGGTAGTGAAAGGTGGAGGATTATGTTGGTTTGACATTCCTTGTAAGATAGTGGATTGAGGTAGAGGAATGTATGTTTGAGGCCCTAATTGATTTGTTATAGAAAAGGGAGCTATTGGAAAGGATTATGTCATTAAATATTGCTATGGAAATGGCACACTAGGACTTTGAGTCCATTGATTGAAAAGATTCCCTTGTCCCATGTTTGGAGGATTGCCTTGTGTAAAATATGTAAACAAAGGATTCATGATCAAGGTTCTCCTAGGATTGATAGAACTCGTTACCAAGGGATTTATTTATGGTGGATTGATAGGAGATGATGTGATAATGGTGGATGGAATGGATAAACCCACCAGAGGATTGGATAAAGATGTCCCTAGTTATGTTGAGGGTTGGTTCTGTGATATGGTATTGGCATGCCCTTGTGTGCTACTTTGAGTTTTTGGTATGTACTGCTCTATGTGATGGTAGGTACACTTGTGGTACTCATAGGTGTGGATGAAGAACGGTTTCCTTGAAATGTCGAAGTGGTGGTAGAATAGTGAAGTTTGGGAGCAGTATGTAGTTTTGGATCTTCAAGAATGGGAGGAGCACCAAAGGTAGGTATCCAAACAGTAGTGGGAGGTGGAGGATTCCTTTCAAGAGTACCCACAAGTGTATTACTTTCAAATGGTAAGGTGTTACCAAAATATTTAGCAAGGTTGGTTGCAAGACTAGTTATGTAAGCTTGACTTAGCCCTTGTGATGGAGTTGTGAAATCCTGTGTGAAACTTTGTGCTACAAACCTTGGGGAGATAGGAGCTACACTTTCAAAAAGTTTATGTTCTAAAAGTTCTTCCCTCTTGAGCTCAAATGGGTTTTTTGTGACATCTTCAATTTCATAAGGTCCTGAAGGAGATGATGGTTGTTGTGATGGTGTAACATGACTTCTAGGATCAAATTCTAAAGGATTTGGATCACTTGAGGTAAATGTAACATTTTCTTTTTCCATGATTCTCTTGTGTTGTGATCTCATTTTTACCATAAATTTGATGTAATCTATGGGAGAGTTGTGTTGAGTTTTGTAATGTTTGAACTCTCTAGTTGATTCAAACCTAGGTAAAAGGGACACTCTAAGTATTTTCAGAGCAATTATGATAATGTGGGATGAAAAGATGGGTGATGTGGGAAGTGATCTTTACAAGTATTTTGGGACAATGCTTTTGACTTAAGTTTGATTTTTTGATGTTGGGATAAAGGTTATTAATGAACTTAGAAATCTTTAGGGTCTTCAAGATAAACTAGTTCAAAGGTGATAACTACCTCAACTAAGTGCATGGAAAAGGATACATTTCACATACAAAATAGCTAAGGTAGCAAATTGATTTGATGTTTTAAGTCCCAAAGTGTTAGTGTATTTGAAATTTTTCAAAGATAGATGAGGTGAAAGATGAAATGTGATGAAAGGGTGAATGAAATGTTGGAACCAATGTTGACCTAAAGTGAACCTTTTGTTTTGACAAAGACCAAGGTAGTGATAAAGATGCTAGACCTCTAAAATGTTAAAATCCTAAAGAATCAATGATTTTTTGAAAACTTGTTGATCTTCAAAAAAGTTGAATATTTTGGCTCATGAAGAACATGTATAGGTCGAGATTTCTTCTTATAGTGCATTCATAAAAGTTTATCAACAATTTTTTTTTCTGTTTTTCATAGAGTGCCTCAATGCGGTTGTTGATTGCTTTTGCACTACAATATCTAAGTTTATGGTGACAACCAGTTGAATTTTGTTTAGGGATCTTTACTTTGCATGAGATCATTTGGTAAAGTGATATTTTTTTTTGATAAGATCAAGGTAGTGAGAATGATGCTAGGCCTCTAAAATGTTCAAGTTCTAGAAAACAAGAGGAATGATGGGAATGTTCAAACATGTTCTAGCTCTTCTTGCTTGGGCATAAAAGTTTCTTAACAAAGTGTAATGGTTGCGATAAAAAATTGAAGCCCACTTTTGACCATACTTTGTTCTACGATTCCTATGTGTGAAATTGCGAGTTGGAGAGTTTCTTCTATGGAGTTTAACTTTTTGATGAATAATTTAAAGGAGTTGGGTATCATGAAAAAGACCAGGATTTTGACTCCAAAAGAATGCAAAAAAATTCTAGACTATATCTTGAAGCATGTCTATAAAATTTTTCTACCAACTTGTTTCTATTTTTGTGAGCTGCCCGAAGGTGTTTCTTAAGAGCTTTTGGAGTGAGATTCCTAAGTCTAAAATGAGGACCAGTAGACTTTAGCTTAGGAATATTGATTTTTCATGAGATCATGTGGGAATAGTTTAAGTCTATGGAATAAAGGGAGATATTTATTGTCACATGAGTGGTGTTAATAGAGGCCTTCCAACCTCAATATCAACATGTTCCTCTTCTTCATCTAAAATGGTTGTTGTGTTTCTCCACTATGAGTTTGTTTTCTTGTTTTCAAAAATGAAGGTTCTCAAACTGCTAATGAGATTTGTTTGTTCACCATTTATGAGATCAAAGTTTGGTTGGATTATAGCACCTAGAAGATCAGGTTGTTCAACGAGAGCAATTGGTCTCCAAATAGTCATGTGGGGTTCATTTGTCAATTTATCTTTTCTTAAATGAATTGCTTTTACCACAAACACTTGTCTTTGATTATGGTTTCAAACTAGATGTTTATGTCAAAAACATCATAACTTTCACAATGTCTATTTCGTGAAAATCATGAGATTAAAGCCACAATTGCCTATGTTGTCTTTGGTAAATATGGGTTTGAGATTAATGTCAATATATTTAGAAATTGCTAAGGATAAATCCTTATGACAAGAAGTAATATCAAGGCTAACTTAAGAATTCCATATTTGAGTCAAAGTGTTTGAAATTTTGGATAGTGAATGTTTTTGGATCATTTTGAAATCAAGCAAAGTGTTAAACTGACTCACAAGCATTACAACCCTAGGATAGAAATGACTATATTTGTTGTATTCCCACTTGGATTTCTCTAGCTATGCTGATTCAAAGTGGATGATTATAAGCCTTACCACATTGGATCCCCCACATGCCACTTACTTCTATGGGTCAACCAAGCTTCAAGTTCTCATGAATCTCCCACAACAAAATTTTCATCTCTACTAAGAATCACAAATATGTGGGATGGCTTTAGAGGTCTGACCTCGTGACATCAACAAATATTAGGGATTTTTGGCTACTACATAAAGGTTCGTAATAAGGGCATCTAGTTTAGGGGGTGAAATGATAAACTCCTTGTGAGAGGTTTCCCAACCCTTAGAACAAGGGCTTTACACATCATAAAGATACTAGGGGAGAGCTATCATGCACTACTTCCCATTGATTATGATTTTTCATTGAAACCACAAATTTATATAGCGGTTTTGAAGAGCTTGGCTTATGCTTGTTCCCACTTGGGTCGTTCCCTTGGGGTGAGTAATTTTTCCCACCAAGGTAGGCCCTCTAAAGGTGAACAATAGAGAGTAAGTACATTCATAGTTCAATCATCTTTGTTCGCATGCACAAAGAGAGAACACACACTATGCCTTTTCTCACACTAGCAGTGTTCAATTTTAAACCCAAATTGAAAGATGAAGGTAAATTTTTAGACAACCAATGTCACTAAAATGCTTTTGATTCTCGAGATCACCATGAGGCATGAGAGAAATGCATATGCATTATTATGAAACAAATTGCAAAGAAAATTACAAGACAATTAAAGCACAAGTCTATTTTAAGCCTCAAAGCAATGATGAGTTCTTTTTAGAGCACCAATTGAAAGATGAATTTTCCTTGTTCAATTTTAAGCCCAATTGAAAGATGTGATGTAAGGGTTCATTTTATCCAAATTTGAATGTTCATTTTAAACCCAATGGAAAATTATTGTGTTGCCTAAAACTGAAAGAAAAAAAGCATGAAAATGGGTTATAATTTCCCCAAAGCGTTGAATGCTAGTTACAATTATAGGTTGTTTAGATAGAAGAGAAGGTCTTCAATTTCTCTCCATTCCTTAAAACCTACAAAACCCTGTTAGTCTAACAATGAAAACATAGTCAGACATTGATTAGTGATCAAATAATCAAAAGAAATTAAGTCACATGTCAAAAAACAAATGTAAAGTTTCTTACCCTAGTTGAGCATTGCTACACACAATGGCATCACAATTTGAAAGTTGGGAATCACTCTGGTGAATTTCAGTATCACTCTGTAGAAGGACCAGTGAGCATGATCGCATCGCTATTTTGATGGACGTCACTATAAATGAGTGCATCACAATTTAAACTTTAAAAGCGTCGGTCTGGTGAAGGTGAGCATCATCATTTTCAATCCACGATACTTCAAATTTAAATGTATCACTATATTTAAATCAACATCGGCCAATTAAATATTCATCACTATATCAAATTGCTTGGGTGTTGCTATATGGTGATGCTATTGAAATAGCATCACTATTTGCATTTTGAGCATCAATGTAACCTGCAAAATAGCATGAACATGGATTTCGAGCTAAAATATGGTTAAATAATCAGTTTTTGTAAGGAAAGCAGAGGTGCGGAAACAAATTTCCTAATGTCAAAACCACAGGGGAGTAAGCAGACAGTACTTTTAATTGTCTAACTACAGTCCAATTAAGACACACCTGAAGGAATAACAAAAATAGAGAAAATACACAAAGACAAATCAAACAACAGATTTTACGTGGGAAACCCTTTCGGGAAAAAACCCACCACACCAAGCTATATCTCTTTGTATTACAATAAAAAAATTACATACAATCAGAAAGACAACTTTCTGGTGTTAGTCACAGTAGCTTATTCTCACTATTCAACCAGTTACAGACAATGCTCTCTCTTCACAACTCGATTCTCTCACTCTGTTCATTGTTATACAAAACAGAATCAAATCTGCTTTAAATCTTCTGTGCATCCTTATCCGCCAATGCCAACCATAGATAGTTTCCATTTGAGTCTTGATTTTTCCTTGCATGCTATTTTTTCCAGCACTGCAATAGTTACAAAAAATAGTCGACTTCAGTTTGAAAAAAACTCCTTCCTCTGATTCAACTAGTAGGATGCCACACAAGATGATCACATGGTCAATGACATTCAACTTTGTTGGCATATCGGTGAGACACTCACAGTGTCTCCCTAATGCCACAAAGTCCTCATATCGATATCGCTATAGCTTCCATGAGTCGGCAAGAAGCTATAACGAATGTATAAGTCACAACGAAACCATCGATGTCCACTTTGATCCTATCGGCAAAGGTTTCCCTTATCGGCGAGACACATGTCAAATGTATAAGTCACAACGATCAGACATTCCATTGGCAAGACCCTTCATCTTCACCAAGACCTTCTGCCGACAACCTTGTGCTACTTTGAAGCCTTTCACCTATCAGCAAGACTCCCACAGTTTTAGTGAGACATCATACCGAAACAGAACTTCCACCAAAAGTCACACTATCACCGAGACTCGTGCCTATCACCGTGACCTTTCTCAGAGTTCCCTAAGTCTTACCGAAGTCTTACTATCGGCAAGACTCATGACTTTTTCCGTGACGTTTCACCGAGCTCTATCATGTCTTACCGAGTTGGCAAGAAATAATCCCTTTGCCAAGACGTTTCTCTGAGTGCCCAAAGATAACCCGAAGACTTCTATCAGCGTGACTTATGACTTTCGCTAAGACTTCCCAGTGAAGTCTTATGTCACTGCAAAGTCACCATGAGGATACAATCTATCAGAAACACTAAGCTTCATCGCTGAGACATCTCCCCGCAACCCATGAGTTACTTCGACATTAGCCTTGACAGCCGAGAGCAGCCATTGTCGGCGAGACATTACATACTCGCTAGGACATCTCACTGAAGCCCTAGCATTAGCCCGACATCGGTGAGACTTACACCATTCGCTAGGACTTCTCCCCAACACCTACGAGCTAGCCCAATTAGATCACACTGTCGCCCAAAGAAAACCATTCGCCAAAAGGTCATGCCGAAAACACAAAGTCACAACGATAGACTTTGTCGACAAGACTTCAACCCTGTCACAGTGATAGGATCATTTCAAGAGCATCAGAACTGTTAGTTGCCTAGACATGAACACTATCACAGTGACTTTTCCCTTTAGGAGTTTCATGTCAGTAAGGATTGAGGCACATATTCCAACAAGCTCCCACTTGATGAAGATTTTACTGACATCTCTAGAGCATAACAAAACTACTAAAATTCATGGGCCAAGAGGCCCATCGAACTGGCACACCAACTGAACTTGTTTGTGCTCATAGGTTTCGTCAATGCATCTGCAACATTCTCTAGAGTATACACTTTCTCCAAAGAGACCTTCCCATCCTCCACCATATCTCGTACAAAATGATACTGTACATCTATATGTTTCATCCTGGCATGGAAAGTAGGATTCTTTTCCAAACATATAGCACTCTGGCTGTCACAGTAGATAGTAATCTTTTCTGCATCAAAGCCAATGTTAGAACAAAAACATTTTAACCAGATTGCTTCTTTATAGGCATGTGTAGCTGCCATGTATTCTGCCTCTATAGTAGACAAAGTGACTATAGCCTGTCGCTTGCTCATCCAACTCACTGCACCACCATTCATCATGAAAATATATCCACTGGTGGATCTTCTACTATCAATGTCCCCTGCCCAATTAGAATCCACATAACCTTGAATGCTGAGAGTCTTCAGTGATTCAACCAAGTTACCATGGTAACACAAAGCATAGTCTAAAGTGCCCTTCAGATATCTAAACACTCTCTTCATAGCATCCCAATGTGTTCTTCCAGGATTTTCCATAAAACAACAAAGAACTCCCACTGCTTGGGCAATGTTTTGCCTTGTATAGACCATAGCATACATGAGACTGCCAACTGCACTTGCATAAGGCACACTGGTCATGTCCTCCATCTCAGAAGAATATTTTGGACAATCCTCAGCAGATAGCTTCGTTCCCTGTGTAACTAGAACAACTAGCTGCTTGCATTTAGTCATACAAAATCTCTCTAGAACAGTCATGACATATTTACTCTGACTGAGCCAAAGCTTTCTGTTCTTTTTGTCCTTGGTTATTTCCATTCCCAGAATGTACCTTGATGCACCAAGATCTTTCATTTTGAACTTTGCAGACAACTGAGACTTAACATTAGAAATTATTAGCTTACTATTGCCTACAAACAATATGTCATCAACATAAAGAGCAATAATAAGTATTTGATCACTTTCAGCTTTGTAATACACACAATTATCACATTTTGATCTTACAAATCCCAATGACAAAACAAACGTGTCAAACTTTTGGTACCACATTCTAGGGGATTGTTTTAAACCATACAGAGATTTCTTTAACTTGCATACTAGTCTTTCTTTACCTCTTTCCATGAAGTGCTCCGACTGGGACATATAAATTTCTTCTTCAAGATCACCATGAAGAAACGTTATTTTCAAATCCATCTATTCAATCTCTAAATCATATGCTGATGCAAGTGACAAAAGAAATCTAATAGATGCCAGCTTAGCTACAGGAGAAAAGATTTCTCCATAGTCAATCCCCTCTACTTGGGAATAACCTTTTGCAACCAGCCTCGCTTTATTATTTTCTACACTGCCATCTAGACCTATTTTCTTTTTGAATATCCATTTGTAGCCTATAGATTTTTTGCCGTTAGGCAATGGAACCAAACTCCAAGTGTCATTCTTTTCTAATGATGCCATTTCTTCATTCATGGCTTCCAACCAAAAGTTTTAATTAGACATTTTAAATGCCTCTTTCATAGTCCTAGGTTCATCAGTGCTAGAAATTAAAGCATAGGCACATGTAGACTCAATTAAAGAAAACCCATACCTTTCAGGTTGCTTTCTTTCATGAGTTGACCTCCTCACAAGATGAGGTTGAGGTAGTTCTTCATCATCTTCAGAACTTTTAGAACTGCTTGAGCTCTCCTTAGTATCAGGTACATTTTGATTTTGTAATTCCTCTTTATCTGGTGTCTGAGGAATTGCTGCTACATCCTTTTCATTTTCTGATTTCTTCTCTGACTGTAGATCCAAAGTAGAAGGTTTCAGCTCATGAAAGATAATGCTTCTACTGTGCAAAACCTTCTCAGTCTCAGGGTTCCAAAGCTTGTATCCTTTTATGCCAGCACTATAACCTATAAATATACACTTTAAAGCTTTGTTTTCCAACTTGGATCTTTTTTCAAATGGCACATATGCATATGCCTCATAGCCAAAGACATGAATATGTCTCAGAGAGGGCTTCTTTCCAGACCATGCTTCCAAAGGAATCTTCTCAACAAGAGCAGAGTTAGGGGGGCGATTTACCAAGTAACATGCTGTAGAGACTACTTCAGCCTAGAACTTCTCCTCCAAGCCTACACTGCTTAGCATACTTCATGCTCTTTCCATTATTGTCCTGTTGAACCTTTCAGCAACTCCATTTTGTTGTGGAGTGTAAGGTGTAGTCTTGTGTCTTTTGATCCCATGATCTTTACAGTACCTTTCAAATTCATCTGAATAGAACTCACCGCCATTGTTAGTCCTTAAACATTTTATTTTTCTACCAGTCTAATTTTCTACAAGGTTTTTAAATTCCTTAAACCGACTGAACACTTCTGATTTACTTTTCAGAAAATATACAAATGCTCTTCTTGAATAATCATCAATAAAGGACACATAGTATTTTGATTTAGACAAAGAAGAAACATTCACTGGACCAAACACATCAGAATGTATATAATCAAGAAAATTAGAAGTTTTGTGAGGACTGGAATAAAATGAAACACGGTGTTGCTTTCCATATATGCAATGTTCGCAAAAATCAAACTCAAGGTTACAATCTTCAAGCCCTTCAACCAGGTTTTTATTTTTCAAGGTTTTTAAACCTTTCTCACCAATGTGGCCAGGCCTCTGATGCCAAAGCATAGTCTTTTCTGCTATAAGTTTAACCTCCATGGCGTTTACTCCATCAGGAACTTTTTCCTTCTTTTCTCCATGAGCAGCCATAAGTGACTTTGCAGAGACACTGTTGCATTGAATAGCTTGTGCATCCAGCTTGTACAAGGTACCAATTCGAGCACCCCTAGCCAGCACCATAGAGCCTCTAGTCATCTTGCAGCCATTTCCAGAGAACGTGACCTGCACTCCGATATCATTCAGCTTACTTACAAAAAGTAGATTTTGAGGCAGACCTAGTATGTGCATCACATCATTGATTCCCTTCACTCTTCCATCAGGGAATTGAATTTTGACTCTTCCACGACCAACAATTTCCAAAGATGAGTCACTTGCCAAGTATACCTTTCCACCATTGTATTCTTCATACTTCGTGAACCATTCTCTATGAGATGTCATGTGGAAAGTTTTAATTATGCAAAAAGTATAAAGAATATTCCATGAGAATATTCCCTTTGATTAGAGGAATAATTAGTTTAATTAATGCAATTAAGGAATAGAAGAATTATAAGATATTTATTAAATTAGATGATTTAATAAATAAGGGAGATGTGAAATGATATTTAATTAAATAACTTAGGGTTATTTAATTAAATAAGATGACTCAGGAGATTAAATTAAATATTTTGGTCTATTTAATTTAATTAGATTAAGTGTTAGTACGAAAAAAGATGACTTAACCCAATTTAATTAATTATGCCAAGTAGATTAAAATGATGCCCTTAATTAATTATCTAGGATAATTAAATAAATTAAGTGAAAAGAGGATGGAGAAAGAGGAAATTATGTTAATAAACCCAATTCGAGTGTATGACATTGATTAGGACATTTTTCAGTGTCTACAGAATTAATTTTTTTATGTAGTCTCTTACTAGTGAAGCTAGAGATTGGTATAAAAACCTTCCAATTGTAAGAATTGGGTCATGAGGTGATTTCAAAAGGGTGTTCAAAGAATAATATGGAAAAAAATAATCTTATATTTTTGATAAATGAGTTTAGGAGCATAAACAAGGGATTAAATGAATTAGTCTCTAAGTTCAATACAAGATTTAATAGGGTGTTTAATAAAATCCCAGCATATATGAGACCTAATAATTTTATGTGCCTAGTTTTATATTGTAATGTGTACAACCCAAAGATGGGTTATGAATTAAGGGATAAGAAACCTTAATCCTTGAGGGATGCATTTAGGATTGCAACTTATATTTAAAATAATAGAAAGGATTCAAGAAAGGTGAACAAAAGGGATGATGTTAAAATATTGTAGAACCCTATGAGACATTAAATTAAAGCTACATACCCTAAGGATAAGGTTTACAAGGTGATGAGTACATTAAAGGACCTTGGTTATAAGGTAGAAAGGAATGATAAGGGTCTATACTAAGATAAGACCAATTATCAGAGGTAGGAGAGAAGGCCTAGGCTATTAGATCATCTATTGAAAGTATGAGGAGTTATTGTTCTCATTGATGTCAACAATTTTGTGTTGTCATTAATGTTTAATGAGATTATTGTAAGAGTGTGAGCAGTTGATGCTTTGATTAGTTGCATTATGTTGTTATAGTAAAGATACTGGTGTCAACCTCTAGTGTTGCTTTGATAAGATTTTGTCTATGGTTGTGGAAATATTGAAGATGATAAGGATGTGTCTTTAGTGCTTGATTTCAAAGTGATTTTGAGAAAATTTGATAAAAAGAGGAAATAGTTTGTTGTAGTTATGTTTTGGGTGACAGAGTTATGTTATCATTTTGCTCTACATCTCTTCTAACTTGAAGATCTACCTATGTGATTCAGATATGTTGGTGAGAGGTTTTTAGAGGTATTATATTCAAGAGTTGGTATGTTGGATCATTGCACAAAATAATTTTTGATCACCAGTGTGTGACTATGCATTGCAAAGGTGTTTAGGAGAAATATCTTTGCTCCACATTTCTCCATAATTATGTTCTAGGTCTTGCAATTTTGAAGGTGTGTTGATGTGTTGATAGTTTACCTTAGTCAAGATGGTTTGAGGTATTTTGCTTCAAAATATGGTTTTTTGAGTTACAGTGTATGGCAAAGTAGTTTAGGTGTACTAGATGTGTACATTATTTTGGTGGAAATTGTTGCAAAGGAATTATTTGGATTTCATGGTGTTTGACAAATATTCTAGATCTTTTTTGAGTGTTTTGTGTGGTTTGCAAGTTTTCCTTGGGTTTGAGGAAGCATGTACTTAAAATTTTAATGGTGTTTGTATGATTAACAACTGACTTGGTGTTTAAACTACATGTGAAGGATAAATATTTTTTTAAGGAATCATGTGGTTGAGTGGTGATGCTGATTTGGGTCCCAATTAAGTTTTGATGTGGTCCAATTTCACTTTTATCCATCACAAAAGTGTTTTGGCATTGACCTAATTTGAATTTGCATGTTTGAGGTGTGTAGCTGACCTTGGAGAGGGTTTCAAGGTTGAGGATAGTATAAGTATGAGTTAAGTTATTTAAGGATGATAAGATAGATGTGTGAGATGTGAATGATGTAAAGAGCAATGAGTTAGAGTGTGAAATTGATTAGTGTGATGTGAGATTCTATGTGTTAGTTTATTGGATACAATGAGCAAAAGGTGGCTACAATTCTTCAATCATACTAAAAAGGTGTTGATGTCATTGTTGTGGATTCATTTTTGCATTGATATTCTTTTCTCTGTGTAACAATCCTTCTCTATCTTATTTTCTATTTTGGCAATGAGCCATCTAGTATTGAGTCCTATTATATTCGTTGTTAATATTACTTATATTGTGAGCTAATCCTAGCCATGGTTTTTCCCTTATTGTCTTTTCCACATAAATCTAGTGTTCTCTTATGTATGGTGTTGATTTGTTTAAGTTTACATTATTTTATTTTCATGCTAATTTGTCATAACATATTTAAGGGTTTAATGAATGAATGTGGATCTAAATGTTAATGAGGGTTTTAAAGTTTTAAGGTACAACTGATTCACCCCCCTCTTAGTTGTCTTGTGCATTCAACAATTGGTATAAGAGTGAGGTTCCTTGGAAGAAAGCTTAACCACTTAAGATAGATATGGGATGGTGCACAAGAAGGAGATCCCTATATTTGATAGAATAGACTATGCATTCTAGAAGACAAGGATGGAAGGCTTTTTGCAGAATTTGGGATATGATGTCTAGAAATATGTTCAAGATGGATACACTATGCCTACTGTAAGAAGGGGTTAAAATCATAATAAAAGGAAAAGATCAGTAGTAGCAACCCCAACTACCTTAAATCCAACCCTAAAATCCCAATCCAAACAAGAAAGCACAAAATGGAAAAGAAAATCAAAACAAACAAACAAAGCTATACCAAACTTCCATGCCAAGCTTGATTCATCTTCCTTGCATCTCCTCCATTTTGTTGTGTTTGTAGTCTTTCCCTCATATTTTATTGTGTTCAAGTACCTACAAGTGACAGTGATGTGATAGCAAGAATATTGGAGATCATGGTTGTAAGGTTGGAATGAGTGAGACAAATCTCTTTAATAGAAAAGCTACTCAAATGGATGGTCATGATAAAAATCCAAAAATATGCCAAGATCAATGGTTAAGTTTGCATGCACCATGAAGTGGTAGGGTTAGAGATGGCTAAGAATAGATGGTCAAGATTAAAAGAAGACCGAAGGTGATCAATGGTTGAAATTCAAAAGAGAAAGTGGAGGGAAAGTGGAGGAAATCAAATAATAATATTTAATTTGAGAAGGGAAACTAAGCAATTAAATAATCATATTATTTAATTTGGGAGAGGATATGGAGAATTAAATAATCAAAAGTGATTATTCATTTATAAAAGAAAAGGGAAATGGTATTTAATTATTATTCAACAAATTAATTAAACATGGAGGAAATGGAATGAGGATATTACATAATTAAATTAGATTAATTATTTAATATCCTCATTCCATTTCCTTCATGTTTAATTAATTATTTAATAGTGGAGGAAAGAGGTTAAATGAATAGCCAAATAATTAAAATAATTATTTAACTATGGATGAACAATGAAGAATGAATAATTAAATAAATGAGAATTTATTTAATTATAGAGAGAAATGGGATATTAGTGATGTAATTAAATAATTAAAATTATTTAATTAATAGAGGAATGTGACTTTAGAAGATAATCAAATAATTAAAATTATTCAATTATGTCGAGAAGAGAGGAAATCAATGTGGAAAAATGGCATTCGTAGGCTCAAGAAATTTTTCAGTGTCTACATTTTGACCCTATTTGATACAATTTGAAGGCATTTGAATGTTGTATCAAAGAATAAATAGGAAAATTCAACTCAGAATATGCCTCAATGTGCCCTAGTAAAGATAGAATAGACCTATGCACTCTCAGATTTTTTTTTTTTTAATTTTGAATTTTTTTGAAAAATGTGAAAAAAATATTCTGACAAGAAAATTTTGTGCACTGATAGCAAAACGTTTCAATTTTGGACCTCCAAGATATTTGGAATAGGCTTAGATTTAAGATTTGACACAACTAGTTAAAAAGGGAGGATAAAAATCCCACTTTAGGAGTGTATAAATGTAATTTGGGTGCTAAAAGTCATTTGTGCATTTTAACCTTGAGTATATAGTGAGTTGGAGTGAAATTTTTTTGTGGAGATACTCCAAAAATGTCTCCAGTACCACACACTGTGCATCACAGATACTAGGTAAAGACCTATAGGCGACTAGAGGGATCATGGGATGCAATAAATACACCTCACTTGCTTTGTGATTTTTTCAATTTTTGCTAGTTTTTAGGTCATAGAATTAGGTTAGCAGATGCAATGTAGAAAGTTCACCACATCTGCTATTATGTTCACCATAAGTGGTTGTGGTTCACTGCATCCACTCGATGCAACACAATTGCAATGGCTTAGTCGCAACTAAATTTTGCGACACATATGAAATTTGTGATGCAACTGATGGTTTAGATGACACATGTGCATTTTGAGTTGCATGTGTTGGCTTACACAATGCATGTGAAATTGTGTGATGTAGATGTGAGTTTGCATGTAGCATTTTACTGGAAGACCACATGTGCATAGGGATTCAACAAATTTACATGTGTGGACCACATATGTAGATTTAGTAACACATTTGAGTTTTAAGCCACATATGCTAGATAGTGTGACACATTTTACTATTTAGATTTTTTGCCCTAGTTTTAGATAAAATTTTCTCTATGGTAGAGGTCAAATAGGTTTTCCAAGACTTTTTAATTGATATAGTGTGCTTGTTTGAGATCACAGGTGGCACTAGATCCCATTTATACTCAAGAGAGCCAACCTTCAAATTTTAGACTACGAGAGCGACTAGAGGATGAAAAGAGGGATCAGTTACATGCCCTAGGACTACACCATGTTACCTTCATGCCCATGATGTGGGATAATAGGGGATTACTAACCACTTTGGTCAAGCAATGGTATTTGAAGAATAGATCATTCCACTTGCTAACATGAGAGGCCACATGACTTTGGAGGACATGTGGCAGATCCTTCAACTTTCGATTCAAGGATAGTTGGTATCTTATGATCTTGAGCATGGGTATAGTACTATTCTAAGTGCTTTTGAGCACGAGGATATTGCAGAGCTGGGGGATGAGGAGTATGAGATCTACTAGGATGTGCGGGAAGATAGATATGATCTTTTCATTATTGTCCTTTGCAGCGCAATTGGTGGAGTCATGTTCCTTGATTGGCAAGGACATGGGTTTCTAGTTGGGTGGCAAGAGATGCTAGTTGGGATGTTGACCCGATGCACAATATATTCTTGGGGCCCATGCATGCTTGTGATGTTATATTTTCCACTCCATGATGTGGCTTATAGAGGTACATAGTCTATCATCTATGGTATGAATCTTCTCATGGTGTGGGCATGGGAGCATATCATGGTGTTCCAATCACCTGTTTAGAGATAGTTGGGGGTAGGCTTTCCTTACGTGTTTATATATGGAGGTTTCGTGACATAGACACATGTGGGTGACATCAGCTACTAGAGACATGTCATTGAAATTTTGGATTCTTTCATTTGGAGGCCATATAAGGACTACACCCCATTTCCAAATGATGGTGATCATTTCCCTTATTTTTGTCAAACATGATACCTTATTGGTTGAATAGTGCAGAGTCACATTATAGAGTGATATCTGCCAAAGAGGGTGTGACAATAGTTTGGGGGGTGATGGGGGCTTCCAATGGGAATAATCAATTTTTCCCAATCAAGTAGGGAGATATAGTCATTAGGTGCCATGATTCCTATTATTATTGTGAAGAAAGATATAGATGGGTTGTAGCCAGTATAGTGGGGGGTTGGGGCAGAGGTTATAGATACATGGACTACACCTAATTATGATGTATGGTGGGCCCAACATAGTCTAGTTCCACGTATAGATCTTGATCATCCTGTGCCTGTACAAAAGTGTGGGAGAGAGTTGAGAGACAAAGTTCAAGGTCAAGGAGATGATGGAGATTGTGGAGGTGGAGGGGATGATGGGGATAGAGGAGGGAGAGGGGGGAGAGGAGATAGGGGAGGTCAAGGCAAAGACCGTAGTGGACGTCCAGCTTGAGCATTGAGGTAGGTAGGTAGAAGAGGCTCCTTGTCAAGAGGAGGGAGTCAGAGATGATGGGGGAAAAGAGGAGGGAGTCAGAGCAAAGGAAGTTTGAGTAGAGGTCAACATCAGTATGGATGTTGAGGTAGGGTAGGTTGGTAGGGATGAGGAGATGAGGGATAGAGAGGAGGAGAGGGAGAGGGTGGTGATGGAGAAGGGGTTAGAGGATATACCCATCATTGAGGTGATGGAGGTGGAGTTAGAGGATCGGCTAGTCGATCCATAGATAGTAGAACTACAGGCCCAATTATAGGTTGCACAAGGAGAGATACATCAATTAAAGGATAAGAGGGACATAGATATGACTCAAGCATAGCGGGTAGAGCAAAATACTATTGATTTTATCAATAATTCAGTGGTTCATCAATAGATTTTTCTCAGGAGTTATGGAGGGACATTAGGGGAGAGTAGTATTACAGAGATCTATATGAGAGAGAGGTGCCTCCCAAGCATAGAGAGCCTAGTTTCTTAGAGGTCATGAGTAGGTCCTAGAGTAGGAAACACTTGAGATGGAGTCAGAGTAACAGAGAGGTTTTTCAGCCACAACCTTCACCTTACCACCAACCCTTAGGATCAAGACACAGAGTCTCGGGTTCTCACCAATCCAATGACATGCAGCCTCCCACAAGACCCTCCCCATTAGGCGGTAGGGGTAGCATTGGGTATATTTGTTTCATTGCATTGGAAATTGACATGTATACTTTTGATTTAGCTTATGAGCTCCACTTTTGAGATTCATCCTAATATTATATTGTGACATTGATTTTTGATATGTACGAGATGCATGATTTTGGTGATGACTACATGGTGTGTTATTTATTATGCATGTTTCCATTTGATATGATGTTATGCATTTATATGATTATGAGATAGTTCTACATGTTATAGTTCTTCATGGATGATGATGTATGGTTTATGCTTATATATGAATTTTTGTCTTATGATGTATGGATGGATGGATTTAATTTATATTGTTATGTTTATGCATTTTATATGCATGATGATTTTATATGATCATGATGCTTATGTGGATGCACATGTGATGTGTTATTTATAATGTTATGAATACTTTATGATTATGATATGATGCAATGGATGGATATGTATGATTTATGCAAATGTAATGATATGTATAATGGATATGGGTGATGAATATGGATGATGCACATAAAATGTGATGGTATGGATGCAAATGTGATACGTATGCAATGAGATGTTTGTTGATGGTTTATGGATGTAGGATGGTACTTATGTGATTATGACGTGTTATGCTTATTTGAATGCATGATGATGCTAGTTATGTTTTTTTATATTTTTTGATGCAAATGGATTACCTAATATGTTCATGATGATGCCTATGATGATTCTAACATGATTATGTATGCAAGATATTTTTGTGCATCATAGGAAACCTTCAGGATGATTGTGGATAGAAGAGGTGTGAGTGCAGAGAAGATGGATGTTAGTGTGGAGTTAGTTAAAGGGATTGATATTATTGCTTGATAGATGCTAGACATGCATGTTTATCATCATTGGGTGGTAAAATTATAGAAAATGGACTAGAAACACCATGGTATGACATAGACCAAGGTGTGCAATGTTATCTCTTTGTAAAAATAAACACTCAATAAACAAGGAATGCCATGACTCATACTAAGGACAAGGTTGCCCAACCTTTTTGTCAATACAAACTGAAAACAACAATAAAAAAGAAAATAAGTCATGATCCATCATCGCTCCTCTAAATCCTTCTTGGGACATCCTCGAGGTGGCTAGTAACAAGAAAAAATACAAATAAAAAAGATAAGACCAACTAGACCAACAAAGTCAATAGCCATTTAGATTGTTTGCAAAAGTTTATTTGTTGATAGGATTGATGAGATTGATTGACTGATTGACTGATAAGTTTGATTGATTGATTGACCATATTGATTAAGTGACAAGGTAAATTTATTGATAAGTTTGATTGATTGATTGATTAACAAGATCGACTAATTGACAAGATTGATTATTTGACTAGATTGATTGATTGACAAGATTGATTGACTAATTCATTATATTGATTATTTGACCAGATTGATTGATTGACCAAATTGATTGATTGATTGAATAGACCGATTGTTTGACTAGATTGATTGATTGACCAAATTGATTGATTAATTGACTATGTCTAGTTTTAGGAAAGACATATCCTATATAAGGAGAATGACAAGGTTGACAAATGATGATGTCCAATTTTAGGAAGGACACATCCTAAATAAGAAAAAATATAGGATACGACAAGTTGTATAAGATATCAAGTCTGGTTTCAACAATTTGATATCTTGTGTAAGACTATTGACTTGATATGTATTGATGATTAGGCAATTGATCTATTTGAATTGAAGACTGATTGGATAGTTACTCTATTGATTCATGATTTGGTTCAGGCTTAAATATCTTCTTGTGTCTAAAATGTTGACCTTAGCAAGGGAAAACTTATTATAGGACAAATGATGATAGACCAAGATAGACTCAACAAACCTTAAGGGATTGACCCAGTGCCTTGAGGGCTCATCGAAATATGACCTTGCCTATAATATAAACATAGAGAAATTATAGTTTGACCAGAATTGGACCATGGATGACTCATTATTATGATGTGAATCATGATTGTTTTGACTCAATAAAATCCTAAAGGACTGACCTAGTGCATCAGGGGTTCATTAGAAGATGGCCTTACATACGTAGCAATGTGTAGAGACATCATAGTTCGACAAACTTCGATTGATGTAAACTTGGACTCTATTTTTGGAGCTTTTTTGTCTTATGATTTTTTTGGATTTTTTATGTTTTATGATTTTTTTAGAATTTTTTATGTTTTATGATTTTTTTGGATTTTTGATGTTTTAATTTTTTTTTGAATTTTTTATGTTTTATGACTTTTTTGGATTTTTGATGTTTTAAAAGTTGACACCGTGTTTAGGATCCCATAAAGACATGAGTCAAGGAATTTCCCCCAGATAGGTATAGGACCAACTTATTATGGGTGAAAGGATTGATGGATGCCAATGTATTATGGGTGGTTATGAAAGGGGAAGGACACTAAATGCCAATGGTTCTCAAGCCATGAGAAGGATGAAAAATATTTATTACAATAAGAAAATGATAGGTGGATGGGGGTGAAAAATCAAATAGAGTGATGGTAGATGATAGAGCAAAGAACTACTACACATGGCACCTATTTTCTAAGTTTTCACCATGGTACTTATCCAAAGTGCCACCAAAGTGGTTTTCATTATTAGATGAATTATTTATTTTTAGTATTTTTTAATTTTTTCCATTATTTTTTATTATTTTTGGTGTCACCAAGATGCCTGCTTGCCAAGTTTTCATCAAGATGATTTTTTATTTTTATTTTTATTTTTTATTTTTTGACTTTTTGATTTTTGATTTTTGATTTTTATTTTTTTGTATATTTTGACTTTTGACAAGATTCTTTGGAGGCTATGTATAATACCAATGAAGGTGTATACTATTGATAGGATCAAGTAGAGGTTCACCTTTAGGACTAGACAACTAATAAACACTAGACCCATATGCTATTGTGATGATATATGGACCTTACCAATTGGGCTCAAACTTTCTGGGCTTTTCTCAATCCATCTAATTCTTAGGAATTTATTTCAAAACCAAGTCACCAATGTCAAAGTATCAAACTCAAAATTTCTTATTGTCATTACACTGAAGATGGTTTTGGTATGCCTATAAATGAGTTAAGGCATTTTGTCTCTTCTCTTCCAATAACTCTAGCTCATGCAAACAGGATATACGATACTTTTCTTCATCAATAAAATATTGCATAGACACCTTTAAGGATGGTAACTCGACCTCAATGGGGAGGATGGATTTGCATCCAAAGACAAGGGAATATGGGGTGGCTTATATGGGAGTACAGATTCTAATGCAATAGGCCCATAATGCAAGATTGAGTTGGACATGCCATTCACGACAATGTTGTTGACAGTCTTTTTTAAGATTTTAAGGATAGACTTATTAGATGCCTCAACTTGACCATTTCCCTGTAGGTAGTATGCGGTGGTGAAATGGTGTTGGATATAGAACTTATCACATAATTCATGAACATCTTTATTTTTGAAAGGATAACCATTATCTATGACAATGGATTTGGGAACACCATACCAGTATATGATGTAATTAAGTATGAACTTGGATATTTTATTACTAGTGATGTAGGTCATCAGAATGGACTTGGTCCATTTGGTGAGGTATTCAGTTGCAACAAGGATAAACTTGTGACCATTAGAAAAGGTAGGGTGAATCTTTCCCATGAGATTGAGTCCCCATTAAGAGAATGTCCAAGGTGATGTAAGTGGATAAAATTCCCAAGTAGGTGCATGTACAAGATCCCCATGTATCTAACATTGGCAATATTTCTTCACAAAGTAGTAGGCAACACATTCCATTATAGGTCAATAGTATCCCACTCACATAAGCTTCTTAGCTAGGGTAGGACCAACAGAGTGAGGTTTGCATATACCATTGTGTACCTCTTGTAAGGTCGTGTGTGCTTGATATAAGTCGAGACATCTTAGGAGGGTGTTATCTAGGATACAATAGTAAAGGGTATCATCGATGATGACATATTTGGAGGCTTTATAAAAAGAAAAATTGCATTGGTTTGTGGACAAGTCAGAATAGATAATATGGTCATGCAAGTAGTTGTAAAAGTCTTTATACCAAGGAGATTCAAGACCAACAAGTTCACACGATTTTTGATTTAGGGACCCCGAATGTAGGGATCAACAGTTGTTCCACCAAGAACTCATACTACAAGACATTTTTAGGAATATCCAAGAGAGATTTAATGGTTTCCATTGCATCAAAATATTTTTTGTGAGTCCTCATAATTTTCTTAAAATAAATAACATTGAAGTACAACTTAAAACTATCCACCATGCACTTGTAGGGGGTAAGCTTCTCATCTTTTGTATCATAGTCATCATTCACTTGATGGATAACCAGCTGGGAATCACCATAGACTTGAAGATCCTTGATTTTCCATTTGATTGACATTCATAGTCCTATCAACAATGCTTCATACTCAACCATATTATTTGTTCATGAGAATGCTATTCTATAGGACTTAGGAATGGAGTTTGTTTGAGGTGTGATTAAAATAATACTATACCCTAAACCAAGATTTGTAAAAGAACCATCGAAGTACAATTTCCATGTTGTAGGAGTCTCTATTGCAAAGATGGATTCATCAAGAAAGTTGAACACCAGAGGATGATCTTCTATCATTAGTGCATCTGCAAGTTGATTAGTTATCAATTTTCATTTTATTTCCTTACAATCAACATATTTTATTTCATACTCACTCAAGATCATAACCTAATTTGCTAGCTAACCTATCAAAGTTGCTTTGCTCAATAGATACTTCAGAGGATCAATATTGGCTATCACTTTTGTTTTATGGTTCAACATATAATGTCTAATATTGTGTGTGGTGAAAACAATGGCAAGACACACTCATTCTATGGGACTATAGTTAACCTCATATCCTACAAGAGTATGAATGATATAGTAGATATCTCTCTCTTTTCCATCATTGTCATTTTATGCTAGTAATGTCCCAAATGTTTATGTGGTGGATGATATGTATAAGATTAAATGTCTACCATCAATGGGAGGCATAATAACTGGAGCAATCAATAGATAATCCTTTATTTTTTGAAATGCCTCTTAACAATGTTCAATCCATATGAATGGGATTCCTTTGTGTAGCAAGTGTTGAAATGGATGAATCTTATTTGCTAATTGGGCAATGAACCTTCAAATTGATTGTAACCTTCCTTGTAAAGTTCTCAACTAACTAATGTTGGTGGGTGGGGGCATATCCATGATTTATTTTACTTTCGTAGGATCAACTTCAATTCCTCTACGAGAGATAATGTATTCCAAGAGTTTTCTTGATTGGAATCCAAACACACACTTCTTTGGATCTAGACTAACCTTATATTCTTCTAGCCATCTAAAAGTCTTATCTAACACTGCTAGATGATTGTTTCTTGTTAAGGATTTTGTCAATAATTCATCAACATAGTCTTCCATAAATACATGCATATAGTCATGAAAATTGGTTGTCATGGCTCTCTGATATGTTGCACTAGAATTATTGAGACCAAACAACATAACATTCTGGCAAAAGGTACCCCAAGTGTAGGTGAAAGCCATTTTGTGTTGATCTTCAAGGGAAATTATAATCTAATTATATCCTGAAAAAGTCGTCCATAAGTGATTGTTGAACACAAGAAATACTAAGAGTAGGGGTGGAGAATCAATATTCTACTAAACCATCCAATTATCAACCATTAATTTTACAAAGAATATTTAACAATTATAAGAAATGTAGGCATAAATAACCCATAACACACACAACATGTGAACACCAAGATTTTTACATGGAAAAGCCAAAAAGGGAAAAAACATAGTGAGGATTAACTCACAATATGTTATAATCGATTATAAGGTATTATAGGAAGGCTCACTACCAAGAGAACTCACTATCCAAGTGAATTAAATCCACTTAACCAAAAAAAAAAAAATCTTAATTAATATGCCAAAGATATTTATGAACAAAATACTAGAACCACATAGGCATATCTGAGAATATGAACAAACACAAACCAAAATATTAGAGGGAACTGTGTACTAAAAGTTGTCAATATAGACACTTAGCCAAAAGACCTTTGAAAAATGATTTTCTATAGACATACATCATACTGATTTACATTTATCATGAGTTGTATATGTGGTGTTGACATCAATGAAAACTCATTAAGGGCCATCTTCTTCATTCTTTCAACAATCTCCCACTTTTTCATTGATGGCAATATGTGCCAAAATAAAAAAGTCTCTCCAACTATCTCTCCCCCTTTAACATCAAGGGAAAAGGGTGCTGACCACACACATATATAAAAACTAAATAGGCTCCCCCTTAGTAAGCTAACCAAAAAAACTTTTAAAATGTCTTCATATGTACAATAAGGTCTGAAAGCATAAAAAACTAAAAGTGTTCCTAAAGATAGAAATTTTCAACCTGAAGATGTTGACTCCTGAAGCTTTTGAAGAATAGCTTACCAAGAAGATTTTCCTTCTTCCCAACTCATCTTCGCTATGGAAAGAATTCTATGTAGATACTCAAGCTCTATCAATGTCTCTTCTCCTTCATTTATAGTGTTGGGTGTAAGGTTTATCTTTGAAATTCTATCAAAATAGGAAAGGGAACTTGAGATTGGTTTGTGCTTTATTTTTACCAAGTCCCTTGGCTTTGCTAGCTACTTGATCACCTCTTCCTTCTAACTTTACAAAGCAAAAAATCTGTCATGTAGGTAAACTATATAAATCCATGTTTTATTGTCTCTATCTAGTGTTGGATCATAGGATTTTGATGCTTTATCTATTTGAGACTCAATGGATTCCATCTAAATTTGTATTCCTTGGGTGGCCTCTACCCACTTCATGCAATATAGAAACAATTTCTTTGCACCTTCCTCGCAAGCTAACACTTCCTTCGAGTATTCTCCAACTTTTGTATGTGTAGATGCACATTTTTCTGTAATTTCCATTAGCTTCTTTCCTATAATCCTTTTCTCAACCTCTATTTCAATTTGTCTTTTCAATCTAGAAGCATATTCCTTAAAGGAATTAAATAGAAAATTGAAATTCTCCACTGTAAGAAGAGATGTGTCAACATTAGTACCTAGAATGATCTCTTGCAAAGATTTCACTCCCTCATCTATCAATTCATTACTCTTCTGGTGTGTTTCAATCATTTCTTTCTGCACCTATGCACTAAAAAATCACTCAGTTGTAATTTGTGTATAAGAGATATTTATTGAGATTAACACTACCCTGTTGCATGGGCAGTTGTAACAATTGAGAAGAAACAACTGGTTGAACCTTGATTTTTTTTTATAGTAAGCCAAAAGGATTCTAAAAGGAGGATTCATCAGAGAGCTTGGGTAAATCCTTAGAATTCTCAGCATCTTCATTCTTTCCATTATTAGAATTTTCTTCTTCTACTACTTTTTCTTCTTCCTCACTAAAAATATTTTATTTATCTTTGTCTTTATCTCCTTCATTCTTGTCCTTCCTTCCTTGTTCCTTATTTTCATTTTTATCTCCTTCACCTTCATTTTCACCATCATTCACTCCTTCCTAATTCACTTCATCTTCATGCCTTGGATCTTCATGCTTCTCACCTTCATTGGTGTTCTACTCTTTATCTACCAGAGGAACAAGCATCTATGAGTGGCCTTGTTCTATAGTCTCTTGAGTTACTGGAAGAAAAGAAGTATCATATTTTTCAATTTCCTTTTGTTACAATATGGTGTTTCCCTTGGTATCCTTTGTGCAGCATGGTGCTTGGGTTCATGACATGGCTTAACCACCTCCTATGGATCTTGTATAAATCTGGTGGTTGTATCGAGAATTAATAGGTTGATCTTTTGGTGAAATGACAACCACCAATGTAACAATTGGTATCAGAGCTAAAGTCATAGGTTTTAACCCCTCGCTTGTGCCGGGGGGATTGTTGCAAGATGGTGTGTCCCTTGGTATACTTTGTGTAGTGTGGAACTTGGGTTCGTGACATGGCTTAACCACCTCTTATGGATCTTGTATAAATCTGGTAGTTGTATAATTAGGAATTAATAGGTCAATCTTTTGGTGCAACAACAACCACCATCGTAAAACCTTTTTGGTCCCAAAAAAATCCTCATCTTTAAAAATTTATTGCATGAGTTTATCTATATCTAGACGAATATTATCAGGTATTTCTTGTATGTTAGTAACCTCTGTGTCTTCAATTTTTGAATCCTAGTTCTTACTGCTAGAGGCAATGTAGATCATTCCATATTTTTGAGCTATATCATTAACTTTATCTTCTATCTCCTATATTCTATCAATATTCTCCTGACCTCTTCCCATTAGGAGTGAGACCCTTCACTTTGTTCTTAATTCTTCATTAAGCACTTGGGCTAGAGTGGCCTTATCAACATTACATAAGAAGAAACCAATTTTCTCTATAGAATTATTTCTAAGCTTCTCTTCCATTTCATTTGATTCTCTTCTCTCCATTAAGATTTTCCATACATCATCAGGAACTCTATTCCTAATGTTCTCCATATCAGCCTCAATTGTAACAATAAATTTAACAATAGCTTCTATAATTATAGCTCTATTCTCCTCATTATCCTTTTTATATGATGTAGCCATTTATTCTAGCATATCATGATGTATCATACCTTCAAATAGTAAGTCCAACTTCATTGGATTGGGTTTTATTTCTGGAGATGACTTTTTTTTTTCTCTTTTTCTTTTCCTTCTCCTGTTCTACTATATCTAACTTCTTTTTCTTCTTTTACTTCACTTGCTTGTGTACATGTACCCAAAAGGCTTCTTTTTTATTTCTCAAATTCATCTTCTTTTGAAGTAGTAGAAATATTTATCCTCTATATCTTTGAAAATGTTCCTTTTATTTTTATGATCAAAGGGGAATCCTCATCCTCTTCTTCTTCTTCACACTATTCACTTAAGTATTTTTCTCTCAACCTTCTCTTTTATTCTTTTTGATGTAGTTGTTGGTTGTTTTTAATGAGCAACCAGGTTGGTCTCCTATTCTACCTATGGAGTAGCCATCTCCAGTCAAGGGCAGCTCGGAGGATCTGGACCAACTGACAAGATTCAGTCAAAGACTAAGATCTTCTGCACTTTAGGCTCTATAGAACCAGGGTGGGTATACCCACACAATGCCTCAAATAAGACTAGACATTGCTTTTTATAGCAGATGACTCCTGATGCCAAGTATTGAGAACCTCAAATATGGCTAGATTCCCAGTAACACAATACTTGTAGCAACTAGGAGGTAGGGAAAGACATCAAACAATATTGATTAAATAAAATGATTGATCTTGATCAAGAAGACTAGAACCCTAAAGAAAAATAGCATATATCAGATCAGTGCCATATCCATTGGGCTAGGAGTCACAATAATCTGCAAATAGAAGGAACCATTACTCTGGACATTAAAGTCTTTGCAAGATTAACCTTATTAGTCTCACAACTAGTGATCAGATCTATAAGACTACTTATCAAATCCTCCTATCATACATATGAATCTCTGATATGATTAAAGCATTTAACTTATTCCTTGAATAAAAGAAACAACCAAAATAGAAAGTAAAACGTTTCATTAAAATGATTAAATAAGTGATCCTTGGTCAACTTTCATTAACAAGCCATACACACAATACAAAGGAGAGACTTAAAGATCTCAATCTATACATTCAGATTCACACATGTGTCCAAGACCTCACAATTTACAAACTGTAACCCTAAACCTCAAAATCTGGTAAAAAACTGACTCTGTGACTTAGAGCTCTTCTCTTCAGATTTTTGTTCTAACTTTTGGCCCCAGACCCCTACAAATGATTCAGAAGTTCCTTTTAAACAGCTCCGGAAATTCCATCTAGCTCAGAGCCACATCAGTGCCATGTCAAACCCTAATCGCCATGTTCTTCAACTACTTCTCTGGCCTCATAAATGTCATTGGTCGGGTTGCTGCAGGAAAGACACTCCCGCACGAAAGAAGTTAGGCAATCGATGTCAAATCCGCCACCAAATCTGCGCGTCCATACTCAAGCCATGCCATCCTTGTACCAGAGCCGTGTCGCCATGAATACTGGTTTGGTGGAGCCAGTGACCAACTCTCTGTCACCATGAATGGACCAGGCTTCTGGCGTGAACATAGCAGAAACCCTGACCGTGGCTTAGTTTGAAACTCAACCGTTGATCATCCATGATCAGACGGCTGCTTTTAAAATATCCATTAGCCATTGTCGTTGAGATGTCAAATAGGTTCAAAATGCTTCATCGAAATGTATTTCCTTTATGTTCTTTCCATTCGCTGAGACAGGGGGACACCTCACACCGAAGTAATCCTTTCATTTTGTTCATAGTCGCTATAGCTTATCGCTCTTGGGGAGACCTCCTATGGATGTCATTTCCTTTCCCCGAAAGTCCCCTCATGTTTGTCATGCCACTACAGCTTAAGGTTTTTCTTGCCGAAAAGCACTTTTTATTTGACACTGTTGCTGTAGGATCAAACCATCGGGGAGACATCATAGAGATTCTATCGGGTTACACCGAAAGCCACGTACTGAACCCCGTCGGAAAGACACACTGAGTTCGTTGAGACACTATAGCGAAGCAACATTAGCCATATCGAAGAACCCTAAAATGCCGGTCGGCATAACAAGCCGACATCGCCAAGACCTTTCAACGAAAGGTATAACCCACGCCGAAAGCAAAACACAAAATACCATCGGCAAGACGCAATAGATTCACTATGACATACATCGATGCCTCAAGCCCTTTTTCGATAGAACCCACACTTGATCACCAAAACAAAACTAGGGTCACACCGACAACCACCTACAAATAAATTCCAGTCGCTGTGATATATGATAAGTCTTGCCAATAGCCAACTCAAACTTATGCAAGCAAAGAACACACAACAGGTTGGGGAAACAATAGGAAACCTATGCCAAAGGGAAGTCACACCGAAGAGTAAAAAAGGGGGGGCGGTAAAAAGGACTTCGGGGAGACCAAGGGGAGTTGGGAAGACCTCACCCCGAATGGCAACCATCACACCAAAAGGAAAGCCCGTTGGTGAGACACGAAGGGGTCGGGGAGACATCTCCCCGACATAGTGAACACAGGCCGAGAAGATAAGGCCTCAGGGAGACAAGCAGGGGTCGCCAAGAGGTTACCCGGAGAGCCAAAAGTCACGACGGAGGCAATGTGGGGCCGGTGAAAGCAGTAGCAAGGGGCTGATGATGAACGAGAGACAAGGCTCGGGGAGGAACTTAAGTGAGACACGCACCGGCCAGATCAGTCACCAAAGGAAAAGAACAAGTGGCCAGAAAGGAAAAAGAACCCAAAACAATCCCGCCCCTGCCTTCACAAAAGTCAGCGGATACGGAGCCAGAACCAAAACAAGACCAAAAAGCCCCGAAGGCGGAGACAAAAGGAAAATAGGAACCTCGCAAAAAGTTCCAAGACAAACCCCTGACCCAGTTCCGCCCCCGCCAAAAGCAAAAGGAAAACAAAGTCAGCAGAGACGGGAAAATGACCAACGATCGACGCAGGGCAGAAAGGGAAAGAAACTCCAAGCACGCGGAATCAGAACCGAGACGGATGCGTGAACAGGAATTAGAACTTTAGAATTTGGAAAAGTTCTAGTTTCGTTCAAGCATCCATTCCGCCTCCAAAAAGAAAAAAGAGAAGCTAGGGCAAGCAAAAGAGAAAGGTGAACCAAATAAAAAGGCCCAAAAATGGGGAAGAGAAAAACTAGGAAAAACCCTAACACAGGCTGCCCCAACGGGGAGATGAAAACTAGCATGCTGGGCTCAACCCTTGTGGGAGCCCATTTAACCCACATGTCAAAATGAAACACACCCCGGAGCTAAAGTTATATCATGAAAAACAAGGGCACACAACTAGAACCTAAAAGACAACCAAAAAAGGCTCTAACATAGGCTCTAGTTGGGGATGTATGCCCCCCGTAGGCATAACAAGAATTTAGATCACTGGGAGAGCAGACTAGAACAAAAGGAAACCCAAGACAATGAGGAGCTAATCGGACAAGGTTAGTAGACACAACAAAACAAAACCGACCAAAAAAGCAAAAACCTAACCTAATGTTCATGGAAAAAGAAATTCTTCAGATGAAGCACCACTTCGAGAATTGTCCATGAACAGGCAATTCAAGAGTTACATTGTTGATTCTTTATTTCATTTGTTGACACTAGGTCACCAAATGAAAAATGAGAGCCAGCCTTTACCTCTGTCAAATAAAATTCTGCAAAATGAGCTGGTCTCTTCCAACTCATGCTTGCCTCTACAAAACTGCAACAATATGAATGAATGCACCTCTGCAAACATAAGTATATGATTGCCTTTGTGCAAGTGAAAACTTGCTCTCTGTTTAGTTTTATCTTCCACTGGCAACCAGGTCCAATAAACTTTATCATTGCCACACTCTTGATTATTTGATTCTGTATCATGTGGCAATACCTGTGAATACTAATCAAGACCATATGAAAACATAGTCTGCTCACAAATAGATGCCTGATAAAACATGTTAGTACCTCTCAACAGGCTGTCATATTCACCATTATAAACATGTACATGATCCTTATGCATTTGAAAGTCAGGCATACTTTCAAAATGCTGACTGTTATGTGACAACAAGCTATCATATTCACTATTTACATTACCCTAAAGCTGAAAACAACTAGCTCCAGTGCTCTGCGTATTGTCACATTCTGTGAAAACTTCATCAAGTGTATACAAAGGGATACACTCACCATTCAACACATCTTGCAACTGCTCTATATCATTTTCAGTAGGAGGCACATCATTAGTGCAATGATGGTTTAAACTACTACTCCCACTTCCTCTTTTTACTTGGCTCTATTTTTCATCATGCTGGCAATGAGAGTCACCAAAGGATTCTAACTCATCTTCATGGGCTATCCAACTGTCATCATCATCCCAATCTTTCTCATCATTGAGCAACTTCGGTTCAAAAGCACAATCTGATTTCAGACTGAAATCAGTGTCATCATGATTTGCGAGATCACCATTAGAAGGGGCATCGAAATCACTTGCATCATACCTTGCATCCTGTAGGTCCTCATCGTCAAGACCGATATGAGTTTCCAACAACAACCTAGAGTTGTTGTGTGCAAATCTTTGATATTCTGTGGTTAGAAAATCTGATATTTGTTTACAACTTAGTAGGTCAGTGCTCTGTCCTACCCTCTCAACCACTTCTTCCTCTTCTTGACCTCTACCAGGACTAGATACATCACCAAAGGTATCAAGGAACAAAGTTCTGAGTTGATACCATGAAACAATGGAGTGCACTGGTAAGCAAGTGAACCAATCATCAACCACACCTTCTAAAGATCTGACAAATAGCTTCATGACCACATCCTCTTTTTCAACCTGATAGTGTCCAATGAAATCAATAAAAAGTTGAATATGTCTTGATGCTGATTCCTCAACACCACCTTTAAACTTGGGTAAATATTTATTGATTCCCCTAGGGGCAGCATGTGGGTAACCCTAGATTTTATCAAAATCCAAAGGGTTGTATCTTTCCTTATCATACTCTCTCTTATGAGGACAAGACTATGCCTTAAGCATGGTATCAAAGCTTGTAGAGGGAGAAACAGGACAACAATGCATTTTACAAATGAAACCTATCCCTCTACAACTATCCACTTGCAATATTCAAACTTCCCTCGATGCTAGTGCTTGATCTCACCAAATAAAGGGGAATAAAGTTTTTTTTTCAAAAAGCATGAAGAATACCTGGAAATGTTGCAGTCATGGAACTATTCTTTGAATCTTCAATGGGTTTACCTTGATAGAGTCGCCACCTCTTTGCAGAGGATAGAACTTCAAATGATATGAAGCTCACTTACATGTAAATCTTTCTCTGAGTTCCATTTGAAAGAGCACCATAGATCTTGTAGCTTTCAGGTTCACTGCAACAAAGCTTTTCTCCAAGCCTGAGATTCTTCAAACTTTGAACCTAACCAACATGGCAATTGATATGACTCTTTGATAAGGCAAGATTCTAGTCAATCCCTAGCAGAGTCACCATCTTGTTGGTTGTTTTTAATGAGCAACCAGGTTGGTCTCCTATTCTACCTATGGAGTAGCCATCTCCAGTCAAGGGTAGCTCGAAGGACCTAGACCAACTGATAAGATTCAGTCAAAGACTGAGATCTTCTGCACTTTAGGCTCTATAGAACCAGGGCGGGTATACCCACACAATGCCTCAAATAAGACTAGACATTGCTTTTTATAGCAGATGACTCCTGATGCCAAGTATTGAGAACCTCAAATATGGCTAGATTCCCAGTAACACAATACTTGTAGCAACCAGGAGGTAGGGCAAGACATCAAACAAGATTGATTAAATAAAATGATTGATCTTGAGCAAGAAGACTAGAACCCTAAATAAAAATAGCATATATCATATCAGTGCCATATCCATTGGGCTAGGAGTCACAATAATCTGCAAATAGAAGGAACCATTACTCTGAACATTAAAGTCTTTGCAAGATTAACCTTATTAGTCTCACAACTAGTGATTAGATCTATAAGACTACTTATCAAATCCTCCTATCATACATATGAATCTCTAATATGATTAAAGCATTTAACTTATTCCTTGAATAAGAGCAACAACTAGAACATAAAGTAAAATGTTACATTAAAATGATTAAATAAGTGATCCTTGATCAACTTTCATTAAAAATCCATACGCACAATACAAAGGAGAGAATTAAATATCTCAATCTATACATTCAAATTCATACATGTGTCCAAGACCTCACAATTTATAGACTGTAACCCTAAACCTCAAAATCTGGTAAAAACTTGACTTTGTGACTTAGTGCTCTTTTCTTCAGATTTTTGTTCTAACTTCTAGCCCCAGACCCCTACAAATGATTCAGAAGTTCCTTTTAAACAGCTCCAGAAATGCCATCCAACTCAGAGCCACATCAGCACCATGTCAAACCCTAATCACCATGTTCTTCAACTACTTCTCTGGCCTCATAAATGTCATTGGTCGGGTTGTTGCAGGAAAGACACTCCCGCACGAAAGAAGCCAGGCAATCAATGTCAAATCCGCTACCAAATCCACGCGTCCATACTCGAGCCATGCCGTCCTTATACCAGAGCTGCATTGCCATGAATGCTGGTTCGGTGGATCCAATGACCAACTCTCTGTTGCCATGAATGCACCAAGCTTCTAGCGCGAACATAGTAGAAACCCTGACCATGGCTTAGCTTGAAACTCAACTGTTGATCGTCCATGATCAGATGGTTGCTTTTAAAATATCCATTAGCCGTTGTCATTGAGATGTCATATAGGTTCAAAATGCTTCATAGAAATGTATTTCCTTTATGTGCTTTCCATTCGTCGAGACAGGGGGACACCTCACACCAAAGCAATCCTTTCGTTTTGTTTACAGTCGCTATACCTTATCGCTCTCGGGGAGACCTCCTGTAGATGTCATTTCCTTTCCTTGAAAGTCCCCTCACATTTGTCATGCCACTGTAGCTTAAGGTTTTTCTTGCCAAAAATCACTTTTTATTTGACACCAAAGGAAAAGAACAAGCTACCAGAAAGGAAAAAGAACCCAAAACGATCCTGCCCTTGCCTCCGCAAAAGTCAGCGGATATGGAGCCAGAACCAAAAAAAGACCAAAAATCCCTGAAGGCGGAGACAAAAGGAAAATAGGAACCTCGTAAAAAGTTCCAAGACAAACCCCCGACCCGGTTCTGCCCCCGCCAAAAGCAAAAGGAAAACAAAGTGAGCGGAGTTGGGAAAACGACCAACGATCGATGCAGGGCAGAAAGGGAAAGAAACTCCAAGCACGCGGAATCAGAACTGGGACGGATGCGTGAACAAGAATTAGAACTTCAGAATTTGGAAAAGTTCTAGTTTCGTTCAAGCATCCATTCCGCCTCCGAAAAGATAAAAGAGAAGCCAGGGCAAGCAAAAGAGAAAGGGAACCAAATAAAAAGGCCCAAAAATGGGGAAGAGAAAAACTAGGAAAAACCCTAACACAGGCCGCCCCAACGGGGAGATGAAAACTAGCACGCTGGGCTCAACCCTTGTGGGAGCCCATTTAACCCACGTGCCAAAATGAAACACACCCCAGAGCTAAAGTTATATCATGAAAAACAAGGGCACACAACCAGAACCTGAAAGAACCAAAAAAGGCTCTAATAGTAGTAGTAGTAGAAGTTTTCAGAGTAGTCTTTGTTCTCTTTCTAGGTCTTGTGACCTCTTCCACCTCAGGTTCTTCCATAACCAAAGCACTTATCTCCATTCACTTTGTTCTGTTGGAGGTAGAAATTGATCTAGTTGGTTGTTGAATACTAGGGGGAATAGTGAAAGTTGTTCTTCTAGATCTTCTAGGTTTGGAGGACCCACTTTTTGTGCTTCATTCTCCACTGCACATGCTCTTAACACTATTATCTATTCATCTGAGAGTCCTCTATCCTTGAAATTTTTGTTTACCACTTTATCCACATTTCTTTTTATCTCAAGCTTTCCTAGTTTTGTGTGTACTTCAGTGGATTTCTCTTCATAAGTTCCATTTCTTTTTTAAGTAGGGTCTTTAGGACTATTTAATAACATAGAAACACAGCCATCAACTTCATTTTTAGTGACCTCATATCCATGTGGTTGTATCCAAATAGTTATGAGTTCCACATCTTCAAAGATACATTCATCTATTTTAGCCAAAAATATAATATCATCTTTGTATTTCTCCACAACAGACTTAGGGATCCTTTCTCGTTCATGTATTCTTTTCTGGAATACTATAAATAAAGTAGTAAGTGCCTCATCTCATGCTTTCATGTCTCCAAGGCTATGCAGATATTCAAATATTTGATGGGATACAAGTCTGTCCTTACTCCATATAATCTTACTTCTTCCTGGAAGCTCCCTCAAAAAGTAGAATAGCAAGCAAACCACCAAGGAACCAAATTTGAATGGGTATTTATTATCCTTAGTTTGCTTCATATTATCAAATAGTTGTTGATGGAGCAACTCACATAGATCAAATATTTTCCTCTCTCTACCATTTCATGTGCTACATGAATTGTTGTGGCAGACACAAAATTCTCTCTATTGGTGTAATAAATTTTTTAGCCAATAACCATAGAAGCATAATTTATTGCTAGATTCCTTATGGAATTTATAGTGAGATCCCTTTGGTCAAATGTGGCTCTTGTTCGCTCCATTACATCCCTATTCTTCACAAATTTCAGCACAAGTATTGGCGTGGTGTCACATAGTCCAATAACCTCCCTTATGACTTATTTGGTTATTAATCCAGGAATATCAGTCCAAAAAAATTTATCATGCACTCTACTTAGTGCAATTGTCACATGATCTCATCATCATGGGTAAAACATTGAAACCATTGCTAGACATTTAGCTTCTTCTTTACCAAGTTTTCATATTCAAACTTAATACTGAAATCATCTCTAGTCAAATATTTTTTACATAGGTCTATAAGTTTCACATGGTTTTACTCTTCCATATTTGTGTGAATATATTCCCTAGTATCCTTAGTAGGTAAAAACCTATATGGTATAATTGAAAATGCTCCTAGTGGGTTGTTCTAAAACACTACCATGGGATGATTTTTGAATTTGGGTTGGGGTTTCTCAGTCACATTAACCATTGTAGGTATTTCCATCTTTAATTTAAATGCTTCAAAAAAAAAATCTTCAGATAATGATAAATACCCTTTTCTAGCTCAATTGAAATTAGGGTTCAGATGCTCTACTTCTCAAATAGCCTTTGTACTCTAGAATTTGCTTCAACTCACATTGCTCACTTAAAATGCATAAAAGTGAAATGAAATCGACAAGGGATAGGTATATGATCCTTTTAATTTTGTCCTAATATGCATTTAATTCTCCAAACAATAAAGTTGGTAAGACCTTCTTTGTGCAACAAAAATCCTCAAATTGCTCCACAAATCTTGGCATTTGTATATTTTCTTTCAGAGTTTTCTTCAATAGATCCATAATATCCATATCCATCTCATATCTTCATTCCAATCCATGAAACCTCATATCGGTAAGGAGGTATATGATTTTCAGTTATTGCTAGCCCTAAGCTAATGCCTAGGTTCAAATCTTGAAGAAATTATCTACACTGGAGGGTGGTACAAACTCATTTGTGATCTCTAATTCTTTCTTGTTCTCAAGCTCTTCTTTATTTCTCTAAATCTTTTCCATTTCCTTCTTTACTTTAGTTGGATTGATTTTTTTAACTAGTCCATTTCTCTTTACCAAATTATCCTTCAAATTTATGCTTTTGTAAAATCTAGCAATATGTCTAGGTCTACTACAATTATTGCATATGATATTTCTCAAAGTATTACTCCTCTCATTCATTTTGAACCTACATAGATTAGATTTATGTCCAAATCCATAACATATATAGTAGTAACCATTAGAATATTGAATCATTCTACCATTGTTATATGCATTCATCTTTTGACTTCCGCATTCACTTACTCTATTTCCAAATATTTGCATGTAAAAAATTTTCCAATGAGGGATGGAACATTTTGATTCATTTTTCTTCTTCATTCCATTTTTCTATGTCCAAATTTATTGAAAAAATAGAAAATACCATTAAAATATCATACCTTTGAGAATTTGGTTGTCTAATAGGGGGTCTTCTAGCATTACTTATTTGTTTCTGGAACATGCCACTATTCTTCTTTCCTTCAGATTTCTCTACTTCACTAATCTTCTTTGCATTAGATGTCTAGTCTTTTGAGCTTTCTCCTTTTTCAAGTCCCAAACCTCCTTTATCCTTAAATGCTTTCTAACCTCCAATTAGTTCATCAAGAATTGTAGAACTTGTTTTGAATTTTTCTTCATGAATTATTTCTCTTTCTAAATCTGATCTCATATTTACCACTTCTTGTTCAAGTCTTGTGCATTCATCAATCTTTCTTTTTACCATTGCATTCAAACATTCCTCAATTCATTTCATTTCTTCCACTTGGAATTTTAGTTTGGTGATGTTCTCATTTTCTTGTTTCAATTGTTCATTGACCTCATGTCTTTCTTTAATTTTTTTAATTTGCTCTCTCAATTTTTTGATGTAGCCATTTTCTTCTTCAATATTTTCTTTTAGATCTCTATTTTCAACTTCAATCTTGTCTAAATCTTTAAGATCAATCTTGAGTTCTCCATCTTTGTCAAATATGAAATATTCTTTTGTGTATCCATTAGTAGGAAATACTTTTGGAGCCATGTGTTCAAATTCCAAGATCTTCCCAAAGTGATAAAGCTTCTTCCAAGGAACCAAGCTTTGATACCAATTTGTGAACACACAAAATACTGAGAAGGGGGGTGAATCAATATTCTACTAAACTATCCAATTATCAACCATCCAATTTCTAAAGCATATTTAACAATTATAAGAAATGTAAGCATAAATAATCCATAATACACACAACACATGAATAAAAGGATTTTTACGTGGAAAACCAAAAAAAGGGAAAACCATGGTGAGGATTAACTCACATCATGTTATAACCATTTATAAAATATTATAGGAAGGATCACTGCCAAGAGGACTCACTGTCCAAGTGAACTCACTGTTCATAGAGAAAAGAAAGATACCAGAGAAGTGGCTTCACAACCAGAGTTTGAAGAGAAATGCATCTAACTTATGTTGAATTCAGTTCCTTTGAAGCTCATTAAATATATTGAAATTAATTTAGATTACCAATCTCTGCTCTATTTTGTCTTTACACATCAATCACTTAATACCTATCCTATTCACATAATTCTACAATATTCACATCATTGCTTACATTCAGATCATCTCATTATCTTACCTCTACTTCAAACACAAATCAACTTTATATATATATTAGTTTCCATTGTAAACATCAATTAGGTCAGAGTAATTAGATGTAGCATAAAATTATGCAAAATGTGCCTTGTCGGCACCCAATTCAAACCAAAATTCCTTCATGCTCAAAACATAAGCAATATAGGTCAGATGGACCTATAGCAACTCCTCTTTCCATTTGCATCAAGTGTTTAATCTTCTCAACACTTTGCATACCTTTAGTCGGCCAAGCATAGAACCAAAAGGTAAAGTACTCCAATTGATTAACACCAAGAAGTGTACAAACCATAAAATTTTGTACCAAATAATATATATAGTGTACTAACACCTGTATATCCTCCTTCAAAACCACAACATCTAACTCAAATCCATGGAGGAATGTGAACTAGTTAGGTAAGGTCCAGTACACACAAAACTATGTAAACCATATCTACCAAACTTATGTTACTTGCAACTCTAAAACCACTTAACCAAAAGAACTGAAATTATGAATTAAGATGCCAAAGATACTTATGAACATACTAGAACTACATAGGAATATATGGAAAGATGAACAAACATGGACCAAAATACCAGAGGGCACTATGTGTTGAAATTTGTTGGTATAAACACTTAGCCAATATACCTTTACAAAATACTTTTTTATATACATCCATCATACTGATTTGCATTCATCATGAGGTGTAGATGTGGTTTTTATATCAATTAAAACTCATTAATGACCATCTTCTTCATTATTTCAACATTCTCCCAACAGTGATAACATCTTGTATCCCGCTATTAGGTCTACTATGATGTCTATATTAGGAAGTGGGAAACCATCTTTAGGACAAGCCTTATTTAGATCTCTAAAATCCATGCATACCCTGATACCACCAGTTGGTTTTGTGATAGGAACATGATTTTATATCCATTATGCATGGTCTATGGAACAAATGAAACCAACATCCAAAAGTTTCTTTAATTCAACCTTCACTAGGAGTGCAATTTGTGGGTGTATTTTCCTTAATTTTTTCTTGACTGTTTTAGTAATTGGAATCAATGCTAGATGATGTAAAAAAGTTCAGGTTCCAACCTAGGAATATTAGCATATGACCATGAAAAATTGATTTGTCTCTTTGAAAAGAATGTAGTGAACTCTAGTTTTTCTTCAGTGGTCAAAGATGCTAGAAATTGAAAGATTCTAGGATTGTCTGTTATCCCAAGATTGAACTCTTTTGATTCTTCTACTAGCAATGGTGATCTCTCTTAGTCAATGGGGAGACTATCCAACCCTCCATCCTTAGGTTCCTTAGAGAGGTTTTCACCTTCACATATGTCCTTCATTTCTACTTTTCCATGGCCTGAAGGCACCTTTTGGTTTTCACCTAGATACCTATTCTTTTTATTTTAATTTTTATCATTTTTCTCATTTTTGTGACTAGAGGGAGGAACTGACTCTCCAAATTATGCTACTTTCTCAAGCTCTATGATGAAACCAAATTTATGATCCCCACTTGGTATTCCTTCACAAAATTCCATGAACTTGGAAATTGCTCTATTGTTGTCGAATGTATCTAAACTTAGTGGTCCTTGTTGGTCCCAATATATTAATTGTAGGTAAACAAGGGGTAATACATCATCAGTATCATCAAGATTCAAGGAAGATATGGTGAAGATAGAGGTATAGTCAAGATCCCAAAAGGAATCAATTTGAATGTTAGTTTCCATGATATTGGTTGGGGAGGACAAGTCTAGTTCTTGAAATATCTTAGCTAGGTCATATTCATTGGATGTGTAGGAATCCCATTCCCACACATTAGAATTAGTTTTAACATAGTGTTCCTTAGATGTCTCAATTTCATTTGAAACATTAAAATTATCACTCAAAGCAACTTAGTACTATGAGGACTCACTTTTGATGGTACATACCCTAGCCCAATATTCTTTGGTAGGCAAGGAGGTAGTATCAGTTCCACCATTCCATTTTTGTTTAGACCAAAGCCACTATGTCCATCATATCTTTGTTGCTTCATGATCTAGAACCTTTTTGGATATTGTTCAATTGGTAACTGCTTAGGCTCAATGTCTTCTTAATCTCTTTAAATCCATGTAGAGATGTCCTCACCTATGGGATTTTTAATTAATCCCCCCCACTTGCTGAAGGTGGTAGGAGGATTGTGGATAATTATTTTATGCTAAATAGGATGAGGTTTTCCATAACACTTTAATGATTTAGGCATCCTTCTGACACAAAATAAACTCTCAGTGTTGTATTCCCCACATCCCTTATCATACTTTGGATTTGGAAGGTGTGGTGAATTGAGTGGATGATTTGACAAGGGAATATGGATCAATGTAGTGTGAAGAGGTGGAGAATGAATCTTCTTGATTGATAGGAACTTGAAATTTAGTGTTCCCTCTCATGTTTTTGTATTATTGGAAGGGATTGAGATCACCTAGTATGGTAATTTTGATGCCATTGTAGGGAAACTTTAGGAATTGGTGGTAAGTGGAAGGTATAGCTCTCATGGCATGGATCCATGGGTGACCAAGGAGAAGATTATATGGTAAGTCCAGATCCAAGACATAGAATATTATATCTTGAGTAGCAGACCCAACCCTCATGAGAAGGGTGATTAGCCCCTTAGAGGAGCACTCGACATCATCATAATCCTTGATAATAATTTTCTTAGATTCATCTATGCAAGCCTCAAAGAATCCCAAAGCAATGACCAATTTTAGCATGCATATATTCATACCTACTCCATTATCTACCAAGACTCATCTAGTTTTATGTTTATTAATGTAGACTTCTAGGTGTAAGGGATCATTATGATTTGACATATGTGAAAAAGGATCTTGTTCAGAGAAGGTGGCATGGTGGGAGGTGGCTAGGTATCCTATCATGGCATAAAATTGGTTAACATCTAGGTAAGAGGTTACTGATGTATCTTCCAAGGCTTTGTCAAAAATGGCCCTATGCTCAGGAGATATACAAAGGAGTTAAAGAATGTATATTTGTGTGAGCATCTTTGCTAGATGATTTAGGAGGTTGTATTGAATTTTCATTTGCAGGTTAGAGGTAGCCCCTTGTAGGGTCACCTTAGCTCTATGGGTAGTAACTACACATTCTTAAGTTTTCTTAATGGTAATGGTAGCAACATGATTATCAAGAGCTTGAATTTGATTAATGGTATAGTCATGCACAATGCGGGTATAATTAGCATTGTTATTGTTTCTTGAACTAGAGGCCTTCCCTTTCCCATGGTCTTGGAGAGGATTTTTGAATATGGTGTGATTAGCATTGGTTTTACCTTATGAATTATGTTAGAGTAATAGCTTGTTTACTTGATTAATTTAATCATATTGATTAATTAATTAGGTCACCTTTACTTTATTTCACTTAAGCTAAACTTAGGAATCTTTTTTTAAATTATTAAATTATTCATGTCTTGTTCATTGTGTTCTCGACACTTGTCATATGCTAATTTAATCCTTATCCTAGGGTTCTCACCTTTAGGGTTTTGATCTTCTTTCTTAAGGATTGATCTCTTTGTAATTATTCACTTCTCGGGTAATGCATTTTTGCTTCATGTTTGCAGCACACCTTTCTTGTGTCTCTTGATCTCCTTTGGTGACAAGTTATTTGCTTGCAGGTGTTCATTAGGATCTGTGAGGTTGGATTATCAACTTCTACATGGTATCAGAGTTATAGATCTGCAAGCTTCTTGTTCTTTTTTTGTGATATCTTTCCTTGAAGTAGTTTTCCAGTGCATCCAGGGTCAAATCAGACCTCTCCATTAAATCCAAAGTTTCTAGAATAGTCAAGATTGGCCTTTGTTTTGTCAAATTTGGATTTCGTTTGTTAGATCTATGAGGGTTTGAAGAAAGGGCTTTTTTGCTAGATCTAGGGGGTGCCTGATTTTTTGGAGCATTTTGCACCCAAAAAAACCTCACCATTGTGCTCAAAAGGCCCAAAAACCCCTATTTCCATATATAATTTGTCAATTTTGGAGTAGGTCACCCCAGGGCAAAAAAAAAATTACCTAACAGGACCTGTACGGCCTCCTGCATGCATCTTGAGGTAAAATTTTCGTTAAAAAAATGAATTTTTTTTATCTGAAAAAAAAGCTTCAAGCAATTTTTTAATTGTAAAAAAAATTGTGTTTTTTAAAAAGCTTAAAAAAATTAAAAATTAAAAGATTTTGCAAAAAAAATTGGTTTTAAAAAAAAGTCAAAAGACAAGGGCAGGTACACCTGTGCAGGGTACTGTGCAGGTTCGTACCTATGCAGGGTACTGCATAGGTCCATACTTGCACAACCCTACGCAGTGTACCTGTGCCCTATGGTGAATGGTGGGGGTGACCCACGTGCCCCCCACCACTCATTTTTTTTTTAAATTTTATTATTATAAAAAAAAATTACTGTAATTTTTTTATTGTTTTTTTAAAAAACAATTTTTTTAAAAATAATTTAAATTGCAAAAATATGGCGACAACCATTTGGCCATCAATTTAACCCCGTATTTCTACTGTGATGGTCATTTGGACGTCAAATTTAATACAATAGATTATGTTTTTTTCCCTTTGAGAGTTGTTTTCTTTCAAAGGCCATAACTTTTTCCCACAATGTCAAAATCGAGCAAATGAGATATCGTCGAAAAGAGGACTTAGAGTGCTTTCTAGTGGTGCAAGTATTTTTTGGGGATTTTTTCTCAGGTCTCTATTATTTCCAGAAAAATTCAAATCTTCTTTTCTAGAGTTTCCTTTAGTGTTTTCAACATAACTTTTGCATCGATGTCGAAAATGGGAAAATGAGATATTGTCGAAAATTTTGTTCTGAGCTCTTTGCAGTGTTGTAGGTGGTTTCTAGATTTGATTTTTGGGTTTTTTCATAAATCCTTCTTCTCAGCTGTAGCATTTTATGGACCTTATGGGCTCACATTGCATGTATTTATCATCTATAAACACACTAAAATAAAGTGTCTTAGCTTTGTATGTGTAGTATTTGGATTCTTGCACATCACTTTGTGCCTTTTTTTACTCACACTATGATATAAAGTTCCATTGGGGTTGATGTTTTCCTTTTTTTTGGCTTCATACCTTTCTCATATGTATGTGACTTTTTTTTTGCATCCTTCATATCTGCTTGTACTTTCATGTCTACACATTTAGATGTTCTTGGTTCTTTATCATGCACTACATTCATGCATTCAGTTTCAGTGTACCTGTCATACCTCTCCCTTGTCAACATTATGGGGGGATTTCTACTATTGGTGCTAAGGATTCTTTGGTTTCACATTGGAGTGAGATATGTATACAATATTTGTTCCTATGTACTAGGTGGATGCAGCGGCTGGTTACCCATGCATTTTAGTGAGATGGAGCATTTACCATATGGACACTCTTGCATTCCTATTTCTGGAGATGAACTTCCATTTGTCACTTGATCAACTCTTCAGACTATTGGTACTTGTGTCATCTGTATCTTTGAGTTTCAAATGTTTTTACTTGGTTTTCCATCATATTCGAGTAGTGTCATTGAGGGCACTTATGCATATTCTTGTCTTCTTGATCCTGATCGTCATTCTTTTCAAAGAGGTTTTTTCTTTCAGCATTTCAGTAGTCATTTTATGATAGAGTTTGCAGCTTCTTCATGCTTCAGTGGTGTTTTCCATGTTCAACCTTTGTTCCTATCTTTTGGGACAATTTATTCTTGATTGGATGCTTCTTCACCCTTCACTCTTGTTTGGAGGCTTCTTAGTCCTTCACTTGTATTTCTCGCTTTTGGAGAGGAGTTTTTCCCAAGAGGTTTTCTCCTTTTCTCCTATTGTGAGAGATCTTTTACATTTGTACATGAGTACCTCATCTGGCCTTGTTTGTCAGAACCCATCTTTGCTTTCATGCATTTTTTCCTTAGTTTCTTAACTTCTGCCTAAGTTCATATTAAGGGGGGGTTGTTAGAGTAATAGGTTTTTTACTTGATTAATTTAATCATATTGATTAATTAATTAAGTCACCTTTACTTTATTTCACTTAAGCTAAACTTAGGAATATTTTTTTGCATTATTAAATTAGTCATGTTGTCTCATTCATTATGATCTTGACACTTGTCACATGCTAATTTAATCCTCATCCCAGGGTTCTTGCCTTTAGGGTTTTGATCTCCTTTCTTAAGGATTGATCTCTTTGTAATTATTCACTTCTTAGGTAATGCATTTTTGCTTCATGTTTGCGGAGCACCTTTCTTGTGTCTCTTGATATCCTTTGGTGACATGTTATTTGCTTACAGGTGTTCATTGGGATCTATGAGGTTGGATTATCAACTTCTACAAATTATCCACTGATATATCTCCTTGTTCAATAAGATCTTGGATAAGATTTTTGAGTGTCCAACATGATGATGTTTTGTGTCCTTTTCCATGATGGTATTCACATAATTCATTTTCATTCCATCAATCTGGTTTGACTAGTGTTGATTCATATGTTTTAATGTCAAAAAGCTAAATATTTTTTTATTGTAAAATTTTCTTCAAAATTGACTTAATGGGTTCCCCTAAGGGTGTGTATGTTCTCTTAGTGCATGGAGTTCCTTTACGTTGTTGATTATTTTGGACTACATTCATTTCCTGATCATGGTTGGGTGTTGGTGTATTTGATGGGGATGTATATTTAAGATGAAGGGTAGGGTTACATTGATTTACCACTTTAGCATCAACTACCCCATCATTGGTGACATTCTTACTTTGAGACTAGAATTTCCCCTTGTCACTAGGAGCATTTGGGGTTTCTTTGAATATTTTGACTAGTCCTTTTTCCACAAGAGATTTCTCAATAAAGACCCCTTTTTTTGACATCTTCAAAGGTGGTGCAACATTGGATTTGAAGTTGAATCATCAATTTTGTGTTAAGGCTTTCTATAAAAATGGTAACCAACTATTTCTCAAGTATATGGTAGGGACATTAGTTAGCCATGCTACACCATCTTTGATATAATGATGTGAGTGAATCCCCCTCTTTTTGTTTGGTTGTGTATAATTTTGCTAGGTTTGTGTCACTTTATATTTTTTAGGACAAATGTTCAATGAATCTATCATCCAATTCACCCTATGTTTTTATCCTAGGAAGAAGGTGTGAAAACCATTCTAGAGTCGGCCTCAAAAGGCCTTGTAGAAATAGTCTCATCAAGTATGTGGTCTCATAAGAAATATCCATACATTCCATGTTAAATTATCATATATGCTCCATTGGATCCCCTTTCCCTTTATACTTGTTAAATTTTGGAGCAATGAAATGTGGGGGAAAAGGTGGCATGTATAGGCTTATGTCGAAAAGGTAAGGACACAATTCTTGCATAGAATATGTCTTCTTAGTTGTCCCTAATTGTATGTTTTCCATTTTTTTTGTATTACTTGCATTTGTTGCATCAAGGTGTCCATGGGGGACAGTACATGTTCGGTTGACCTTGCATAAGGGGATTGGTATTGGTGTCAAAATTGTTGATATAATTATATGATGAGTTGGGCACCAATGTGTGATTTGTATTGACATTTTATTGTAAACGATTTTGATTACCTATTTGATAGTGGTGTGTAAATTTGGTATTAGTATTGGTTTTCTTTTTTGGTATGAAACTGGCATTTGGCATGGCATGTTTTTGCAATGGAAGGGGGTTGGTATTTAAGTTTGTCCCAAAGGTCATGTTAGTATTAGGTGTAGCATTGATCATTTGTGTTGGCGATCTAGATGTGATGATATGGATCCTTCTTGTTTTATTTTGTGGATTTTGACTTGCATTGATTAAGGGTGTATTATTTTGTGTGCCAAATGGATTTTCAAATGGCATTCCCAAGGAACTAGAAGATTAGCTACAAAATGTAAAGGTTGGTCCTTGTGATGTGATATGTGGTCTCTTGGCTCTAAATGGTGGAGGATTGGGAATGTGTGTAGTTGTCACAATGTGCATTGTTTCTCCAAGGGGAATATTAGTGAACATTTGTTGTGAAATGGGTTGACCTTGTGATAATGTGTTTTGATTAGGACCTTGGATTTTTATTATGTTACTCCCTCTATAATTGTAGAAGTGTTGAAATCAAATGGGAGTTTGGAACCTTTCTTGGCAAGTGCGAGAAAGAATTTATTAGGGTCTACACTGACAAGATCATCCACAATACATATTATTCTAGGGTCCTAAGTAGCATGTTCAATTTCTTTAGGAGTTAAATGTTTGTTGACATCAGTTAAAGTGATATAGGAAAATGGATTTGTGGTTTCCCCTTATGGTGTTTGAGGTGGATTTTGAGTTTGACCCATGGTTCATTTCACTAGTGGGATTGAAAAAGGGATCACTTGAAGAATCCATGTCCTTTCTTTTCCTTTGTGACCTTGTTTGAACCATATAAGACTTGCAACCTAAGGATTGGTAATGCAAAGGTGATAATGCAAGGTGAGAAACGAGTTTATGCTACATTTTTGGGATTTTTTTGAAAATATGAGGATTCCAAATGCCAATACACCAAGGTTTGAAATTTAATAATGGTAATGACCCTATGATAAAAGGATATGATATGCAATGAAGTCAAATGAGACTATGATCAAAGTTTATGTTATGAAACTAAGATTAAGGTATGCCAAATGAAACTAAATTTATGCACCTTTGAACCTAAGGAAAGGATGATAACCAAGCGATGGTAACCCAAGGTAAAAAATAACATTGTCAAATACCTTAGACGATGAATGTTAAAAAGGTTGATGATTTGAAAAAGTGAGACTAAACTAAGAAATAAGTTTGAGACCCAACTTGGATAATGATGATTGATAGATAGAGAGACAAGGTCAAAGATAATCTAAACTTGTAACAATGGAATAATCAAAGTTATGGTAGGCCTTGTACTCTAAAATCTAAGAGAAGCATATAGCTAAGAATGATCTAAGACCAACTAGGTAATGCAAGGAGGTCAATGCAACCTAGCTAAGCAAATGCAAGGAAAACCTAGATGAATGCAATGAAATAGATTGGTCTAATTGAGCAAGTCTATAATCAAAAAGTAAGGTCACTATCAAAATGTGATTAGGAATGATATTGGACAAATATTTTCCTAAAATTTTAAGATTTAGTAGTTGTGACTCACTGTCTAGCGTATTCAGTTCACAGTCAAATGCAGCTCACTGTTCAACAAATGCAATGCACTATCTCACAGATGTAGTTCACATCCAAATGTAGTTCACTATAAATTATCATATGTAGTTTATTGTTCAACATATGTGGTTCACAATTTTTTGGTCTCAAATTCAATGTTTTTTGATGATTTATCATTTTGGAAAATTTTGACATGTAATTGAAAACATAGAAAATAATACGAAAACATGTTTTGGCTATTGAATTGTCAAATTTCTATGTGAATAGTGTATGTTTGAGGGTTATTCACCCCAATTTTTATTGGTCTATCACAATATCAAAAATACATCAAGCACTTCCTAATCCTAAGGTCAATACCAATGGCAACACTCTTAGGCCCACAACTTGGAATCTCCTTTGACTCAACTGTAGGGACACCTTAATGGGTGTGTACACTCTTGTCTTTGTGAGAGAGGATAGGTAGGGGTCTCCAAGACTGGAAGGATGACCCAATCACCCTTTCCCTAGAAAGCTACAAGTAGCTTATGCTAAGCTAAGGATTTTTGTCTCATCTCAAGGGAGCCATATGGTGAGTAACTTCTAGGTGTGATGCTACACCACTGCATTGAGAATGACGCCAAGAACTCAATCAAAAGGGGTGGCTTCTATAAGATGTTTCTATTCACAACTCGAGGACTTGATTCCTTGCAAGTGCACAACAATCTACTTAAGGCTTTAACCAACCCAACTTGGGTCCCTAACTTCCTCACATAAATGTGGGCATCTCCCCTTTCAAATTGGAACTATCAATAAGGATAATGCTAGTTTGAACTTGGATTTCACCTTATCCATTTATATAGCAGCCTGAGGGAAATATTGCTTTGGGTCATTCCCCTTGGAGTGATTACTTCTTCAAAGGTAGGCCCTCAAAAAAAAGAAAAATAAGATGAAGCAATTTATCTTACACCCAATATCCATAAGTGACAAGGGGAGAGGATACTTTCACTACATCTTATGGGTTCTAAAACACAAAAAATGTGAAAGTGAAACAAACAAAAAACATAAGGATTCTTTTTAAACCCAAAATCCAAAATGTTCCTATTTTAACAAAAATAAAGACACTCAAAAAGCCCTGCAAAACCATAAATTAGTAGTTTCAAGAATGCCTTTAATCAATGTTTTGAAACAAATGGATTAGTAGTTTTGATGATTTGACTTCTCTAAAACATATGTCGCCTGCTAAAAATAGAATATTAGCAACCGAAAAACTTCTAGCCTAGTGCAAACTAAAAGGAAAAAACTAAAAAACATTCAAATTTGAAATTTTAACCCAAAGATAGGCAAATGTGTCATTATGTTCAAAAAATGTGGTGTAGTAGATACAACTTACAATATGGTAATAGTGACAAAAGGGATTGCGACTGTGGTAGGTTTTTGCATAGATGCGGCTCACTGATCTACAAATGCATCATTATGGCTTATGCAGTTGCATTGTTTTATTCCTCAAATGTGTCACTTTTGGATTTTTTGTTACTCTGTTAGAAAATGTGTCATTTTTTCTTGTAGTTGCATTGTACTATCTCACTATTGTGTTGCATGGACCCGCAAAACAAAAAAACTCACAAATTTCTTGCAAAATCATTAGCTTCATGTTAGGTTCACCAATGTAGAAAGGGGCTAAAATCATAATCAAAGGAAATAATCAACACTAGCAATCACAACTACCTAAAATCCAAGGGTAAAATCTTAATCCAAACAAGAAATCACAAAATGGAAAAGGAAATCAAACAAACAAACAAAGTTATACCAAACTTCCATGCAAATCTTGATTCATCTTCCTTGCATCTCCTCCATTTTGTTTTGTTTCCAAGCTTTCCCTCAGATTTTGTTGTGTTCAAGTATCTGCAAGTGATAGTGATGTGATAGCAAGAATATTGAAGATTATGCTTGTAAGGTTGAGATGAGGGAGACAACTCTCTTTCATAGAAAAGATACTTGAATGAATGGTCAAGGTCAAAAGCCAAAAAGATGCCAAGATCAATGGTCAAGGTTGCATGCACCACAAAGTGGTAGGGTTAGGGATGACTAAGGATAGATGGTCAAGATTAAAAGAAGATCGAAGGTGAACAACTATTGAAATTCAAAAGAGAAAGTGTAGGGAAAGTGAAGGAAATCAAATAATAATATTTAATTTGAGACGGGAATATGAGAAATTAAATAATCATATTATTTAATTTGGGAGAGGATATGGAGAATTAAATAATCAAAAGTGATTACTCATCTATGGAAGAAAAGGGTAATGGTATTTAATTATTATTCAACCAATTAATTAAGCATGGATGAAATAGAATGAGGATATTAAATAATTAAATTAGATTAATTATTTAATAGTGGAGGGAAGAGGTTAAATGAATAGTCAAATAGTTAAAAAAAATATTTAACTATAGAAGAACAATGAGGAATGAATAATTAAATAAATGAGAATTTATTTAATTATAGAGAGAAATAGGATATTAGCAACATAATTAAATAAATATTCAATTTATTTAATTAATCAAAGAAGAATAAAGAAAAGGAAATGAATTAATAAAATAATTAAAAGTATTTAATTAATATAAGAATGTTACTTTAGAAGATAATCAAATAATTAAAATTATTCAATTATGCCAAGAAGAGAGGAAATCGATTTAGAAAAATGGTGTTCACAAGCTCAGGAATTTTTTCAATGTCTACACCTACAAATGGTCCGAGTATTGTAGTTAAACTTAAGGCTCATGAAATCAATAGTAAAGCTAGGTATGCTCTCTGGAGTAGTCTTACAAATTTTGAATTAGTGAAAGTTCATGATCTAAAATCTACTAAAGTAATTTGGGAAAAGTTGGAAAGTATTTATGAAGGAGATGATATGGTCAAGCAAGCTAAGATGCATAATTTAAAACCATATTTGAGAGCTTGTGGATGTCTAAAGATGAAAACATTACAAGCTATATGCAGATGGTAGATGAAGTGGTTAGCTCCATCAGAGGTCTTGGAGGAAAAGTCAAAGAATGAAAAGTGGCAAAGAAAATTCTTAGAACCCTTCTTAAAGCCTACAGTCATGAAGTTGTTGCTATTGAGGAATATCAAAATCTAGATTAGTATTCTAGAGATAAATTGTATAGCTCTCTAACTGTGTTTGAAATGAGAGAGTTTGGTACTAAAGGTAGTGCAAAAGTTGAAACTACTTTTAAGGCTGGAAAAAAAAATGAATAAAGAACCAAATTAGGAAGATCTTGATGATGTGGAAGCTAACTTTGTAAGAAGAATGAGAAAAGGTATTGGTAAGTACAAGGGTAAGTTTCCTTTCAAAAAATTTAGTTATGGAAAGGTAGGTCACTATGCTTCAAGATGTCCAAATAGAGTTGTGAATGACAATAAGGAGAACAAAGGTAAGATGATTAAGACAATCTATTATGTTAGAGAATATACAAGTATTTCTGATGATGAATCTGGTTATGGAGATGATGGTGATGATGATGATGATGATGATGAATTCTTGTTCATGGCTTTAAAAGAGGAATCTATTTCTACTAACTTTGAAATATGTGTGAAGGAATGCCCTCCATAGAGAAAGGATAATACTGAAGGTACTTTGGTATCTTGTTTTCATGCTAGACAAGATAAGAACTATTGGATTATTTATAGTGGTTGCTCTAATCATATGACCAAAGAAAAAAATAAGTTTTTTAAACTTGAAAAGTATAATGGAGGACTTGCTAGATTTGGTGAAGATTCGGGTGCTAGGACATGTGTAATAGGTTCAATCATTTTTTTATGGCAAGAATAATACTGAAGATCTTTATTATGTCAAAGGTTTAACGAATAACCTCTTGAATGTTGGAAAAATGTGTAGCAAAGGATACACTTTTATTTTTCAAGATGATGGATGTGAGATCAAAAAAGGGTTTGGAACTATGATTGCTACTCAAAGAAGGATATATGACAATGTTTATCAACTCAAGGGTGTTGATGGTCATTGTTTTATGACTCAAATTAATGAAACTTTGTTATGGAACAAGAGGATTTGTCACACTAATTTTGATAAATTGGTTAGAATAAGTTTAGTTCAAGTAGTGAGAGATTTTCCAAAGATTACAAAGCCTATCAATGTTGTGTGCAATAATTGTAAGATTGGAAAACAAACAAGAAGTTTCAAAGGAAAAGAATAATCTTCTACCAGATTACTAGAATTGATGCATACAGATCTTTGTGGTCCTTCAAGAACAAGAAGTCTTCAAGGTGACAAGAATTTCATTCTTTTTATTGATGAATATTCAAGAATGACATGGGTTATTTTTCTTAAAGAAAATTCTAAATCCCTGGATAGGTTCACCTCTAATGAATTTAACATGTTTTGTGGGAATCATGGCATAAACAGGCACTTGTCTAACCCTAGGACTCCTCAACAAAATGGAGTGGTTGAAAGGAAAAGTAGGACTATTCAAGAAGTTGCAAGGACTATGATAAAAGAAGCTAACCTACTGGAAGTCTACTAGAGAGAAGAAATTCATACTATTGTTTACATACTTAATAGAATTAGAGTAAAAGAAAATAACATAAAGACTCCCTATGAGTTGTGGTATGGAAGGATACCTACTGTCAAATAATTCAGAGTGTTTGGAAGTAAGTGTTATATCAAAAGAGATGAAGAAAACTTGGGAAAGTTTTATGCAAGGTCTAATAAAGGATTATTGCTTTGATATTCTACTAAAAGTAAATCCTACTGGTGCTACAACAATAGATTGAAAAATATTGTTGAAAGTACAAATGCCAAGATTGATGAAGATTTTCAAAACTCAATGGTGATAGATGGATATGAATAGATGAAATTGATTATACAGAAAAATAAAAAAAGCTAAGGAAAAGGAAGTACAAATTGAAGAGGAAGTAGCTCCAAAAAAGACTCCAAGAACCCCTAAGTATGTGCAGAGAAATAATTTGAATGAATAGATTATCGAAGACAAAAGCAAAGGTATACTAACAAGAATGAAAGCTACTAAAGAAGAGGTAAATTTTTGTTTACTTTCTGAAGTTGAACCTAAAACAATGATTGATGCATGCAAAGATGAATATTGCATGAAGGCTATGGAAGAAGAACTACAAAAAATTGAGAAAAAATAGACTTGGAAACTGGTCCCAAGACCTATAAAAAAAAGTAATTACATCTAAGTGGATGTTTAGGAAAAAATTGAATGAGAATGGAGAAGTGGTAAGAAACAAAGAAAGGCTTGTGGATAGGGGCTACTCACAAGATGAAGGAATATATTTTGAGACATTTGCTCCAATTGTAAGAATGAAAGCTATTAGGATGTTTTTGGATTTTGTAGCACACAAGGATTTCAAATTTTATCAAATGGATGTGAAGTCTTCTTTCTTGAATGGAGAATTGGAAGAAGTATACATGGAACAAATGGAAGGATTTCAGTTATTAGATAAACCAAATATTGTGTGTTGATTGAATAAGGCATTATATGGATTGAAGCAAGCTCCCAAATCTTGGTATGCAAGATTGGGTAATTATTTGATACAAGGATTCAACAAAGGTACCACAAATAGTAATATTTACTTTAAAGTTGAGAAAGATCAAATCTTAATTGTGGTTGTGTATCTTAATGACATCATTTTTGTAGGGAATGAAACTATGTGCAAAAATTTTGTAGAAGAAATGTAGAAATATTTTGAGATGTCCATGTTTGGGGAGATGAATTTCTTCCTTGAGCTACAAATCAATAGAAAAACAAACAAAGGTATATTCATTTCACAATCAAAGTATGTCATAGAAATGTTGAAGAATTTTGGAATGGAAGAATCCAAACTAGTATGTACTCCCATGGTTATTGGTCACAAACTGAGCAAGAATGATGAATCTCCTAAGGTTGATCAGAGCTAGTATAGATCAATGATTGGTGGACTACTATATCTAACTACTACTAGACTAGATATCATACATGCAATTTGTCTTGTGGCTAGATTTCAAGAAGGTACTAGAGAGTCACATGTTGCATTAGTAAAGAGGGTATTTAGATACTTAAAGGGAACTCCAAATCATGGCTTGTGGTATCCAAAGGATACCAATTTCACTTTAAGTGCTTATACAAATTTAGATTATACTAGCTATGTTGATGATAAGAAAAGTACAAGTGGTGGTACATTATTTATTGAATGTAGATTGGTATCATGGATAAGTAAGAAAGAATGTTCAATTTCTTTATCTACTATAGGGGTTGAATACATTGCAGCAACATCTTGTTGCACACAAGTGTTATGGATGAGGAAAAAATTGAAGGATATCAAGGTAGCATATGACAAGGATATTTCTATCTTTTATGAAAATACAAGTGCAATCAACATTTCAAAGAATTTAGTGATACATTCAAGGAAAAAACATATTTCAATCAGATATCACTTTCTAAGAGAGAAGGTTTTGGAGAATGAAGTGAAGCTTGAATATGTCCCTACAAAGGATTAGATTGCTAATACATTCACTAAGGCTCTTTCTAAGGATACTTTTGAGTATCTCTGGGAGAATTTAGGGGTTATTTCCCCTCCTTTAAAATATATGCATAAGGAGATGCATCATTCTAGTGGATCTCAAGGTTCATTCTTTATTTTGTACTGATGTTGATGGCTACCTCTTCAGGGAGTAGGTAGTGGAATTGTTGATTATTGCAATCAGAAGAAGTGTGTGTTGTCATTTTGTAGTGGTTATTGATATGCTATAGTTTGGTGTGTTCTCTTAAGGGGGAGTATTCAGAGAAATAAAGGAAAAATGTTGTTCTAGAGTAGTAGTAAGAAGGTCGTTTGATGTCAAAGGAAGAGAATAAATAGTACAAATATTATGTCCTTTTTCATTGATGTCAAAGGGGGAGAGAAACATGTGAAAAAAAGGTAATAAGGGGGAGAGAAAGTCATGTGTAAAATGAATAAGTTATTCAAGAAGAGAGAAAAAAAGAAAAAAGACAAGCTATAAAGTGGGAGAAAAGAGAAAAGGAAATTGGTATGAAATAGAGTTGTTGTGTCTTTGGTGGTTTTTTCCATCAATGAAAAAGGGGAATATTTTTGCATGTATGAGTAGTTGGTGTTTTCATTGATTTCAACAAGTTTGCGTTGTCATTAATTTCTAATGAGATTGTTGCAAGAGTTTGAGAAATTGATGCTTTGATTAGTTGCATTATGTTGTCATTAGAAAAGCTACTAGTGTCAACCTCTATTGTTTATTTGATAAGATTTTGTCTATAGTTTTAGAAGTGTTGAAGATTATGAGGATGTATATTTGGTGCTTGATTTCTAAGTGATTTTGAGAAAATTTGATTAAAAGAGGAAACAGTGTGTTGTAGTGGTGTTTTGGGTGACATAGTTGTGTTTTGTTTTTTCTCTGCATTTCTTCTAGATTTAATATCTTCCTATGTGATTTAGATATGTTGGTGAGAGGTGTTCAAAATTTTTATATTCAAGATTTGGTATGCTATATCATTGTATAGAATAATTTGTGTTCACTAGTGCATGTATGTGTACTACAAAGGTGTCTAGGAGAAATATTTTTGCTTTGATTTCTCTGTAGTTATGTTTTAGGTCTTGTGATTTTGAAGGTGTGTTGATTGTGTTGGTAGTTTACCTTAGTCAATATTTTTTTATGTTTTGTGCTTCGGAAGATGGCTTTCTAAGTTACAATTTATGACAAACTAATCTGGGTGTACTAGATGTGTACATTCTTCTAGCGAAAGTCATTGCAAAGGAGTTTGTTGGATTTTAGGGTGTTTGAGGAATATTATATATCTTATTTTAGTGTGGTTTGTGGCTCAAAAGTTTTCCTTGGGTTTGAGGAAGTGAGTAATTAAAATTGTAATGGTGTTTGCATGAGTAATGACTGACCTGATGTTTACAATGCATACAGAGGATAACTATTGTTTAAGGAGGCATGTGGTTGAGTGGTGGGTTTTATTTGGGTCCCAATTATGTTTTAATGTGGTCCACTTTCACTTCTATCCACCACCAAATTGTTTTGGTACTGACCTAATTTGAATTTTCATGTTTGAGGTACATAGCCGACCTTGGAGAGGATTTCAAGGTTGAGGATGATATAAGTATGAGTTGAGTTGTTGAAGGATGTTAAGATAGATGTGTGAGATGTGAATGCCACATAGAGTAGTGAGTTAGACTGAGAAATTGAATAGTGCAATTCGAGCTTTCATTTGTTAGTTTACTAGATGTAGTGAGCAGAAGGTGGCTACAATTCTTCAATTAGGATGCAAAGGTATTGATGTCATTGTGTTGGATTCCTTGTTGCATTGAGATACTTTTATTTTTGTAACATTCCTTCTTTATCTTATTTTCTATTTTGGTAGTGAGCCTTTCTTATTTGGGTAGTGAGCCCTATTGTATTCAATTTTTTATATTACTTATATTGTGAGCTAATCCTCACTGTGGTTTTTCCCTTCTTGGTTTTTCCGTGTAAATATGGCGTTCTCTTGTGTATGGTGTTGAATTTTTTATATTTATGTTATTTACTTTTAACACTAATTCATCATAATAGATTTAAGGGTTTAATGAATGAATGTGGATCTAAATGTTAATGAGGGTTTTGAATTTTTAAGGTACAACTGATTCACCTCCCCCTCTTAGTTTTCTTTTACAATCAACATCAACCTCCTAATAAAAATTGGCACAATGGTAGGCCTATTAAAAATAACAAAAGGATGGTTCCAAACAAATAAACACCTAATCCTTTAAAGAGGATTAATCCTAATTTTTTAGAGGAATCCCCTTGGTGTAGTCCTTGCCAGTTTCCACATTCTCCTCAACAATGCATGGTTTCTCAATCCCTTGAGGAAGGTCATATCTCATATGATGATTGTGATAATCCACAGGGTGAATAATAGGGTATAAAAATGTTGTCTACTAGAATTAACCCAAAATTTGATAATTAATCTTCATATGAAGGATACTCAGAACTAGATGTTTGTGATTAGAGGTGTCAAAATTATGGCTACCATAAACAAATATTGTCTTATGTGAGAAGGAACATCTTAATGATACATATAATTTTGAATCTAAACATAATATCATATTAAGAAAACCTTTAGATGAATAAATCAGAGCATTGACTACTCAAGGTATTGCCAAAGTAAAGAGTAATTACAATCTAAAAAAATATAATATTCAATAATTATCAAGGGAAGTTGGGTGGTATTCTCATAAAAGAGAATAAATATGGGACAAGAACTAAATCACCCATCAAACAATAAGAGATTAAAGGAAAAAATATTGAGAAGCCTAGAAATAGAAATGTTCCTATTAACACTATGCTAAATATCACAATGAGAAAAAATAAAATAAGAAAGTGTATACCAAGGATCAACATGTGAATGCATTGGGAAAGGAATCAGAGAAAGTTAATGATCAAATCATATCAACTGATTAGCCTAGTTGTATCCAAAAGTATATCCCAATAGATGTGACACAACTTCTATCCCAAATCAAAGTATTAATTCCTCTATTAAAGATTATGAGAATAAGAGAGCACAAGGAAAATACATTTTCCCTTATCAATGGGATGGTTGTAGCTTATGAGGCAAAAAAAGTGATTATGCCACCTGGAAAGGATAGATAATTTTTTTAAAAAGGATTGAACCTAAAGGGATCAATAATAAAGTACTAGAAGTGTTCCTATGTACTACCCTTATTTCTTTCCCTAATCAAGTGGATCCCTTCTATGCGATTCTACAAGTTAACAATAAATTGGTAAGAAATTGCATGATTCATTTAGGAGCATCCACCAATGTTATGCCCCTAGAAATTATGAGGGAACCTAGATTGCAAGTGAGCCAAGAATTTGGGAAATGCTTTGTAATATATTTAAGATAACTCCTAGTGATTGGAATAATCAAGGATGTACATTTCAAACTAGCTATGTTCCATAAGAAGGATTATGGAATAAATGTGACTATTGTTGATATCTCTCTCCAATATGGAATGCTTTTATCAAGAAAATGGTAAGAAATAGTTGGGGGAATCATGAAACTAGATATGTCAAATGCCATGATCCCTATTAATGGTAGAGATTTAAAATTGATCAAAGAGAAAATGTCCCCTAATCTTATTGAAGATGTGCACCTAGTAGAAAATGTATATTTTTTTGATACAAATATGGATAATTTTAAATTTGTAGAATCATAAACAATAGAAAGAAAAAATGTACCTATTGTTGAAGAAATGAAGAAAAAATATAAAGAATATGACCTATGGATTATTCATTTTGATTGAGCTTGTTCAAAAGGAGGTTTAGGTGTAGGGGTGATTCTCATATAACAAAAGGTAAGTCCTACAAATACTCATTCTCATTAAAACTTGAGTGTACAAACAATGTTTTGGAGTATGAGGCCTTATTGTTGGGACTTAAATTTTATTTTAAATTTGATATTAAGAAGCTTATGGTTTTATGGGGACTCTAAGTTAGTTGTGTTCTAGATTAAAGCTAAATTTGTGTCTAAGCATAAAAGAATAAAATAGTACAATGTTACTATTTGGGATACTATTGAAATGTTTGACACATTTTTAATTTATTGGAAAGAAAGATAAAACAATGCAATGACAAATCTTCTTGCCAACATTTCCTTAAGACTTGAAAATATAACTCCGATACATGTAATGTTAAGAAAAATTATACACATGAGAAATATCTAGAGGAAATCAACTTGGGGACTGCATATGTACCAAGAAAGCTCTACATTGGTAACAAGCTTAATCCCAAAACCATAATAATGCTTACTTCCCTGCTCAAGAAATACAAGCATATATTTTCTTAGTCTTATGATGAATTAAAGGCTTATAGAGAAGATCTATTTTAGCATGAAATTCCCCTAAAATTAGATGTTAAGGATTTTAGATAGAAGCAAAGACCAATAAGTGCTACACTGACACCCAAAATGTAGTAAGACCTAATGAAACTAAAAGATGGTGAGATTATAAATCCTATCAAACATTCCACATGCATCTCCAACTTAGTTCTAATTAGAAAAAGGAATGGAGATATGAAATTATGTGTTTATTTTTAAAAATTGAATGTATTGTCACTAAAGGACAACTATCCATTTCCTAACATGGAGGAAATGCAACACAATATCATTGGTTGTGAAATTTTATCCATGATGGATGGATTATCTGGTTACAATTAGGTGAAATGCAAAGAAGTGGGGTAGTATATAACTTCTTTCACTACACCATGGGGAATATATGTTTATGTGAGGATGCCATTTTGTTTGACCAATGTAGGAGCAACATTTTAGAGAGCTATGTATGTTTCTTTCTCAAACTTCATAGACATTTTTATGGTGGTTTATCAAGATAATTTAATAGCATTTTCTAAGAAGGAAGAAGATCACTACATGTATTTACAAAATATTTGTGCAAGAGCCTTGGAATATGGTATCTCCCTTTGCCAAAAAAATGTGTTTTTGGGGTAACAGAGGGAAAAATTATAGGCCACATTTTTTCTAAAGAAGGTATAATGATTAATCTAGAAATTTTTGCAGCATTAGTGTTGACGACGATTTTACTCACAACAAATAGGGAGAATAAATTCTTCACAGACAAGACTGCAAAGATCCCATCCTTCTTGAAACATATGGAACAAAGAAAACCTAAAGGGGGATTCTACTTTAATAGGAAAATATTGGCTTTAGTTCAATCTCAAGTCTCTGATAACTAGGTCATGATTGTGCTAGGTTCGCTCTCGGGTATAATGTGATATTGTTGTTAATCTCAAAGGGACTACAACAATTTCTAGTATTGTTAAGAATCATGAGCATTTCACACAAAATTTCAACCTCATTCATAAATTATCATGAAATTGAAATATTTACAATAATATTTCATGAACATCACAAATTCTTTGCTATCACTTAAGTAGATTTAGCATTAAGCATTCAACAATTTCATAGAAAATGAAATATTTTCAATAAAATTCCATACATTCATTTAATTTTTGGAACATTTTCAAGAATTTAAACATCTACTCTAAAATAAAGCATAAAAATACTAAAAATTAAAATTTTCTCTCAATTATTCTCCATGCATGCCCCAAAGACTCAATTAAAATAGAGCAAATTGCTTTATACTTCACTAGATTACTTCATAGCTACATATAAAATGATGTGAGCTTTTAAAGAGAGGGGTTTCATTTCTAGACACTACGTAGGTTCTATATGCACCCTTAAATGATGCAACATACAGTCTTGTTCGGTTTACTAACAAAACTAGCTACAAAAGATTCATGAGATAGCTAGGTATCCAATTGGCTTTGATATTAATCAATTTCTACATGCATACTGTTGGAAACACAAGGGAAAACAACTAAGGCGGGGGGGTGAATCAGTTGTCACAAAAATTTAAAACTTATTCAACTTATTTCACTTTTGATATTGCAATAATAGCTCATTTATCAACTTGAAAGAATTGAAGCGCTTCTATTAGGTTGGGAATTACAGTGGTAATGAATGTTACTTTTTAATTTTTCATTCAAAGTAAATCTCTTCATCAATTCACTACTTCCAAAAAACTTATTAAATGATTCCCTGTAAGTGTGTGTTTCTAGCTATATTTCACTAATTATGCCAAATCCTAACTAACTGTAGCTTGTTATATGTTAAAAAATATGCATAAATTAAAATTTAGCAATAGGCAACTTAATCACCAAATTTAAATCTAAATTTAGAAAAATTAGTTACCACCCTTTCGATTAAATTTATGGCAATTTCTAAAACTTCTACTAACTATCTCAACTTGACAGTGTTGCACTTCATTAATGGATCAAAATATCATGATTACCTTGAAAAATGATCACCACTATTTCACATTAAATTTGCACACCTTACTCAGCATGTATTATCTCTCTACTTCTTTAGGTGATGACATGTAACATCTTACCAACTTCATTCTCTTGTTTAATCTGCATACATAACACCTCCACAATCATTATGACTTTTTTAAGACAATTGGAAATGACCCCTATTAATTCTAAAATCTCCAACTTGATTAATTCACAATCTCTGTGCTGTTCAATTCTGAAGCAATTTCACCAAATATGTGTAAAGAATTTATTTGATTTAACCTTTAATTCTGAAGATTATCATTCAGATGCCACCTCGCATACGATTTCCAAAAAAAGAAATTACTCAAGGCAACTATGTACCGCTACTCTGTGTTGGATGCAAGGAACACTGAGAGGGGGGGTGAATTAGTGTTCAATAATTTTGATTTACAAATCAGATCTAAAAACCATCAACAACAATAATAGAGTTTTGTATAGCATTAGTAGCACATAACAGATGAAAACATGCAGTCACATCAATAATGACCATAACACCAGATATTTTTATGTGGAAACCCTGTTAGGGGAAAAATCATGGTGGAGATTAATTTGCAAAGTTTACTCTATTAAAAGTAAAATAAAAGAGGGGAATGCACTTGCATTCAGGCACACTGCCTAGAGCTCACTGCTTAAGAAAGAGGCTCACTGCCAAATAATTATAATATAGATTACAACAAAATTTGAACTGAGAATATAACATCTACAAATTCCTAGATTTAGTTCCATAGAAGCGCACAATCTGACTTTGGACCTTCTGCTCAAGTTTGTTCTTCTCTACTTTGTTCTCCTACTGAAAACCCTTCAGCAGTACAACTAATAATTGATCAATCAACTGCTCTACTCTTGTTCGCACACATATACAACTCTCTTCACATCACACATACCACACATACACAAAGTGAATTACTGATCTTCCTTATATATCCTCTAACCCAAAAATTCAATACATGTTGGCCTTTCAACAAAATATAATATTATTTTCTTATATCGGCCATGTCGGCCTGAAATCTTTAATTAGAGATGAAGCGTACCTTCATAAGTTGGATAGAATTATAGAAGGACCCACATAATGGTTCTAAACATAAGAGATAACAAAATAATTATTCAACATACATCCATGATCCACCACATTAAGTATGTCAGCTACAATGAAAAATAGATCATAAAAGATGCCACTGAACCTCTTAACTTGAGCTATGATTAATACAACACCACAAAACTTCTTCAGTAGAATAGTATACAAGATAAGAAAACTTCCTTGGAGATCCACACTTCAAAATAGTGATCCGGTGAAGTAGTCAGATCAACATACCAATCAGATGTCCTATTCTTTACTTTGTTTATCGGTAGAATACAGAGACTTAGATTCTCTACCGGTACAAGCACAACTTATACTATAGATCAAACTGTAGACTCAAGTTGCCATCAATGACAACACAAGCATCCAAAACCAATCTCTCAAAGCCATATGCCAACAATCTCCCCCTTTGGCATTGATGGCAACACTTAGTGAAAAATTGACTGTGTCAAAACCAAAAAAAATATCAAAGCCAAAACTACTACTCCCCTTTTTGGATGTCAGGAAATTTTTCACTTCATTGCTTCCCCCTTTGACATCAATGACAAAGCTCTACTACATCCACTCTAAACTTCTCTTCCTTATCCTCTCCTTTCAAATATTTAACTACACAATCTCTTACTCCATTCTCTCCCCAAATACTGATGCAAAAATTGATCAAAATTTGACAACTGCTAAGAAAATTCAGAAAATTATTTTATACTTAGCTTTCAATTCTGGAAGGAATTTCTTCCAGGAATCCACTGCAATCCCAATGGCTATGATCAGACTATTTTTTTTTGAAGTTCTATTGATTATTTGCACAAGAGACTCAGGAATAGTGATTACTGCTTCCAGTTCCTCTCCTAATTTAAGAGTCTCAATCATTTGTTCTAATCTCCCTTTAGTTATATCTTTGACTTTCCAGAAAGCATCAATGAGAGCATTCTTAGCAGTATGAACTTTTGCATCCTCAATCTATAAATCATAAAATTTCTTCTTCACATCTCCATTCTTATCCAAGAGCATACTATAATTTGTCTAGTCTTAACAAGCTCACTTTCAATCTCTTCAAGCTTATCCTTGTACTTTCCTACCATATGAGGCCACCTGAGACAATAGTTAAAAACTTTATTTGCAGAATTAATACACTGTCTCAACTCACTCATTTTCTTCTTCAATCTGGAAAGAGACAATCTAAATTGCATTTTTAAATGAGAAATCATTTTTACTTCCTTCCTTTCTAGTGGCATAGACTCCATAGATATCTTGAAACATTCAATCAGTTCTTCTAGGAGAACATCCTACAGAATTTCCAACTCAATATTATTATCAATAAAGTACCTTTCCAGAGTGTTTTCAATAAAATCCTATTCATAATATGGACCATTCAGCCATATACTAGATATCTTTTGCATACCATCCACATCTTGAATGATTTGCATTGTCTTTGTCTTAAACAGAGCATTTTCCTCATCACTGTCTTCAACAATTATTGTTCCTAGTTCATTTGGTTTCAGTTGATCTTTTGGAATACATTCTTCAAAAACTTCATCTTTTACATCCACAACCACTTGAATTTTCCCTTTCTCTTCAATCTTTACAGACTTGGGTGCCAGAGGAGTGACACCACCCGTATCCCTTTTTCTCTTCTGGTTTTTCTCTTCTTTTCCAGAAGATGATCCAACTTCAGTTATTTTTTCTGGAAGAGGAACAATACCTTCTCCAAACCTTTCTAATACCTTTCTAAAGAAAATTTCATACACTTGTTCACAATTTTCAAAAGAATTGAAATGATTAAAGATTTTCTTACAAATTGATATATTCTCTCTCCACACTACATTGTCCTTCAATGGCAAACAATTTAGATGTTAGTGTAATTAATTAATTATTACACTAGAATAAGTTAACTTAGGTCATATATCATTCAATCCTAGGTTACATTTTTAATAAATCATTTAATAATGGGGTAATGTCCCCTTCTTTGTTTGTAGGGATAAGATTCCTTCTAGAAGATGAGTTGTCCTTCTAGAGCTTATCTCAACATTTAATAATTTTCTAGATAGGGTTATCATGTTGTCACATGTTGTTAGATCAAGACACATGACAACGTCATCTTGCATCTTGCATCTCTCTCATGCCTATATATTCAGGGAATTTATACATTTGGAATCATCCAATCTCATAGAGTAGATCAATAGAATCTCTATTGTGCATGCCTAGTTGCAACACTTTCTGTGTAGTTGATTATCTTTCCTAGAAAAGGTCCTCCATTGAAGACTGCAGCTTCAGGGACCCTGTGCGTCCATAATCTCAACATGGTATCAGAGCATATTGAATTCTAACATGGTATCAGAGCTTGTCCAGTGAAATGTCAACCCTCGATCAAGAAAGTTGGTGTGCGAGATTCTTTGCAGGCTTGGGTTTTTACTAGCAAGCTAGTTGTTTCTACCCAGGAGCCAAGCTAATTTCTGGTGCACATCAGGTTCTCTCCGACCTCTCCATTGCATCCAAAAGGCCCCAAAACCCATAGATTTCCTACTCATTTGTCAAAATCAGAGACATATCAATAGGGAGCCATTGAGGTATCATTTAGGGTTTACATTATCTTGTACTATCCATACAAATTTGTAGGAAAAAATCTCCCTTTTAGTCCTTCATCATGGCAAAAAAATTTAGAATCGTCAGGCTATTCTTATTTTATAATCTGGGCAAGTTTTTTATATAGTTCGGGCATAAATTAATCTATAGTGGGTGACCTGGTATTTTATTATGCAGTCAACATATTTATTTTTTCTATAGATATAGTTTGGGTTTCATATATTTGGTTGTCGACATTATATTTATCTGTTAGAAAACTAAGATCACCTGCATGCAAGATGAATACCTGTCACATGCAAAAGATATGAAGAACAAGAAAGATGTTCTCTGAACCTCAAAGTGTAAAATGCATTAAGAGAATCGATTATTACAAAGTGATCAATCCTTATGAAGGAGATCAAGAAACCCTAAAAGGGAAACCCTAAATGAAACCCTAGTGTGCACACTTTAATAATTAATTAAATGTGCCTAAGTTTAGCTTAAGTAATAAAGAGGAATAAGTGACTTAATTAATTAATCAATGTGATGTAATTAATTAAGCATAATAACTTATTACTCTAACACTTTAAGATGAACTTAGGAAGAAGCTAAAACACTAGAATAAGATGCATGAAAGCAAAGATGGGTCCCCAACAACTAGGCCCGATCAAAACCCATTTACAAATGCAAGAATGAGTAAGAGAAGGAAAACCCGTGGGACAAAACCCCTTACAATGAGATAACATGCTGCAAAGAAGCACTAGAAGAACTCTGTAGAGTAACACTGGAACTTGATATAGGCAAGCAAGGAAATATTCTTTTGTATACTACTGAAACCGGATGAGAGTCACTGATTGACTCAAGGAATCATGATAAAGCAATAGAAAACCCGATGCCACAGAACACTCGAAAACTCCAAACGGGAACAACTCTAGAATCTATGAAGCAACAAGCAATTATTGAATGATGTATTACTGAAAATGAAGTGCAAAGATGCAAGATGCACTCTCCCAACTGCCAAAATATCCAAGTAATCACCAAACAACCCATCGGGCCAAATCTGGACTAACTGATAAAACTAGGATAGATACAGAAAAAGTACATGGACAGCAATATAGAGCTCCTTAATACCTTTCCAATGCAGCAAACGAGGCAAAAATTGGAGATCGTGGCAAAAAGTTATGAGCTCGGAAGTCCAAAAACAACATTTGAATTCAAACAGAAATAAATGTAGTAAAAAAGAAAAACACTATAAAATAAACTACACCAAATGAAAGATCTCGGAACTAGCTTTCCGGCGATATCTCGTTTTCCCGGTTTCGATACCGTATGCCCAAGTTATGGCCAAAAGAAAAAAACTACTCTTTTAGGAAAAACTAGGGTTAGGAGGGCAAAGAGGGGCCGGCCGTATAGATGACGTCATCACGACATCATGCTGATGTCATCAAAAGTCGAGCATAAATTTGACAGCCGTCTGGCCGTCGGCGCAAAAAAATGCCCCGCCTGCAAAATGAAAAATTTTTGGCCCCTGGTCCTGTGGGCGACCAGGGGCTGGTGCTGGAAGGTTCTGGTCTCCATATGACTAGCGCTGGAGAGGAGGGGGCTGGCCGGGGGTGGATCTAAGCCTCTGGTCCACAATGTGACCGCCGGCCACAGAGAACAAGCCCTCAGGGGCTGGCAGATGGGCCCGGCGGCGGAAAGGTGGCTGCCGCCCAGTGGCCGCCGCTCCTGGTGGCCGCCGGGTGGCGCGACGGTGGCCGCCTGCATTCTATGCGGGCGGCGCCCACAAAACTCAAAAAAAAAAAAAATAATTTTAAAATTTTTTTTTTGAAATTTTTCAAAATGCCTCGATTCAGATACGTGGGAGGTCATCGCACGGCCTCTGCATACAAATTTTTTTTTCCTCCAGATCAACTGCACCAAATTGGACGATTTGACAGGCGTTTCTAGGGTTTTGGGACGCTGCGAACGGGATGGCGACGTCCGTTTGAGCCCATTGTGTCCCAAAAAAATAGCTACCCCTAGATCTTGCAAAAAAGATGCCTGTGGAAACCCTTGCACTTGAAACTCACAAAGAAGCCATATCTTCAGATCACGAACAAGCAGCTGCAGGTCTGGAGCTCTGATACCATGTTAGAAAACTAAGATCACCTGCATGCAAGATGAATACCTGTCACATGCAAAAGATATGAAGAACAAGAAAGATGTTCTCTGAACCTCAAAGTGTAAAATGCATTAAGAGAATCGATTATTACAAAGTGATCAATCCTTATGAAGGAGATCAAGAAACCCTAAAAGGGAAACCCTAAATGAAACCCTAGTGTGCACACTTAATAATTAATAATTAATTAATAAATGTGCCTAAGTTTAGCTTAAGTAATAAAGAGGAATAAGTGACTTAATTAATTAATCAATGTGATGTAATTAATTAAGCATAATAACTTATTACTCTAACATTATCTACAGATTTATTTTATTGGCATTTTTAATGAAATTTTTGAATTGCAATTATTTGCAATATTCAAAAATTTGTTGTCGACTTTCGGTCTGCAGAAACCGACCAGGTGGTAGGCCCCGTCACATAAACGCCATCATCCGACATCACCTCCGGTGGCCTCCGTTGACTCCTGCTGGCTATCATCCCCGGTCTCGTCCATTGACATCTCTCGACCACTGCTCGTCGAATTTTTCCAACCACCGATCGAGCACACCACCAAAGATTGAAGCCCCTATCATCTGAGATCCGGTCATATAACAAATCGGGGCTACCGCTCTATCTGAGTGGAGTCAACCCGACTTCGGGCCACGCCGCCCAAATAGCCATCGGTCCACCACTCTGACGCCGCCCGATCTGGGGGGGCACTTTTTCTTGCCTACTCATCACCTGAGGTCACATCAACAACCAAGGCCTTATTTTTCCCAGCCCTCAGGTGCTATAATCTTGCACCTAGTTAGCCTACTATCTACCATCTACCAGTTTTTCTTCCGAAGGCTATATCTTTGCGCCACGGTATCAAAAATTTGCAAACAAGATACCGATGGAAAGAGAATTCAGAGCACTATCCAATGGTGCTATATATTTTGTAGGATTTTTTTTATATAAAATTCTATAGTCAATTGAAGACAAAACCCTAATCTGGACTCAAAGGCTCGTAACTTCGTAACTGTTCATCAGATTTCGGTGATTCCAACGGCATCAGGAAGTATTTTCAAAGCATTTTTCATTAGTGTATACCCCTTGATCCATTTCAGCTCCAGGTACTCTTGCATTGATTTTTTCAGTTTGGTGCATTTGTTCAATAACTTGGATATCCTAAAGCTTGGGAAAATATTTTTTGGTTTGGGTAGCATCACTTCAATTTTACATCATCCTTGGAAGTCTCTATTTGTTGTTGAAGGTCATTTGTCTTTGTGTTTGTGGAGAAAGTTCATTATGGGGCTTGCATATACTCCTTCTTTGGTTATGTTGCATAAGGGTAACTATCAAAAATGGCAAGATGGGATCATCCACCATCTCCAATCACTTGATTTATTTCCACATCTATATGGCATAGTTCCCCATCCGAGTGAAGGTATTCATGAAATTGCTTGGAGTTACAACCGATACACTATCTTGGAGATCATTTCAATGCAAGTTGATTGTGATGTTTTGAGTTCTATTGATCATTGTGATAGTCCTCATATCCTTTGTACTAAGCTTTAGGAGATATATGGAGATTCAGACAATCCACCTTCACCGATGATCTTGATTCAAAATTTCATTCCTCAGATCAGGTACCCCATGATGATATTGTTATGTAGGAGGTTGATTGCCTTGAATCTTCCGAAGAGGTTGATAAGGTTTCTTCTAATGCTTCTTCTCCATCAGAGACTATTGGTATCCCTTCACAATCAGTGATTCCTTGTCCAGATTCATTGATTGAGGCTTCCACCATCATCATTCATCGAGACACATTCTGTTTTCCAGACTTGACATCAAAGGATGGCTTCATTTTAGGTATCATTGACTTGGATACTTCTATAGGTTTGGAGGAAATTCTTGAGGGGATATCACTCCTCTATTCAGATCACACTTTGGAGAGTTCTCTTGAGTCTCCTCATCCTTTTGTCTCAACCTTGATTGGGAATCTAGAGACTATCTTAGAGGCACTTGGTTTCTCTTCATATATTTCATATATGAGACTTCTTCCCTGTCATTCCATTCAAGAATTGAGGTTTCTTTAGCATCTACCATTGGATTTGCTTCAAACTTATTTCAATGGTTTTGAGGACACTTCATTCAGGGAGGGCTATCAAGTCTGCATCATATTTATCACATCTCATTCTTTGGATATTGTTCAACATCAGTTTCTGCATCGTCCTGGTTTGTCACCCTCTTCATTGTTTGGGACTATGGCATCTTCATATTCAGGAAAGGAGACACTTGAGAAAAGTTCAGAGACACCATCGAAATCCATCTTCATCCTTCCTTCCTTCAATTCCTATCTAGAATGGGAAGCATCTCTGCACTTGCAGTTGGTTTTGTTTCTTCCAAAAGGGAGACAAGTTGTTTGTCAACATTAGATCCTATTTTTTCTTCAGACACTTACCATCTTTGTAGGTGATCACATCTTCTTTGGGGGCTATATAATCTCTCTATTTCCTCCTTATGGGGGGCTATTGTATTGTATCCATGTGACAAATGGTGTACTTGGGGGGTATTTGGGAGTCCTCCATCCTTCCCATCTTATCTCACATTTTTGCATTTTCATCTCCTTTTTTGGAGAGGGGTTTTGTTCCCACTGGGTTTTCCCCTTTTCTCTGGTTGTGGGATATTTTTTGCATCATCTTCATGTACATGGGTACTGTTGTGCATTTTTGCACATACGCCCCACTTGGAGTAGGGACCCTCTTTTGATGATGTCTTTTGGCCTTTGGTTTTATTAGATTTGTCTTTTTTAAGGTCTTGAGATATTGGTCTTTCTGGTTTTGGTCTTGCCTTGAGGTTTGATTGCTTTAAATTTGGCTTTTGGTGAAAATCTAGGTTTTGACCTGAATCCAGGATTTTCCAGCTCCAGTGGATTTTCCCGGGCTCTGGTTCATTGTCTGGTCATTGCCGAATTTTTCGAATCCAGGTTTCTGCCTAACTCCGGGATTTTCTGGTTCTGGTGGATTTTCCCGGACTGCGCTAAAATCCTAAACTTCATTAAAATCCTGGTTTCTGCTATTTCCGCGGAATTCGTGTTCATCCAGATTTTTCGCGTATCTGGGGATTTTCTAAAATTTTGTCCTAGGCTCGTGTTTCCGAATTTTTTAGACACGTCTTGTCACTCATTAATGCTTGTAGTGACTTTGCTCAGATGCATAAATGGGTGGATTTAAAACCTTTTAAGCGTCATTTCAATTTCATTATTCACTTGTTTGTTTCTTTGGCATCTGAGTGCATTCCTTGTTCGAGCTTTGATTATTGATTTTGAGCCGCGTGTATGTGGATTGTCTGGAGCGTTGATCAAGGTTTTCATTGCTTGGGCATGTTTTCTTTGTGGTCGCTTCTTCGAGCTTGAGTTTCGTCTGGGTTATTCCATGGTAGGTTGTCGATGGCCCTTCTATTTGTTTACGCAATGATTGAGTTTTTTTGAGTTAATTGGTGGTCATTTTGGGTCGGCCCATGTTTAGCCACAATTTCCTTCTTATCGAATTAGGGTTTGACCCATCTCTTCGTGAAACCTCATCACCCGTGCCATGTGAGCTTGTAGTTATCCATTAGATGATGGGTGCATCCATTTGGAAGGTGTTCTAGGTCAGATTGTTTTCCCTCTTAGTGCGTAATTTTCCATATTGTGCAAGGTTAGGGTTTTCTCGGTGCTCAGCCTAGAATAATGAATTCGTCATGATTTGTTAATCTTGCACTTGTATTAAACTGACCCCTGCCTTGTGAGGATTCAGAGCGCTCTAGACTAATCTTCATAGATGGTATTTTAAACCTTGAGCTTACCCTGGTTTTCATGGCGGGAGGTTTACTGGTTAAAATTAGGGCATCATTGTTTTGCCGTAAGGACTTGTCATTTGAGAGCTTTGAGAACTTGAAATCATTTACATTCTGAATTTTATTGATTAGCGTCAACTTTGGGACCATTAGAATCCAGGTAGAAAAGATTGCATGATCGTTTGATTTATGGTTCGCGTGTTGTCGTTCATCGGGTTTCCAAGGTGTCCGCGAAATTCCTGCGCACCCGGATTTTCCCAGTTTTGGCCAATTCCGTGGGGTATAGCGAATTCTAGAATATTTGAATTATCCACGGAAATCCTTCCTGTTCAGACTTTTCCAGTTTTTTCTGTCTGGTTTTATTTCTTTCGATTTCCCGAAGATAGGATTCATGGAATAAATGCTAAATGCTAATTTCTTGTTGCCAATGAATGGGTTTCATGATAATCTTATGATCTTTTGTCTGTGCTAGTGATTTATTTGACTAATGATGTTTTGGTAGCAGGAATCCGTTTGGGTCGAATTTCTTTGAAATTCTGCCCCGACTGAATTTTCCCGGTTTACATTGTTTTCCCAGATTGTTTTGTTTTTCTGGATTTCCAAGGATTGGTGATTTGTGATAGTTCTTAACTGCTTTACTTGATTTTATGCTAACCCTTTGATTGAAATATGAACGATAATTGGATACTCATGACAATCTTTTGTGAGTGCAGGCTGAGTCAAGTAAGGCCGCTGCAGGAAAATCTAAGGGTGATACGGAGGGATCCTCCATTTCAGAAGCAAAAAGGTTAAGATTGGACACCAAGAGTTAGTTGCCAGAAAGCAAGATATCTTCCATGTGGTCCAAAGTGTCTGACACCAATGTTGGAGCCTGGAGATATGAAGAGTTTAAACAGAGGACAGCTCAGAAGGATCTGTCAGTCTTAAGGCAGGGAATGATGAAATTCAGACTGGTGCATGTAGCAGGGTTCCCTCCAGCAATCCAATACTATGAATTGATACTTGAGTGTGCCCGACAATATGACTTCGACACCCAAAGGGTTGTCAGCACTAAAGGGAGAGTCTTGGCCAATTTCAGTCCTGTCTCTATTGCTCAAGCCTTTGACATGCCAGATTTTCCTTCTGTGTGTGCTTTGAACATGGACTTAGCTAAGACATATTATGAGAATGAGCCAACCAAAGCTCAATAGATGATCAACTCCTGGTTGGAAAAACCAAAGTCACACTATTCTAAACTGCCTAAGCAGTTGCACAGGGTTAAATTCAAGATAGACATTTATGATGCTATAACATTTTTTAGTAGAGTAGCAGGTTTGAAGACCGTTGGGGTATTAGAGAGTTGGATGGTCCATGTGATCACCAAAGTTGAGCAAGGAACCAACTACCATTGGGTAGGACTTATCAGCACTATAATTGACAAGCAGCTGAGGGACGTCCTGGAGACCAAGAGGTTCACCATGTCCTCCTATGTCATGTATGTGTTGGCAAGATTCTACCCATATAGGGGTTTGAATCCACAGGAACATTTGGACAGGACATAGTCTATGAGATTTATCCGGAGTTGCATCTAGGACACAAAGATTACAGAAGGGCCAATGATGCATTCACAATGCACATCACTAGGATGCTTCAAAATATTGAACATGTTAGGCTGTCAGATGGAGCAAAGGGGTTGATAAAGAATTATGGGGCCTGGTTCATTCAGTTTCCTACCTTCTCTTACATTAGAATTGATGGATGTCCGGCTGCCCCATACAGGCTACCTAGGTACCCTACGGATCACATTGTGTTATTGGAGTTGGTTAGACAAATATGTGAATTTGATGCAATTGTCAAGAAGGAGAAGCATAAAACAGACTTTGGTGGGGATTTCCCTCTTGGAATTGGTGTAGCAGAGGTGTGTCCTTCTATCCAATCAGCACATGCAGCAGGTGATGAGTTGGTAGCTCATGGTTTCTCCTTCCATTCCAAAAGAACAAGCTTTGATATCACCGGGGAAGCACAAAAGAAGGCTACCAAGGAGTACCGTCATAAGGATGACCTAGAGGACTATTGGGCCAACATCAAAGATGATTTTGAAGCAAGAAAGAAAAGGTACTCTAGGCTTCCTGTTGATGTAATTAGACAATACAATGTCAAGTTGATCCCTGACCAACTGATGGATGATGGAAACCTGGTGCAAGATCATGCCTATGAGTCTGTTAAGGACAGGTCAATTGGGGACATAAACTGGAATGAGGATGAGGTCACAAAGTTGGAAGACCTAATGGCCCCTGTCATGAAATTTACCACTTCATGGTTGAAGCATAAAGTTTGGGAGCTGGAGAGTGGGAAGGTACCCTATACCTTTAACTTGATGGGAAATCTCAATCCCATGTCTTCTTCAGAAGAATCTGGGGAAGATGACCCCAAAGGGAAAACTAAGAAGAGCTCCCCCTTCAAAATAAAAATCAGGGGACCTAAAGAAAGTGAGCCAGAACCCAAGAGAAAGCCAAAAGGAAAGAAAAGAAGTAGAGCTTTGAAGATTGGCAAGTCCTCTGATGAGGAAGAGTTGGAAAGGCCAGAAGGAGAGGATGTTCCTCCACCACCAAAGAGGACGAGGACAGCTAGGGGTTCAAAGAAGAAAAGTTAGGATACCTCAAAGGATGAGCCTCCGATTGTTGATGTGGAGAGTTCAGGAGAGAAAACCAAAGTTTACATGAGAAGATCTAGGACTCCTTCTCCCAAGGAGGTTTTGCAAAAGATGGACTCTTCCCCAAAATTACCAGCTGTGGAGCTATCTAGGGCTGCTTCTCCTCCACCAAGCATGCCTGAGCAAGAGACTCTTGAGGAGCATGAGACTAGCGGAGAAGTGGATCCATTCAAGGAGGGAGCACTCTTTGGTGCGGCAGCTGATCTTGAGGTGGAAGAGGGGGAAAAGAATCCTTCTCCACTAGTCCAATATGAAGATTCTTCGGTAAGTGGCAAGGGTGATGGATCGCCTGAGAAGGAGGACATCCTTGTTAGAACCCCATCGCTGGTACAAGAGGTGGAGCTTGAAGAGGGTGATCAAGGTGAGCAGCTCCCTGAAAAGGAAGAGGAGAAAACAACAGAGGCAACAATAGAGGAAATCTGGGTAGAACCTGCTGTCCTGGATTGGCTTGAAAAGGAAATCACAAGGAAGAAACAGGTCATTGTTGAGGACACTCCCTTGGATTGGGATGAAATGCTATCCAAGATCGGTAAGGGAAAGAAAAAGAAGGTAGCTAAGGTGGTTTCAAGAATAGAGAGGGACGAGGTGAACAACAGAGTAATCCACATTGCCACCTTGGCTGCGGACAAGACAAGAGAATATGTCACTAGTGAAGATTACAATGTGCAGACTATTAACCTTGGACCAACATCTATGGAACAGGACATTGATGAATATGAAGGCTCTAGTGCAGTAATAATTGGCAGATTGAGAAAGGAGACCCAGACCAAGCATGAGCTGAGAAAAGAAAATGAGAGACTTAAGAAATGCTTGGAGGATGTAATGAAACCTCTGCAATCTCTCCACCCATCTTCCTCTGCCACTCCTGGTTTCTTACCCAAGGAAACCATCTCCGAGATTGAAAAGATAAAGGCTTCTACTCAAATTGCAACAGACTGGTTGAACGATGTGCAGGTAAAAGGAGATAGTGCAATCAAGGATATCCTTTCAGTTGGGAAAGATGCAGTCAGAGCCAAGGAATTATTGGAGCATGTGCTATCCCAAGATAAGGAAGACATTGACCTTCTACTGCAGAAATCCAGGGTCATCCTAGAATATGGTAAAGATCAGTTGGTTACTGACGGGATCCTTCCTTCCTCCAGATTAAATGAACCTTGGGAATGGTTTGAGGCTCTGCAAGTTTGGCAGAAGGCCATGAGGAAGATACAGAAGCGAAAGAAACAAATGGATGGTGATTTAACTGGTGTCTATGAGGGATGCATTGCATTTTTTGAGGTTATGACTGGCAGGAGAAAGATTGCCCCTAAGTACCTAAGTCTGGAACAGCTTAAGGAATGGTGGCATGAGGTTTATGCTCCAGATTTTGGGAATGTCATAATAGGGCACCAGTTGGATGATGCGGCAACCTATCTGGCAGTAATGGATAAGTATCAATCTCACAAGGGTGATTGGAATAAGAATGTTGAGCAGTCAAAAGAGGAGATTGATTCTATTAAATGCAGACTTAAGATCTTGCCCTTGCCACCTGTCACTGAGTTGGATGGGGTGTTTTTGAGGGTTCAAGGATCATTGGCCCTGAACAAAGATAAGGGAGGCAGTATTTAATGCCATTTTGGATATTTGTGCTTCCCTATTATTATAGGGCATGTGTTGATCCGGGCTACATTGGGGAATGTGTCTAGGCCGACCTTGATGATGTATCGGCATTTAATGTGTGCCTTATTTTGAATTCCTTAGGCTGACTTGTTTTGGCAGTTGTTTTTATTTTGTAAATGTTTGGCTGGGCCAACATATCTTAAGGGTTTGTTATAAAGGCATTCCTGCCTCATTGTAAAGGCATTAGATATTAGAAATTAGGAGGAAGAGATAATAGAGATAAGGAAGAGCTAGAGCATTTTGTCAATTTCTTGAAGCAAGTATTGTAAACAAAATAGTGGAATTGTTGCAACATTTTGATGATCTAATACAATTAAAGACATTGTGGTTTTCCTGGTGAAATCTCTTGTGTTAGCTTATTTTGCATGGTTCCTGTTGTTTCATCTTTCAAATTGCTTAAAGATTTAGGGTTTAGTTTTAAGAATTACATTAGTTTGGTGAATGATGTTTGTGATTTCATATTTGGAATGTTTGTAGCAATCTCTGGTCTATACTCTCGATAACTATCTGATTGTAATAGGCTGGTGAAGTCAACCTGGACCATATATTTATATGCGCTTAAGTTCGATTGTGGATGAATGTCTATGATTTGAAAATCTATATACCTTAGAAGATTGCACCGTTCTTGTGATATTGCATTGTGGGTTGATCAAGAATTGGTTAATTGAGATTGGTCCATTCCAGATATCTGTTATTTGCATTGTTCATTCTAGGGATAGTTTAGATCTTATCATACCCTTGCACCCTTACCTTTTGCTATTTCTTTATCATCTGGTTAGATTTAGGATTTGAGATCATCACATTGTAAAATCTGATAAGTGAGGAGATACAGTTTGCTTGTAGTAAGGTCTAATTGTGATTACCAGCATTTTCACATATTATCTGAGTTGTTTATGCATTGTCATGACCTAACACCCGAGAGACCTTGGGGTAATTTTCAGTAATTTATTGTTGGAAATAAACTTTCAAGAGAGATAGAATATTGCATTCTGTCTGAGTTGTTGCTATGCAGAAAACACCATCAACAGGTACCTAACATGGCCTTGTATCTGGGACCCATCATCATCTTCTCTACATAATCATTGCATTTTCCTCCCTAAGTTGCACTTATGGTGGGGTGTTAGTGTAATTAATTAATTATTACACTAGCATAAGTTAACTTAGGTCATATATCATTCAGTCCCAGGTTGCATTTTTAATAAATCATTTAATAATGGGGTAATGTCCCCTTCCTTGTTTGTAGGGATAATATTCCTTCTAGAAGATGAGTTGTCCTTCTAGAACTTATCTCAACATTTAATAATTTTCTAGATAGGGTTCTCATGTTGTCACATGTTGTTAGATCAAGACACATGGCAGCATCATCTTGCATCTTGCATTTCTCTCATGCCTATATATTCAGGGCATTTGTACATTTGTAATCATCCAATCTCATAGAGTAGATCAATAGAATCTCTATTGTGCATGCCTAGTTGCAACACTTTCTATGTGGTTGATTATCTTTCCTGGAAAAGGTCCTCCATTGAGGACTGCAGCTTCATGGACCCTGTGCATCCATAATCTCAACATTAGAAAGTACATCATAATACATATTGCCAGAGTACCAAACTTGAATTGGTAGCCAATATCCTTCATTAATTGAACATTCTCCAACAATTGTTCCTTCATTAGACTACACAGATCAAATTCCTCATTCTCAATTATCATTTTGTGGATGATATATGCAACACCTGTTGATGTTGATCCTTCTCAGTTTTTGAAATAAATTTTGTATGAGACTCCATAAGCCACATACCTTGTTAAAGGGTCTTTAATCATTGAAATTATTAGAGCCCTCTGATTTCCCCTTATTCCGGTTAGGGATTCTACCTCCACATTGTGAATTGAATTCTTCTTTGGCACATCACCGACATTGCATAAGCTAGTTAAATTTCTAATCACATCCTTGGTAATTTGATATGGTTTATCAAAATTGAGAATTTCACCATCTAATTTGTTTAGGAAAAACTGAATCACTTCTACATTGACAAAATGAGGATAGTCATTCCATATATCCAAATTCTTGTGCTTTGATCCTTCAAGCCTTCTGACATCAGTGAGTGACAACAAATTTCTTTCATCCCTAATCTTTTGGCTGCTACACTCATCTAAGGTTATGGTACCTTTGATTTGCTTCATGTTTCATTCTGAATAGAGTTGTATGGATTACAAAATTGATGTGAGATCAATGATTAATAGGAATACCTAGAGCTTTGCCACTAGAATGACTTTTCACCCTTGAAATTTTGCAGAAAAGTACTCTCAAACTATTCTCCTTCAATGCTTGGTCTCAAAATAGGGTTCAAAATTCCCTTTTATAACTTTACTTTTTTCCACAATAAATGTGTTGCCCTATAAGTTTCAAATACACTCCAAACTCAGACAACAAGCTAAGAATTCAACTTCAGACTTATACCATTTTGACCAGTTCATCATATCATTGCAAATACTTCCAACTACTGATGACATCAAAAGATTCGATGCCAACAATACATAGGGGGTTCAACAAATTTTCATGAAAAACTCCCCCTAGGCCATTGACCTGATATCTATTGCCAAAGGAGCTACCAGATAGGGCTTCCGGTATAGCTTTGTTTCCTTCATCCGTTTCACTTTTCTTCACCCATGTCTTCTTCATCTAATATTTTATTTCTTCCACAGAGGATTTTGCTTTACCTTTATTGTCTTTCTATGAATTTCTTCCTTGATACACCATACCTCTTTTATTTATGTTTATGTTTTAGTAGAACTTTGCAATGTGACCAAGATTGTTACAATTGAAACATACCAGACCTTTCTACCTATACCATCCATTCCACTGATTTCCTCCTGACCTACATTGATTAGAAACATGTCCAAATATTCCACAGGTATAGCATTTAATGTTACTAGTACTGACAGTCATACTCCTGCATTCTAAAGCCTTATGACCAAACTTCTTGCATCTGAAACATTGACCAGAGAATGATGGCTTACTAGGGTTTATCTTTCTTCTACATTGCGAATCCATATGTCCAAATTTATTACAAACAAAGCAATATCCATTAAGTCTTTGAGCATTAGGTTGTCTTACATGATGTCTTCTTCCTTTGTTCTTCTTTTTAGGATTCTGCTGTTCAAATCTAGAGCATTCTCACTTCTCATATCCAAGACATCGCTTATCATTTATATCCTTTTGAATTTTGGTTATTTCTTCAAGCTTGGTAGAACTTATCCTGAAATTTTCTTTGAATTCATTTGCAATAGCAAGCTCATTTCCAAGAATGACTATTTGTCTCTCAAGCTCTTGTTCATTGTTTCTAGATTGCTGCAGTTCAATCTCCTACTAGATAAATCTATTGTTAATTTTGTTGCATTCTTCAGACTTTTCTCTCAGGGACTGGGCTAGATTCTCCTCATTCTTCTTTCTTTGCTCAATCTCTTTAGTAAACTTCATTGCCACAGATTCCATTTCAAGTCTTTGAGTTGCATTGTCCTTGGCTAGCTTTTCACATTCTCCTATAATATATTTTAGAGTTTGATTCAAATGGACATCATCTGATCCTTTGTTTTATTTCTGCTTCAACTGATCACAAAGTTCCTTTCTCTTTTCCCTTGAGTCATTTATCTTGTCCTTCAGTGATTGAATGAATTTTTTGGCATCTGCAAGATTTTCCTTAAGTTCCATGACCTCTACCTTAGATTGATCAAGATCATCAAGTGCCACCATCAGCTATTGTTGAATACCACCAGCATCCATTGTAGTTCAAGATTCACCTCAAGCTTCTAAGCTTCAAAAGAGGAACCTGCTCTAATACCAATTGTTGGATGCAAGGAACATTGAGAGGGGGGGTGAATTAGTGTTCAATAATTTTTATTTACAAATAAGATCTAAAAACCATCAACAACAATAATAGAGATTTATACAACATTAGTAGCACATAATAGATGAAAACATGTAGTCACATCAATAATCACCATAACACCAAATATTTTTACGTGTAAACCTTGTTAGGTGAAAAACCACAGTGGAGATTAATCCACAAAGTTTACTTTGTTAAAAGTAAAATAAAAGAGGGGAATGCACTTGCATTCAGGCGCACTGCTCAAGAAAGAGGCTCACTACTAGATAATTATAATATAGATTACAAAAAAAATTGAACTGAGAATATAGCATCTACAAATGCCTACATTTAGTTCCACTGAAGTGCACAATATGACTTTGGACCTTTTGCTCAAGTTTGTTCTGCTCTACTCTATTCTCCTACTGAAAACCCTTTAGTAGTACAACTAATAATCGATCAATCAATTGCTCTACTCTTGTTCGCACACATATACAAATCTCTTCACATCATGCATACCATGCATACACAAAGTGAATTACCGATCTTCCTTATATATCTGCTAACCCAAAAATTCAATACATGACAACCTTTCAACAAAATATAATATTCTTTGCTTATATCGGCCATGTCGGCCTTAAATATTTAATTAGAGATGAAGCGTACCTTCATAAGTCAGCCAAACTTATAGGAGGGACCCATACAATGGTTCTAAACATAAGATATAACAAAATAATTATTCCATATACATCCACAATCCACCACATCAAGTATGTCAGCCACAATGAAAAATAGATCATAAAACATGCCATCGAACCTCTTAACTCAAGCTATGATTAGTACAACACCACAAAAATTCTTCAGTAGAATAGTGTATGAGCTAAGAAAACTTCCTTGGATATCCACACTTCAAAATAGTGATCCGGTGAAGTAGTCAGATCAGCATACCAACTGGATGTCCTGTTCTTTACTTTCTTTGTCGGTACAATACAAAGACTTAGATTCTCTGTCGGTATAAGCACAACTGATACTACAGATCAAACTATAGACTCAAGTTTCCATCAATGACAACACAAGTAGCCAAAACCGATCTCTTAGAGCCATATGCCAACACTTTTTTCATGGCTCTCTATAAATTCATGCATTTCTTCTTTAATTATCCACACTTTTCTTTTATTTCTCTTTTTTATGTATTTTCTATAATTCCACTATATTTTGTGCTTTTTCATTTGCTTCTTAGCCATGGATACTCCTATTTTCTTGGGTTTTTCTCGTAGACAGAACGTTTTCTTAGGGAGCATCACACGACAAAAGCTTGAAAAGGTCTTTATTATTAGGACTTCCAATTTCACTGTGCCAAATTTATGCTTAGTCCTTGGAGAAAGATATGTTGCATCCAACCGTTACTTCCATTTTTACTCTGACATAGCTTCTCACTTTGTAGTGTCACTTCTAGACATTGGGTTACCTATTGAAGATGTTCTCATCGCTCCCAAATTAATAGTTAAGCCTGAATTCTTAGAGAATCTAGACACCCTTTTAGCTATTGCACATCCAACCATCGGGATTCCCTCCATGGATGATATTCCTTAGTTCCTAGAACACGGGGAAGTAGTTCCACTTTGGCCTTTTCTTGTTGATCTCCATATCCAAGATTTTGAAACTCACTGGGAACTCACCTACATAGGGTATTTGGCCTTGATAAAAGAGGCGTCCCAGATCGACTAAATAAATATTACTATCTGCAACTTTACTCAACTTACTTTTTTGAATCTTTTTATATTTTCGACAAGGATTTTGATATATGATGTATATATGTGATACACACACACAGACACATATATATATTTTGATTGGTATCTTTCTTAAAAGCGTTTTTCAATGTGTATGGATTTATTGTCTCATTTTTAGTTTAGTTTTGCAAAATGTTTGAATTTCACTCTCATGTCTAAGATACATTTAAGCAGAATTTGCTAATGCAGAAGTCGAGCAAAGAAAGAAAACAAAACAAAACAGAGTAAGGAAATGAAAGTAAAAGAAAGAAAACACAAAGGAAAACCCTAAAAATAGCTAAACTAAAGCTAAACTAAACTAACCCTAACTACCCTAACTATAATATCACAATAAATTAACTCTAACAAAGAAATTTATTTCAACTTCTACGGCTATTTCCTCTACAATTTTAGTACAAATTATAACAAATTTATCTTTAAATTCTCTTATCAGCATTTTCAATATTCTACTGTAATAATGAAATATCTTAAATTTTTTACATTTAAACATCATAAATTTGAAGGTGTGCTTACCCAAAATCTGGCTTAAATGTATGAAAATGATCTCTTTAGAGACTGATTGCACACATTTCGTCTGGTGCGACAATATTGTACCTTCTCCTAGCCCTAGTCCATTTCCATGAATGGTTGTGTTCACTTCTCTATTTTATTCTCTTCTAAAAATATTCATATCTTCAGCCCTATCTTTACTTTGCATTGTGTTAGACCAAAATATATCACTATTTATATCATTATTAAAAATAGAAAAAGTAAAAACTTGATATTCTATATCTTGTATAAAATCAGGAAAATGTCTTTTTATAGCTAATGAATTCTCAGCTTGAAGTGATACACGCGTTTCCCACTCGATTTTCCCACTTTATCTCATTATCTTCATTTTCCATGTATACAGGGAATGATGATTCACCCATATTTCTTTCTCATTCATAATGAAATATCTTTGAATCTTGATATTCTCACCTATTCCTCTGCAAGACGTTAGGATTTTCTTTAAAATAATCATAGTTTCCTAATTGTTTCGGTTCATTGGTTAATTTTTTAATATTTATGACTTCACTAGGGTAGAATGTTTCTCTCATTAAAAATATTTTTCTTCTAGTAGTTAAGACTTCTTTCGTTAATGGAATTTCTCCACTTATGGTTAAACTTACCCTAGTTAAAAAATATTCACATTCAAGTTCACCGTGATTAGTTGTATCATGAATTCTACACTCGATGACTCTACCAAAAGTAAACAAACTCAAAGGATGCAGTTTCTGATTAAATATTTTGCAAAGTTTTCTAATTTCAATAATGAAAACTAGTTTGTACTCAATTCCTCATTTGCAAGCTTCTTTCCAAATTTAGGAATAACATTTCAAAGCACAATTCCATTTCCAAAGGATAAAACCTAAAAATATCAAAGAAAAAAAATAAAAAGAAAAAAAAAATAACATATGCATGTCTACTGCTCGTGGCTACCCTAGTGCCCTCTCCTTCTAGTTTCAGTTCTTGTTGACAACATTTTTACTCATAGTAAACAGGTCAAATAAAATCTCCACAGACAAGACCGTGAAGAGCCTATCCTTCTTGAAAGATATGGAACAAAGACAACCTAAGGGGAAATTCTGCATTCACAGAGAAAAGATTGGTTTCCGTTCAATCCCAAGTCTTTGATAACTAGGTCATGGTTGTACTAGAGTCACTCTAGGGTAATGATGTGATAATTGTTGTTAATATACATACACACATATATATCTGCTATTTCTTTGAACATCTTAGGTTAGCATTCCTAATTGCAATACTAAATTCAGAGATTATGAAACCAAAATATTTGACATAGAATTTCATATATTCTCACCAATTTCTTTGCTATCACTTAAGTAGATTTAGCATTAAGCATTCAACAAATTCATGGAAAATAAAAGATTTTCAACAAAACTATTTCCATTCACTTATATTTTTTGGAACATTTTCAAAATATTAAACATCTATTCTAAAAATATATATAAAATTACTGAAAAATAAAAGTTTCTCCCAATTATTCTCCATGGATGCCCCAAAGAATTAATTGAAACAAAGCAAACCACTTTATATTTCCCTAGATTGCTTCACAACTACGTACAAAATGGTGCAAGCTTTTAAAGAGAGGGTTTCGTTTATGGACACCAAGTAGGTTTTGTATGCACCCTTAAAGATGTAGCATATAGTCTTGTTCGACTGAACTTACAAAACCAGCTACAAAAGATACTTAGATAGGTAGCTATACATAAAGCTCTGATATCAATTAATGTCTATGTGCATACAAAGTTTTACACCGGAATGGTTCAGAAAACAAGAAAAAAGAACAAAACTTAAAAGAAGTTTTTCCTCCTCCGACATCCACAAATTTTGAACTTAAATGAAAATTAAATATCCTCTAGCCTTTTATAGAACACAAGGCTCAGATAGATAAGAGAAATACATGAGAGGAAATCTAAGTGACCAAACACATCAAGGCACGTGGAATATTGTGACCAATAGGAGAATTGCAATTGAAGTCAATGGAATTCAACTCCAATTACTCATTGAAGCTCTTTGGGTTATACTTTTTATCTAGAATATTTGCTAGGATAATACTTAAAATCATGATAATATGTAGGGGTTCCCATATATTCAGAATGATAAGGTGGAATTTTCACCCCCTACACTTTGCTTGGCTCCAGTTCTATCACTCTCGAGAATGGGCTATCCCAAAAATTAGCATTTGTTCCCACCACATGTGAAATACTGAGATCCTCAGCATTTCAGTGGACTCAAAGCCATCTACATTATCACTTCCTAGAGTGATCGAACTAGACTAAATTTTATTCCATCCATGACTCAAGTTTTCCTGATCATCCATACCCAAGCTTTGCATCACAATCGATATCTCCTACAATCACAAAATTCCAAATATTAAATCCCTTTTTAAATAAATGTGTCACAACATCTCATGTAAATAAAACCATATTCAAATGTTAGTACAAAATTATGTAAAAACTTGCTTTAAAAAATAAACATATCATAAACCCTTATATATATATATATACTAGATCACTAGGATCATTATACAAATAAAGAAATTTAACATTTCCTTTTCACATTACAATCTGGTACCTGGTACCCAGTATTCAACTTTACCCACTTACTTTCCCGAACCTCGGTTAATACCATAACTCCATCTTACTAGACTCCATCATACTAGACTCCATTATACCAGACTGGAGTCTTTCATTTGGACTTCACATTACCTTTTTCCTTTTTTGTGTTTTTGGTACCCGTTATCTGGTGCACGAAACACTTACCATACAAAGTACTTTCTTTAATTAGATATTTCTCTTTCTTTTTCTCTACTTTTGGTGATCTTCCAATTTGTTAGCTCTTGCCATAGGAGTTATATTTTTTACTTGGGTCCCCAAGTCTTTTCAGTCTTGGGGTGTGTTGTGAGACCACACAACAACTCCCCCTTAGGTTCTGACTCATTTTCTACTCAACTCTTTCACATGATCTTCTCCCCCTTTGACATCAATGACAAAGATCTCTAAGATCCACACAAAATTTGAACTGCATATCTGAGCATTTGAACATCTGACTATTCCCCCTAAGTAGCAACCATCACAACATCAATCCAGATCAATATATGACTTTTAAATGCACAAATTAATGCAATGCAATGCATCCTTAGTTCTGATTAGGAGGGGTAATCACCCCTAACTTCCCTATGAGATACTCAAAAGTATCCTTAGGCAACAGCTTGGTAAAGATGTCTGCAATCTACTCCTTAGTGGGCACATACTCCAGTATGACTTCCTTTTCGCTCACCTTTTCTCTCAAAAAGTGAAACTTGATAGATATATGCTTTGTCTTTGAATGTAGCACCAGATTCTCAGTTATGTTAATAGCACTTGAATTATCACGGAATATAGCAATAGGCTCATTATACACAACTCTGATATCCTTCAACATCTGCTTCATCTATAGGACTTGAGTACAATTGTTAGCAACATCAATGTATTCTACCTCTGCAGTAGATAAGGAAATGGCATTTTTCTTCTTAACCATGAAATCAACTTCTTACCCAAGAAAAATGCTCCACCACTAGTACTTTTCCTATCATTTACATATTTTTCCCAATCTGCATCAGTAAAGGCACTCAAAGTAAGATCATCATCTTTAGGATACCATAGGCCAAGGTCAACTATTCCCTTCAAGTATCTGAAAATGCTTTTCATAGTAGTCACATGAGATTCCTTTAGATCAGCTTGAAATCTAGCAACAATACATACAACATTATGATATCAGGCCTAATTTGGGTTAAATACAACAATCCACCAATCATTGATTTGTATCTAGTCTGATTTTCTTTTAGAGAATCATCTTCTATTGTCAACTTGCATCTGGTCACCATGGGTGTACTGACTAGCTTTGAATCTTCCATACAAACCTTCTTCGACAATTCCTTCACATACTTGGATTGAGATATAAAAATCCCTTTGTCTAACTAAGTAATTTTCAATCCCAAAAAGAATTTCATCTCACCAATCATTGACATCTCAAAATTTTTTTGCATCTCATTAGCAAACTTCATGCACAAACCATCATCTCCTCCAAAAATGATATCATCAACAAAGACTTCAACAATCAAATTTTTATTATGATCAATCTTGAAATAAAAATTACTATTAGTGGTACCTTTGTTAAATCCAAGCTTCAACAAATACTTGTCCAATCTAGCATACCATGCTCTAGGGGCTTACTTGAGTCCATACAATGCTTTCTTCAACTAACACACCATATCTCCCTTATTTATCAACTGAAATCCATCAGGTTTCTCATAATACACCTCTTCTTCCAATTCACCATTTAGAAAAACTGACTTGACATCCATCTGCTAAACCTCGTAGTTCTTGTAAGCAGCATAGGAAAAAAATAATCTTACAACTTCAATTCTGGCAACAAGGGAAAAAGTCTCTTCAAAATCAATTCCTTCCATCTATGAATATCCTTTGCATACGAGTCTTGCTTTGTTTCTAACCACTTCACCTTGTTCATTCATTTTGTTTCTAAAGACCCATTTAGTTCCAATGACATTCTTATCTTTAGGTTTGGGAACAAGAATCAATGTATCATTCTTCTCAACATGTTTTAGTTCTTCTTTCATTTATTCAACCCAATGTTCATCTTTACATGCTTCATTCACACTAGTAGGCTTAGTCTTTGAAATCAAGAAGTATTCTTCTACAATATTTCTCCTAGTCTAGATACCTTTGTTCTTATCACCTATAATCCGATCTTTCAAATGATTCAATCTTACATACCTCAGAGTCTTCTTAGGGTGTTCTTCAACTTCAGGCTCTTGTGTTCTCTCTTCCAAGCTTCCACTAATTTCTCCTTCTTCCTCTTGACTTTCCTGATTCACCAGAATGATTTGCACTTGATTTGTAGTCTGAACTTTCTTTCCTTTGTTTGTACTATCATTCTGATCATCAGAATCATATCCACAGGTTTTGGATGGTGTACCTAAGTCTTCATCAACCTTGACATTTGCACTTTCAACCATTTTCCTCAATCTTTTATTATAACACCGGTAGGCCTTGCTTTTAGTAGAATAACCTAGAAAGATACCTTCATCACTCCTATCATCAAACATTCCTATATCTTCATCTCTTTTGATATAACATTTGCTTCCAAATATCTTGAAATATTTAACAGTAGGTTTTTGACCAATCCATAGCTCAAAAGGGGTCTTACCAGTATCACCTTTGATTTTTACTTGGTTGAGTGTGTACACAACAATACTCATAGCTTCTCTCTAGTAGATATGAGGTACATTTCCTTCCAACATCATAGTTCTAGCAGCATCTTCAATTGTTCTATTCTTCGTTTCCACAACTCTATTTTGCTGAGGGGTCCGCGGTGCAAATAATTGCCTCTTTATTCCATGTTCTTCACAAAAAGAATTAAATTCACCGAAAGTGAATTCACCACCTCTATCTGATCTCAGACATTTAATCTTCAAACCTGTCTCTGTCTCAACCATAGCCTTAAAGATCTTGAACTTTTCTAGTGCTTCATATTTCTCCCTTAAGAAAGTAACCCATACCATTCTAGAATAATAATCAATGAGTAACATGAAATACCTATAACCTTGTAAACTTCTAACCTTAGGGGGACCACATAGATCGGTATGCGGGTATGTGGGATCATGATGGGCCAAAAAATGGCAATATGATGGGTATGTGGTGACAACTTATTTTTACCCAAGATTGATGAAGCGAAAAGGGTTTTTAAAGGATATTATTAGCTTTCCACCAATATAAATTATTCTTTACTTTGAATTTAATAAGTAATTATTATTCATTTTTATTCAAATTATGAATAAAGTCTGATTGATAGACTAATTGAAAAACATCTATAACTTTCAAAAAATATCACATTCTATGCTTCGCATAATATAGGATTAAAAAAGAAAAATTGAATTTCATGAAGTTTTGACCAAGTTAAGGTGGTCAGATATACAAGTTTTTATATTATTTAAAAGTTGTAATAAAAATTCATAATTAATTGTTTACTTGGAAAAAAATTACAAAAATATGCATCACATCAAGACATGAGTCCTCTACTTATATCTAAAATATTATAAAAAATATTATCATTTTATTGTGGTTAGGGTGGTCAGACAGACAGAGCTTATTTTTTCCTTGAAATTTAAGTACTCTGCATTGATATTTAAAATTTTTAGGTCAAATAGATTTTTTTAAAACAAACCTAGTAGTTTAGAAACTACATTCAATTTTCTACAAATTCTATTCTTACATATTTTTGAAATAATATAGATAACTTATTCAAATTTTTACATCAAGTTTCCTAACTCTAATTTTTCTAATTTTTTTGCCACTTAAGGGCCTATTTTTTCCATGATGATCCTGCACATACCCATGCACAAGCTCTAAAAATTTATTTGAACAATGCTTTTTTCTCTGAAAAGAAATTCCAGTTTGATTTACTAACTAACATTCCTTGCATATGGCATTAGTAGGTTTCACCAACTTAGGTAGATCTCTCACAACCTTAGTAGAACTTATCTTGAAAATATTATCAAAGTTAACATGACACATTCTCCTATGCCACAAGTAGCTTTCATCAATTTGAGAAATCAAACAACTTTTACTAGCAGCACTCAAGTGAAAGATATTACCTTTTGTTTTTGTACTTGATGCAATTTCATTTCTGGAACTCAATATTCTACACTTTCCATCTTTGAACTAAAGATTGTATCCCTTATCAACCATCTGACCAACACTCAAAAGATTATGCTTCAAGCCTTCCACATAAAAGACATCATCAATATTATGCTTACCATCAAGAGAAATGCATCCTCTGCCATGGATCACACCAACTATATTATCACCAAATCTCACAACACCACCATCATATTTTTCCAATCTTACAAACTTACTTTTATCTCCTTTCATATGATGTGAACATCCACTATCAATCACCCATTCATATTTCTCTTCAACTCAAGCATATAGGGCTTTCTCCACATTTGTACAACTAGCAGATTTAGTAGATATAGGATTATTTTCCTTGATAGCAATAAATACTCATTCATCATCACTTCTATTTCCTTTATCCAATTCATCATCTGTCACACCTTCATCAGCAGCATAGTAACACTTATTTTGAAATATAGGCTTGTTATGTCTTGGTTTAGGAGCTCTTTCTGAACACCTCGATGCAAAATGGCCTATCTTATTATAGGGGAAACATTTAAGAGGCAATTTTCCTTCATACTTACCTTTTCCTCTCGGTACTCTTTTGATAATAAGTGCTTCCAGTTCTTCCAACTCTCTTTCTTCTTCTTCAATCTATCTAATTTCATCCTCATAATTGAATGTCTTTCTAGATGAACTCTCACCTGGATCATATCTTTGTCTATCTCTTCTAGAAGTAGTAACCTTATATACAGATTCAACCTTAGGAAGGGAATCACAAAATTCACTCAACTCAAAAGTAGTAAGCTTACCAACCAATGTATCTTTGCTTATATTTTTTACAGTCCAGAGCTCTTCAATAGCACTAGCTTTGACTTTGTAAGAATTAGGCAAGGATCTAAACACTTTAGCAACAATCTCTAATTCGTCTGTCTATCCGCCTACACATATAATACCACACACAAGTTCATTCACTCTTTGCATGAAAGTATTAATGTTCTCATCATCACCCATTCTCAACTTTTCATATTTCTCTTTTAGACTCTGCAACTTAGTAATTTTCACATTAGTATCACCTTCATACAAGGTTTCCAACTTTTTCCAGATCTCATGAGTAGTCTTCAAATCCATAAAATTTGTCATCTCAAAATAAGTCAAAGCACTCAACAATGCTTCCTTAGCCTAGATATTATACTCAACATCTCTAATCTTAGCAATAGTAGTAGAACCATTCTAAGGAATAACATACCTATTACATGTAATGTTCCAAAAGGGTTCACTAATGCATCTCAAATGACACTCCATTCGAGTCTTCCATAGAGAATAATTTGTTCCATCAAATCTCAAACTATCCTTCTTGTATGACACCATCTTGGATCACCTCAAGTTGTTAAACTTCTTCCAAGGAACTTGCTCTGATTCCAATTATTGGAAACAAAAGGGAAAACAACTGATAGGGGGGTGAATCAATTGTCACAAAAATTTAAAACTTATTCAAATTATTAACCTTTTTCTTAGATCTGATTATTAACCATGAAAGCATAAATCATCAACACATCAGAAACACACATAACACCAAGATTTTTTACGTGGAAACCCTGTTAGGGGAAAAACCACGGTGGAGGTCAATCCACAAGATTATACCCTGTTAAAAGTATAAGAAATTAAAATATGGGGAATGCACTTGCATTCAGGCACACTGCCTAGAGCTCACTGATTAATTACAAGGGTAATTGACCAAAGGAAGACACACTGTCTTACAAAAAGAATTGGATTACATCTGCAGGGATTTGAACTGATAAAATAGCATTTGCTAATGCCTAATCACAGTTTTGATTAAGCACGTGAACAATTCTTCACTCTTCTTCACACTTTTCTCTTCCCTCAAATAATTTAGATCAATAATCGCACACATACACACAAAATCACACCACAATTTGAATAAAAAATTTCTCTTATATATCCGCAACAAGAGATTTCATCCCTTCATGTCAGCTTCAACAAAATAATAAAATGAATATAAACTATTGGCCCAAAGCACTAAAGATTATTAATGTGAATCAACCAAGGTCAGCCACAACTTAGTGAAGACCCAAATCAACATCTCCAATATGAAAAAGTTTCAATTAATTACTCCTCAAAGATACACAACATGCTACAAACACCATGTTGGCCAAGAACAAGAAAAACATAAACACACAAGAGAAAATTGCCAACCCCAAGCACAACAATCAATGCAGATGTGCAACAAAGATAGAGCATGATCTAGAAACATCCACAAACACCACAAATCACTAGAGAAGCATCCATAGAAACTAAACTAACTTAAATAGCATAATCTTCAATCAGTAAAACCAACTGAAGCAAAAGAAAAATTGTCAAAATATAAATCTTCATAATTCAATCAAATCTTCATGCGGATATCTAAAACTTGACGTAGATAAACTAGATACACTCAACAAAAAACCCTTTAGTCCACAACCTCTGATAAAAAAATTACAGAACTTACCGACATACTGAACCTCACTTCACCACTGTCAACCTACAACTCATCTCATTACAATTTTTTCAATATCCTCGACATATACAACTTCAAATGAATTAATGCTAATAGTGTTGAAATCAATGACAAACACATATTAGCAACACAACCACAACATCCAACACATAAATTTTTTTATGCCAGAATGATACATAAAATAGGAAAAAGGAACAAAACTTGAAAAATATTTATGCTCTTTCGACATCCACAAATTTTGAACATAAAATAAAAATAAAGCATGAAACAACCTTTTATAGAAACAAGGCCTTAAGAGTTCAAATTAAATTCTATCTAGATAATCAAAAATAACAAATCAAAATGTAGTTCATGGCGTACGCCAACTGTCATCAAAATATTCTAGATCAAGTCAAAGCTTTGACTTCATCAGCAACAACACTTTCACTTCATAATCCAGCACAAAATACTTCGCATATATCGAGGCTATCAACTTCTTTCAAAAATACTAGAATGGGGAATATCCACTGAGACCAAGATTAACCTACAAACTCAAAATTGTAAACAAAACAAAAAACCTCCGTCACACTTTCGATGTCCAGTATCCAATTCTTCATCTCCTCACTCAAGGCTCAGGCTCTGAGATCTTTTCTTCACCTTTATTCAACTAGTACTCTCGGAAAGCATTCAATACTTGATTCATATGTTCTTTCAAAATACCTTGTACTTCCTTCCAAGTGAGTTTGAGCCTAGTATATTCTTCAAATACCTGGAGTATAATACCATTCCTCTACACTTTATCTACTTCATATTTAGCTATAGTGTTCCTACACTATATAGTTTCATCAATGACCTCCTGCGTTAACAACTGAACATGCCCTCTATTTATTCTTTCAATCCATTTCTTGAAGGCTTTAGCTTCTTTACCCTCCTTTTGTAATGTTGGGGGATCACAACCTTGACGTGCTAGCATTTCAATAAACTCTCGATCTTCATCAATCAATTTTCTACATAACATGGTGACCTTTTCAAATCCTTCAATGCATTTCATTAACATGTCACCTTCCCATTTCAATTCTTTCTTCCATTTTTCTAGAAATGGAAGTCCTCATTTTGAGATTACATTTCTCTATATCAATTATTGGATATTTACTTGCATGAGAATTTCAACACTTTGTGTTTCTTCAATAACTTGCTCTTGGTGAAATATGCATTCACTTTCAAATCTTCTAGATTTCTTTGACCAACAGTATGATTCCTAGTACTTCCTTATTGCATCTATAATGAATTCTCCCCTTGCTTTACCAAGTACTCAATCAATTCTTCAAATATATTCATTTTGTGGAAAACTATTGTGATTGCATGCACCTATTCTTGTGACATCAATACTGGATGCTAGGATAATTCAGCTTGTGCTTGATCAGATAAAGTTAGTGACTTTAGGAAATGCTCCAAGGTAGCAACCCATTCTTTTAATTCTCTTTTCTTTTGTTTATATTTTTTCACTTTGGCAATAGTAGCATCCAAATTTACCTTTATTTCTTCTAACTCTTGCCTTCAAGATGAGTATCCAAGATTAATACTTGCTATCTTATTCTCCTTAGGCATTATTTCATGTATGTCTTTATCATCTATTGGAGTAGCTATATAGATGGTTATGTCACCATCTACATTTATTTGCATGACATGTTTTGGTTTTTCTCTACACCTAGGATTAGCACTATCACATCATCTAAAATGGGAATTTCCTCAGTAATTTTTGGCATAGATTCAAGATTACTATGGGTTGGAACTATCTCCTCGGTTTGAAGACTTATATTTTCCTATCAATCTGAATTTTCAACATCATCTCTCTAGACATTATGTTCTTTATTCTCTACTACATCAGGTTTTCCTCATTTTCAATTCCATCACCTAAAAACTATTTAGCTTCTTCCTTCTCAATTTCAATTTCAACTTCAACATAGCCTTTCTCTAATTCTTCAAATACCTATGATTGTTCATTAACATTTGGAACATTCTCGAGTGAGGGTTGGGAATCAAAAGTATCTTCAACATTTATTTCATCAATAGGGATTTGCCTTGCAGTTTCCCCTTGTTTCCATCTCAAGGATATTAGGGTTTCCCACTTATGAGGTGAGTGTTCCTTGTATAAACTCTTCTTCTTCAACATTTGAAGGATTAGACCCTGTATCTTGAATCTCTTCTATCACTATATGTACCATAGCTTTATCTTTAGACTTCTTTTCTTTTACTTTCTCCCACATGGCACCCCATCCATCCATCTTTTCTTTGATTCTGGCTTCATCTTCTTTAGAAATCTCCTCCAAAACCATAGGACTTCCTCGTAGTGCTTGTTTCATTCTATCCATGTTAATAGAAGGAGGAGAAGTAAATGGTGTAGCAACCCTTTGAGACGTAGATCTGGTTTGTGTGCCAACACTTTCTATTACTCCTACTTCTTCACCAATAACCAGTTTAGTTCTTGGTTTCACTATAGAGGAAGATGAACCTTTGGGTGTTAATTTTGATTTATCTTTACTTGTTTTTGAATTTTTTGCTTATCAAATGGCTTTATCAAAATTTCTTGTATTGAAATTTCAGGGGTTCTTTCTTCAATTCTTATACTAGGAGCCGCCTTACTATTTTTCCTGCTCTTCTTATTAGTCTCTCCAATTTCAAATGTTTTTTCATCTCTTTGTTTTCTTATTTTATCCTCTAAGAATGTGGGCTTGATTCCTCTTTCTCTCAAAGCTTTACAAAAATCATCAATCTAGTGTTGAGTATATACTAAAACTGGTTTAGAGAACTCATCAATCAATGTCATGTCTTCATCTTCATAATCTGAGTCTAGGATGGGTTCATCATATACCCTATCTTCATTATAGAGTTTATTCAACACTTGGCCATCATCCTCTTCCAATTGATCTGTAATATCATGAAGCTTGAGAATCTGAGCAAATTTTAGAGACAATCTTTCATATTTTCTTATTCTTACTCTGTGCTCATCTTCACAATTAAGCCAATACTATTCTAAGTGTGTGTCATGAGCACGATAACCAACTATATTATTGGAAATATTTCCCTCAATGTCATAATATATTCTCTAAAGTGGGAAATATTCAAAATTATATGTTCTTAATTATTCTTTGCACAAGCCAACTACTTTGATTGCATTACACTTATAAGTTCCTATCACAATGGGGAATTTGAAAGATGCCTTCTTGCGAGCATGACTATAAAGAGCCTGAGATGGTTTCAACTATCTCACCAATTCTAATAAAACAATTTTGTCTGCTGGGTACTTGGGAAACATGAATGGATGTCCATCAAATCCTTCCATCCTAATGTAGGACTAAGTGGGGAACTAAATGTACCAGCCTCCCATTGGTCGAATGACACTTTGTGCCTACAAGGACAATCTTTTGGCTTTATCACCTTCCATCGTTCTAACCAGTTTCATGGAGAACATATCATTGACTCTCTTGTAGTTATCATTATATCCATATATGCTGATCTAGGGTCAATGAGCATATATCAAACTGTTTCCTACCTTTGTGCCTAGAGTACCAATCTATTTCAACCCTTTCTTGATGGCTCTCATGGCACATGATTAAATCATATATGAAGACATATAAAAGCACCTAGTTTTGGGAAATGTTGTTATCTGTTCATATAATTTGTCACTTATAAACTTTCCCCAATGCATTTGCACAGGACTTTCCATCAAGTTGGATATTATTACAATCATCTAGGGTTCAAATTTGCGTGCATCCCTTAAACTAGCTACCATGCTCAATAGAGTTATGATATCTTGAATTTCTTGGTTTAACATAGACCTCTGAATTACATTGGTTTTGGTGTAATCAGCTCTTGGCATCATGGGTACTCATAATTTCTCTGTTGCGGGCTTCAACATTCTGATACGTTTTGCCCTTTGCTTTCATATCAACATTATACATTTGTGTGTAAATAGGGAACCCAAATGTATACATAATTCCTTTCTGTGAGAGGTCTGCATAAACTCTCCCTTCTTTCTCAATGACTCTTTTGGCTAGGTTGTAGTAATTCATACATTGCATAACCAATTCAGGGGCCTCCATTGTTGGCAGAAACCCTCTTGCTAAAAGTAACCCATTTGCCATAGCATTTTTGGTACATTGAGAGGCATTTTCTTGTAATACCCATGAATGAATTTCAATATTAGAAGACCATCCCATATGAGTGTCTGTAACCACCACATTGATTGGTATGGCATGCAAATTGTAGTATTTGAATTCATCTTCTACCCTTGCATCAAAAGTACTCATTTTCTCTGGCGTGTTCTACAATTTTCAAAATGTGTTTCTTGTGTGCGAGTTGGGGTTAAATTTAACAAAAACATACAGTTTATAAAATTTGTAGTTCATCTTTTGGTTAAATTCAAAAATAAAAGAATCATCAACATTTCAATTTCTAAAGGGAAAATACCATTTTTGAGACTTTTCATGCTTGAAAATTACTAACAGAGTGTTATTTATCAAAAACATACATGGTTCTGGTTGATGATGATAATCTTTCAGAATGCAGCTTCAAAACCCTTGTTAGTTGTGTTCTTGGTTTCTTGAAATCTACCTTTCCTTGCACACCAATATTATTTTGTTATTTCAATGTCCCTTGCAAATTTGTAGCATGATGTGAAGTGGAGTGTTACAAAAGAAATTGCATGCTTGAGGTGGTGCCAACTACATAGGTAGTTCACCACCTTCATTAATTACCTATTATTTTGCATTAATTCCTTGAATAAAGGACCAATCATTATGGATTAGGGTTCAAATCACAAACACCTAGATCTCTATGCGGGCTCACCACTAGTGGAGAAAGACGGTGCAATGATCATACATGGCAATCAAATGTCACACTAATTATCTGTAAGGTATAGGTCATTAAAGATACATGATCAATTTGTGATCATCGAGATTAAGACTTTCTGTTTTTACTTTAAGAAGAAATACTTGGATTCAAGAATTTACCTCTAAGCTTTAGAAAGAGAAAACCAAAAGAAAAGAAAAGACTAGGAATTGGGTTTAAGAGAGATTAACAAATTTCAAAATAGACTCTCTAGTTTCTGACTTTCAAATAAGGGAAAGAAAAGAAAATAAAAAAAAGTACCAAACTCCAATAAAAATAATATTATAAGGATTGATGACTTCGGTTGGTGAAATACCAGGTGGAGTTAGGACCAAATGAAGATATAATTCACCTTGATGCAAATGCAAGACTCTGAGATTTTGGTTTCCGATAATATATTAATCTTTTATGAAAAGACTGAAACACCGAATCCGGGAAGTAAAAGGATAAAACAAAAGGCCAAGTGAAATTGAAAATGAGACTAGCAACCAACCAAGCCACATAACAACTCCAAAGCAAACAAAAGTGAAAGGGAACAAAGGGAAAAAAAAAGGGTCCACATTTTTCTAAAGGGAAAAATGGGGCATGTTTTGAGACCACACAACAACAAACAACCAACAAAACTAAACAAAATAATAGAAACAGATCTAACATCAATGTACCAACTTTCTTTAGTCTTCTAATTATAAATCATTAAATCCTTATTTTGACATTCAAATATCACTTCAGTCAACATGCAAGATTAAGTATTACTGAGCTCATGTGTGTGCAATTGATTATTTCTGCCACAGTAAACTTATAAATAGCAACTATTTGCATTAACCTACATAATATGACAATTCCTTTTAAGCCAACCAGCGATAGAGCCTTGCTGCCAGTCAAGTGTCCATAGCCTTGACAAGGTTATCTCTGTAATTCCTCCCAAACATAGCTCTACTACCAGTCAGGTGTCTATAGCCCTGATAGAGTTATTTGGATAGCCTAAAGAGTTGATTTTTATTTATTTATTTATTTATTTTTAGATATAGCAATGATAGCTCATTTTTTCTCTTTTGATATTTCAATGATAGCTCTTTTATCAACTTGCAAGCAATAAAGCCTGCTATTAGGTTGGGAATTACAGTGGTAGCAAAGGTAGTCTTTTTATTTTTTAATTAATGCAAACAACTACTATCCCAAATTTTAGTAGAATGATTTAAATGTATTTGTTTGTAGTTCAACATCAACTGAATGATTCATGCTAGCTAGAGTATAAATAATTGAATAATTCTTGGACAATTTATAAATAAAGGACTATTTCCGATCAGGACATACTATTAACATGTTCACCTTTAAAAGTTGCTAATGATTGTAAATTCAAATGACACAACACCCAAAAAAAGAAAAAGAAAAGCAACAAATGACTATTCACAAAACAAAAACAACACAACTATTTACAAAAAAAAAATTATTTACTTATGACTAAAAATAATGCTTTAGGAACAACACATTGACATGCAATGGGATATCTTCACTAGTCAAAGACTTTAACCTATAAGTTTTGTCACCCAAGATTTCAAAAATTTGATATGGACCTATCCATAACTTGTCAAATTTACCATGCTCACCTTTTCATTCATGAGCTTTATTCCAATACAAGACCAAATCAACTATTCTAAAAGTCTTCAATCTAGCTCTTTTATCGAACCATCTTTTTACCACATATTGATGCCTAGAAAAATGATCTATAGCTCAAGTACGTTTTTCATCTAATTGCATTAGTTGCAACAATTAGGCTTCTGTTTGGTCATCTAATCCAATATATTCCTTTGCAAACTCCCAAGTACGGATTTTTAAATTTATTGGTAGTATAGGATCTACCACATGGACTAAGTGATAAGGAGAATTCCCTAATGCAACTTTCATCCTAGTATGATCTACCCAAAGAGTGAATTTAAGAAAAGAATGGTATTCCCTAGGATTCTTTTTAATCAATTTTTTAATTATATCCAGCAGATTTTTATTTGATGATTTAGCTAATCCATTTCCCTATAGATAATAGTTAGATGAAAATTTTAATGTTATACCATATTCAAATACCCAATTAGAAAATTTCAATGAAGAAAAGGCAGGGCCAATATCTCCAAACCTGGTGATGATATTCTCTTCCAAGAATTTGATGACCACTTTTGTAGTACATTGTTTGTTGGGACACACTTATGTCCATCTGGTGTAGTAATCTGTAGTAGTTAATATAAATCTATGGCCCACAGAGGATGGAAGGTTAATGGTTCAAATAAAGTCTAGTCCCCATTGTGTAAAGGGACACATCTCCATCACTGGTTGTAGTGGTTGAGCATTGAATCTTCCTTTGTTTGACGTAGTTTGACATGTGTAGTAGTGTTTTACGTGTTCATATGTATCTTTGAAAATCATTGGCCAGTAGTAACTAGCTCTCAAAATGAGGTGTGCAATAGCTAAGGGTGCTCCATGAGCTATTCCAAACTTATCATGTAGTTCCTGCAACACTTTATTTTCTTCTATTCTATTTAAGCATCTTAAATAGATTCCTTCATGGTTTCTTTTGAATAGAGCTCCTCCTTTGTTCATGTAAATTTGTGATTTTATCTTAAAGTCTCTTCTTTGATTTCTTTGCATATGATCATGGCAGATATGGCTAACCAGATAATGCCATATATCTAAATACTATTCTTCTTGGTCTTCTACATCCAAAGTATATTTTGGACTTGAAATTTATAGATCTATTTCTACAATAGATCTGACTAAAGCTTTTCCCCAAACCAATCTCATGGGTATGATTTCTAGATCGAATTCCTATAGGATTGTGACCCATTTGGCTTTTTTCTCTCCAAGATCACTCTATGTTAATAGTATTTTGACTACAGAATCTGGAACAATAGCTATGACTATACTCCTAAAGATGTAATGTCTAAACTTACGTACCACTTTGAACAAAGCAAAGGATATTTTTTCAATATCTGTATCTCTCAGCTTCGCTTCTTTGAATGGAGTGCTCATAAAAGCAATTGGTTTTTCTTCTTTATTTTTTCCCTTTTTTGTTAATACTACTGCACAAGTGTGACCAAAAGCAAAAAAGTAAATGTAAAAAGGCTTAACATAATTTGGACTTACCAATACTGGCACTTCTATGATTGTAGTCTTTATATTCTCAAAGGCTATCTTAGCTTCATTTGTCCACTCTATTTTTGCATCTTTCTTTAACATATCATTGAGTGGTTTCACTATTTCTACAAATCTGTTAATAAATTTTTGAACAAAATTAATCTTATTGAAATATGACATCAACTATTTCCTACTTCTGAGGGGCTATAGCTTAAGTAGTGCACTCACTCTATCTAGGTATATTGAAATACCTCATTCAGAAATGATGTGTCCCAATAACTTTCCTTCAATTACCTTGAAGATGCACTTATTATGATTTAATGAAACTTCGTAAGTTTCACACCTCTGTAATATCGCTTTGAGATCTCAAACATGATCTCTTCTATCTTTCAAAAATATTGTAAGGTCATCCATGTAGATAATGATACATTTTCCTATCAACTCATGAAAAGCATAGTTCATGGCTCTTTGGAATGTAGCTCCAAAATTTATCAATCCGAACAATATCCTTCCTTAAGAAAAAGTTCCCCACTTCATGGTGAAAGTTGTTTTCATCCAATCTTCCCTTGCTACCATTACTTGGTTATATCTAGAGAATTGTTCCAAAAAGGACATAATCTGTGAACCATTAACTATTTGTAGCACTTCTTTGAGTGAGGGTAGTGAATAATTGTCTTTCTCAGATGCCTTGTTGAGATTCCGGAAATCTACACATAGTCGTATATCTTCATTTTTCTTTCTTACAGGGACCAAGTTGGCCACCCAAGTTGAATTTCTGATAGGAAAAATTATTTTAGTTGATAAATTTTTTTGGACTTCCTTTTGAATTAAAGGCTCTAAGAGTGCATTTACTGGCCACAGTTTCTACTGGAAAGGCTTCCCATTAGGCTTTAATGGTATCATATGAGTAATGATGGAAGTATCATAAGTCTTCAAATCTTCACATGTCCAAGCTATAACCTTCCAATAATATTTAAGTGTCTGAGAAATATTTCTTTTCTCTTCGTCAGTACAAACCTTTCCTATGAGCACATTCTTAGGATCTTCTTCGATATGCAAATTGTATAATTCAAATTTCCCTCCATTGCTTTGAGGAAAATATTTCTTCTTGCCTATTTTATCAATGTCAAATAATTGTTCTAACTCAATTATTCCTTTCAAAATTCTATTATCTCTAGCTTGAGCTAATTCTTCATCTTAAATTTTTCCATTAGGGAAATCTATCTCTTTGACTACTTGTGCTTCAAAAATACCAGAATTAGTGATGAATTCCAATATATGTCAGTCATCTTTGAATAACTACAAATTAGTAACATTATCAGGAACCAAAGGTAACTGTACCAGCTCAACTATAAATCTCTTCAAATCAAAGGCATCTAGAGGCTCTAGAGTATTGGAAATAATAGCCAAAGCATCAGCTCTTTGATTAAATCTTGTAGGGATATGAGTAATGTTGAATGCGTCAAAATCTTCTATTAAATCCCATACTCTATGTTGATAATTGGACAATTACCTGTAGTGGTAGATATACTACTTTCAAACTTGTCTAACCACTTATTTTGAATCACTGAATACTTTAAGGATTCTGAATTTCTTCTTAATTGTGAGGATTAGGCTATGTATAAGGGCTTCATATTCTTCCACATTGTTAGTACATTGAAATTGCAATTGATATGTGGCAAGAAAAGGTTTACCTTGCGGGTTGATAAGTTCAACTCTGATTCCAATCCCTTGTTTCACTTTGGATCCATCAGATTTAAGAATCCAAGATTGATCATTTGTAGCATGTAATTTACCATTCTGACTACATTTACTTATGTTTTATTGAGCTAAGTGACCTTCTTTAAATAAATTTCTAGAGTTAACCCTAGCATTTGACATATGGATAAAGGCATCACATTTGTAGACGCTCCAGAGTCTACTAAGCAATTATGAAGATTTTTACCGAATATTCTCAAAGTGAGTAAAAATGGTGGAGACTCCAATTTTCCTTTGTAAAAGGCTACTTGCACATCTACTATCGGAATAATGTTCTTATCTTTTGTTTTAGCCTGACTATCTTTCACCTGGACATCCTTAAACTTTCCTTCTTTTGGAAAATCTTCTAGAGTATTTAAGAAAGCTTTCTTGATCATAGGTGTTTTGAGCAATTCTGATAGAGAGAGGCTAATCTTGACCTTTTTTATTTCTTCCGCTAAATAATTAGTCAAATTTTTTTGGTCAGCAAAATCTATCTTTTCAAATTTTGAAGCATTTGATGAATTGTAGTGAGAGGTTACCTTGGATAACCCTGAGTTATTGCTTGATTTATCATCAGATGGAGTATTAAAGTTATTAGGTAGGATAGACATGGTTAATGGCCCATTGAATTTACCTCCACTATTGGCGTTATTCCTTGTGTTGTAATTATGTCCTTTCTGATATTGTTGAAAGGCATGAATTTCATCAATTTCTTCCTAAGGTTCATTTTCATCTTGATAGAGAAAAGTATATGTTTCTAGAGTCATAGTTATATTATCTCTCTCATATTCATGAGTGTGACTTGTGATGATGATAGGTGGTTTGAAGCATTCATAAATTTCAAGGACTAAAGCAGATTCATATCCTACTAGGACTAACTCATTTCCCTTAAGAGGATGAGAGTAATAATGTGTAGCCGCTAGAAAAATGTATGAAACAATTTTAAACTGTGAACAGTCTACTTCAGCATGAGAATTTGTATTATGGATTTTACACCAATTATTCATCGCCAGATCAGAAAAATTCACCTTTGATGTGGACCTTTCATCAGTAGGATTAGTATTATCTAAAGGTGTTGACACTCCTCCATTATTAGGTCGTGTATTCTAAAGTCTAGGTGGCCTAGGAGCATTATACATCCGATTTTGTGAATTTTGGTTATTATTTTGAGCATAGAAATTTTGATTTCTTAATTGTGTAACCTTTGTGGTTAATCTTTTGAGTTGAGCTATGACTTCTTTCATGTCTTCTTTTTCCTCTAAAATCTAGATATTTTGATTTTCTTGAGTTTGCGAGAAAAAATAATTTCCATTAGGACATAGCTCTGTAATAACTGGACCAGGGTGAAGGACTAAAGCTTGACTATTTTCCGGTTGAAAGAAAGTACTCTAAGGAAATTTCCCATTCTAGACCATCGAAGGATAAACATTAGGAGCTATAGGATGACCTAGAGAGACTCCATTTATGTTTAGGGTAGGGTAAGTATTCAATCCATTTCCACCATTTGTGGACGATCCATTTTCAAGATGTTTCATTTCTAAATTTACACTCACAAATTCAACAGAGGCTTTTGGTAAAGTAGTAGGAGGATTTTCCCTTTGCTTCACAAACATAGCAATTAAAGGATCTACTACTATATAATAAACTATGATAGCAGACAAATTATCTACTACATAAGGTTCTTGTAATCTAGAATAAGCCTTTTGAAACCTGTCATTAAAAGTAGTTATAGGTTCTCCTTCGAACCTCTTGATTTGAGAAAATTAATGATATAATAAAGCAGGGTTAGTCGGTGTTCTAAATCTGGCTAAGAATTGAGTTTCCATGTCCTACCATGATCTGATAGAATTACAAGGTAGGTCGATATACCATTGGTAAACTTCATCGCTTAAGGTGTATGGGAACAACCTACATACAACATCTTTGTGTTGAATCCTCGCTCTAAAGCATGCATCCTTGAAGATACTAATATGTTCTGCATCTTTGTGGAAATAATATTTAGGACACAACTTGTTAGGATTTTTTTGGTAAATCATTGTACACAACAAATTGAATTGGTGACTCCACGTTAAAGAATTCCATCACTATGGGGGGCGGTGGTACAATAGTTGGATTCTTCGAACTTGCACTTAAACTTCTATACTTTTGAGGTCTAGATGACATTCGGCTACTAAGCTCAACTAAAGTCACACAAGGATCACCAGATTGAGATCTAGTGACTCTATGGAAATCTAGTTTAAAACTTAACAAATCCAAAAATGACAACAATAGGCCCTCCATCTAGCACCAATTCCTATTGATGACGATTTTACTCGTAGCAAATAGGGTGAATAAATTATTCATAGATAAAACCACAAAGAGCCTATCCTTCTTGAAAGATATGGAACAAATACAACCTAAAGAGGGATTTTGCTTTAACAGGAAAAGATTGGCTTTAGTTCAATTCCAAGTCTCTGATAACCAAGTCATGATTGCACTAGGGTCACTCTCAGGTATGATGTGATATTGTTGTTAATCTCAAAGCGACTATGACTATTTTTATTTTTGTTAAGAATCATAAGCATTTCACACAAAATTTCCACTTCATTCATAAAATAACATCATTAAATCAAAAGATTTACAATAATATTTCATGAACATCACAAATTCTTTGTTATCACTTAAGTAGATTTAGCATTAAGAATTCAACAATTTCATAGAAAACAAAAGATTTTCAATAAAATTTCATCCATTCATTTAATTTTTAGAACATTTTCAAGAATTTAAATAGCTACTCTAAAATAAAGCATAAAAATACTAAAATTAAAATTTTCTCCCGGTTATTCTCCATGCACGCCCCAAAGAATCAAATAAAATAGAGAAAACCACTTTATACTTCACCATATTGCTTCACAGCTACATAAAAAATGGTGCAAACTTTTAAAGAGAGGGGTTTCATTTCTAGACACAGATTAGGTTCTGTATGCACCCTTAAACAACACAACATACAATCTTGTTCAGCTGAACTAACAAAACGAGCTACAAAAGATTCATGAGATAGGTAGCTATCTAATTGGATTTGATATTAATTAATTTCTACATGCGTACAAATTTTTACATCAGAATGATTCAGAAAGCAGGAAAAAAGAACAAAACTTGAAAAAAATTATGCTCTCCTAACATCCACAAATTCTGAACTTAAATAAAGCAGGAAACAACCTTTTATAGGAACAAGGCCTCAAGATTTCAACTTAAAGTCTATCCAGAGAATCAGAAATAACAAATCAAAATGTAGCACGTGGTATATGCCAATTGTCATCAGAATATTCTAGATCAAGTCAAAGATTTTACTTCATGAGAAACAACACTTTCACTTCATACTCTAGAACAAAATACTTTGCATATATCGAGGCTATCAGCTTCTCTCCAAAATACTAGAATAGGGAATATCCACTAGGACTGGGATTAAATTGCAAACTCAATTTTGTAAACAAAACAAAAAACCTTCATCACACTTCCGATGTCTGGTATCTGATTCTTCATCTCCTCACTCAAGGCTCAGGCTCTGAGATCTTTTCTTTGCCTTTCTTCAACTGGTACTCTTAGAAAGTGTTCAATATTTGATGCATATGTTCTCTTGAAATCCCTTGTGCTACCTATTATCTACTAAAATTGCACCCTAGCTAAGCTACAAGATTTAATAGGATAAGCTGCATGACTTATCTTTCTAGAGAAAACATAGGAAGACCTCTAAAGCTATGTGTTACTTGTAGGTAGAGGTCAACCTCCTGAGAAGGCCGGATTCCTTTTGGTACTCACCTAAAACTAATTTACTGATCTGTTGAGGAAAAGGGAAAAAAGGTAAAATAAACTGAAATGATTAAACCCTATGGTGATGCACCTAAATGTTACTTGAACAAGAAATTCAGATTTCAATACACTTGCATACAATGATTTGAAAAAAAAACTTGCACAACTTATCTATATGTGTTTTGCATAATTATTTTATAAAGAGCTTTAATGCATGAGTTTTCAGGAGGAAGTAGACTTCACAGCTAAAAATAAAATCTTCATTCTTGACACAAATTATAACCTACAACAACACATTCTCTGCAAAAAAGGTGCTTAATATGAGACACAATTACCAGGAAATGGAAGAATATTTCACAAGTAATTTAGTCATTCAGGATGCACACAATGAAGAAAAATAAGAAGGAAAAAATAACCTCATTCAATGATTCCCAAGGTCTGTATTGTATTCCATGTCCAAATGAGTTACAAAACTTTGCAAAATTCTGCCAAAGGACCAAAAGACACTAAGTACAAAAATTCCAATCAAGAAGTGATTACAAATGAGTCACTAAAGCGACTATATGAACCAACTCCCACCAAAATCCATAAGAATAGGGTTTCCCCAACTGATTGGGTTGGATGCATTAAAGAGGCCTAAAATATAGCACCTACATCTCCTCAACAAAGGCTCCAAATAATTGAAAAAGTCAAGCTTGACTTTTTCCAACATAGTGACTCATGAAACCACCCCCAAAAAGCTCTCAAAAGCAATAAAAATTCCTATATTCCCTCCATATGTTTCCAAACTACCTCAACCTCCTCAAAATTCTTGGCATGTCATCAAACTAAATTCACATTTCTCTCATGAATTGGTCATATCTTAACACATGGTTGTAAATTTTGCATTTAAAGATAATCCTTTAAAATATAAGTGATTTATAAAATATCACTTAAATTTAAGCATTTACAATGTAAAAGAATGCAAAAATAAAGGAAACTCCATGTATTCGGTCAAGACCCCTAAGAAATAGGAATTGCTAAGTCAAATACACATTTCATGCCTAAATTACAAGGCAAAAACAAGAGCAAGTCATAATGCATAAAATGGCCCACGAGGTATTAGTTGCAATGTATATTTAATAAAAAGAAAGGAAAAAATACCTAACTTTATCAGCCTCCACTAGGGTTTCAACCCTAAAGCAAAACAAAAGAATGAAACTTTCTCCTCATTTTGTAAGAAGCTTCTTGAAGAAGCTCTGTCCACCAACACCATGAGGGTTTGGAACCCTGGAGGAATTCACATGGGATATTTTTTGGAGTTACAGAGACATATTTGCGTGAAAATCTATTGATCTCCTTCAGAAACGAACAGGTAAGCATTTTTAAAAAGTAACTTTTCACAAAATACTTGGTTTTGTTTACACAAGCCCTTCATGGTCGCGGCTCCTGTAGCCATTCTTACCTATCTTCATTTTCCTTTCTCTCTATTGATTTTTTCTACATACCACGTCACCATTGGAGGGTTTCTATTGAGTCTTGGAGCTCGACCATGGTGAAAATTGAACATATATAGATATTTCTACTCCAATTTTGAACAAAATCTTCATGGGAAAGTTCAAGGTGGGCCTTCAATGTAGTTTTGTTATTCTTTTGAAAACTTAAGCACTATGCATATTTGTTTTGTATAAAAATATATAAGGCCTTTAATTTCTGTATCATCTGGTTCATAGGTCGAGCTCTTCCATTTTCATATTTTTAACTGCTCTCAAAGATTTGTCTTTCATTATTTTTATTGACTATAATACATTGTGAATATCCCCATATGTGGCTGCCTTTGATTTGGTATCTATCTTTGAAAAGTCTACCATTCATTGCAATACATATTGCTGCCACTCTAAAAGTTTCATCTTCTAAAGTCGACTCATAACCATATTCACTAGGTACTGACTTTAAAAATTATTGTACAAGGACAACAATATTTTGATAGACTTAATTTCTTGTGAAGGATTTTATTCTCTATAGAAAATAGTGGTATCTTATCATTATTCTTTATTTTATTGACCTCTTATGGCAATCCTCTTGCATAATGTAAGTGTCCTTACTTCTGATCTTTAATAGAAACTCTGCCCCATGGTTATGTTATATCTGTGCATAGGATGTCACTGTGATATTTAGCCAATATATAGTGATTGGATCTCTGTACACCATTAGCATCTTAAAGTAATGTTTAACTCCACTGTATCCATTCAGTTAGACTTGAAAGTGATAGAATTCAAGTGTTACTTTTATGTTATCTTGAAAAGTGAATCACTGCACCCCTTCTTAAAGCGACTATCCAAAGTTGACTTTCCATTGCAATTCATGCTATTTTCTTTGTAGACTGTATCTCCTGCATGGCTATCCTCACCACTGGCATAGAAAATATGAATCATTGTTATGATGTATCTTTCCTTTTCTCATAGCCTGCAAATCACCTTCATAATAATTGTTCTATATATTGTTCTTTCCTTATATTTTTGTAGCTATCATACCTCATTTGAAAATATGGTCATGTTTATAATATATTATCTTCCACACCTGATATATCCATTGAACCTTTGAGTGATTGGAATGAGATTTCATGAGAGGGTATTCAACCAGAATAAGAGCTTCTTAGATGATTGTTCCATTAATAAAATGCAGCCATTTTATTATTCTTCTCTCATAATGAAATCTGTACTCAAGTGCAGAATCCTTCTGATAGGTTATCATTCATGTGAATTTGTTTGAAAATGATACAAGTGTGAAGATAAAAACATGATCTTGCTGCTCTTATATCATTTCATGAATTAACTTGAAGGGTATCATCTTTTCTTTAACTATACAAAGGATTTGTATTTCTGAAATGCATAGATGGCAATCCTTGATAGATTCTATCAACAAGTCTGCATATTATTAAGAGTTAAGTTCTCATTGCACATAGAAGAAAACATTTGATTTGTTTATTTTCACCATGATGACTATACCTTTAGCTTTAAAAACTATAATCCCATTGAGTATCCATTGTTGTTTATAACAGTGAATTCATAAAATTCATTGTTATGAATGATAAATGCATCCGCAATTTTATTACATTGTTATGGAAAAATTAATAAGTTATTCTAATCATAACACATACTGCAAGCACGCTGGGCTCAACCCTTGTGGGAGCTACATTTACCCCATGTGCTGATATCTAATAAACTAAATCAAAAACCTTACTTTTCTTGTATCTGCACATGAAGCAAACAAGTTAGAAAAATATGTATATTTTGGTGTGCTATTTTGATGGCTTCAATGTTTTCTCTGGGACATTCAGGATATGAATGTTCATTTAATGCATATTAAGATCGGTTTATATGTGCATAGGTAAATGATAATCTATGGTATGTAACCTTTCATTTCTTAGAGCACTACTCTAACACATTGCTTTGACTTGATGTAGGAAATAGGAGTGCATGAGCTAGGAAGGAAAAATCAACTTAGGCAGTAGTTGGACAAGAAGACACAATAGAACCAGTCATTCTCAGGAAATGACTAGTTACCTTCCCTGCATTTTTTTTTTTCTTTATTTACTTATTCATGTATATGTCTATCTTGATTTGCATTGAATAAGAAAAAGTTAAACTCACGGCTTGTGTGAGTCAAATGAATATTTCTATTCAATAAAGATTACTCTGTTGTTCTGAAAATATTTGAAACTCTCTTCTATTACATACATGTGTATGAATAAAGTAATTTGTAATTTAAATATTTTATGGATTGTTTTGTTTATACATTTGAATATAATGTAGGAAAGTTAATAAAATGTACCTCATTTCCTTAGTTTAAAATCAATAAACTCCACCTAATTGAACCTATGAGTGAAAATCTGGTAACACTACCTTCAATGTGAGTTTGAGCCTAGTATATTCTTCAGATACCTAGAGTATAATACCATTCCTTTACACATTATCTGCTTCGTATTTAGCTATAGTGTTCCTACACTGTATAATTTCATCAATCACCTCCTGCATTAATAGCTAAATAGGATCTTTGTTTATTCTTTCAATCCATTCCTTGAAGGCTTTAGCTTCCTTACCCTCCTATCCTAATGTCTAGAGATCACAACCTTGACGTGCTAGCATTTCAATAAACTCTCGATCTTCATTAATCAATTTTCTACATTCCATGGTGACCTTTTCAACTCCTTCAATGCATTGCATTAACATGTCACCTTCCCATTTCAATTGTTTCTTCCATTTTTCTGGAAATGGAAGTTCTTTTTCTAAGATTACATTTCTCTATATCAATTCTTGGATATTTACTTGCATGAGAATTTCAACACTTCGCCTTTCTTCAATAACTTGCTCTTGGTGAAATTTGCATTCACTTTCAAATCTTCTAGATTTCTTTGACCAACAGAATGCTTCCTGGTACTTACCTATTACATCTATAATGAATTCTTCCCCCTGCTTTACCTAGTACTCAATCCATTCTTCAAATATATTCTTTTGTGGTGAACTGTAGTGATTACATTGACCTATTCTTGTGACATCAATAATTGATGTTGGGGAAATTTAGCTTGTGCTTGACCGAATAAAGTTAGTGACTTTATAAAATGATCTAAGGTAGCAACCTATTCATTCAATTCTCTTTTCTTCTATTTATATTTTTGTACTCTAGGAATAGTAGCATTCAAATTTACCTTTATTTCTTCTAACTATTGCCTCCAAGATGAGTGTCCAATATTAATACTCGTTATCTTATACTCCTTAGGAATTATTTCATGTATGTCTTTATCAGCTATTGGAGTATCTATATGGATGGTTTTGTCACCATTTGCATTTATTTTCATGACACTTTTTTCTTTTGCTCTGCACCTAGGCTTAGGAGTATCTACATCCTATATAAAACTATTAAGATTCAGAGGCAATACTTCTACTTCCATTGGGGAAGCCAATTCCCTAATCAACCAATTAGGTGCATCGTCACCTTGCTCTTCCTCTGTAACATTTTTTTGTTCCTAGTTTCCACTTGATTTAGGAACTTCTTCTCTTTTATCTATCATGTCTTTTGAAATGGGAATTTCCTGAGTAATTTCTACCATATATTCAATATTACTAGGGTTTGGAACTTTCTCCTCTGTTTGAAGACTTATATTTTCTTGTCTATCTGTTGTGCACGTTTTGCACACACGCCCCACCGTAGGCAGGGACCCCCTTTTTTTGGCTTCCGACAGGCTGCTTTGCTCCTGTCTTGTTTTTCGTTCCCCATTTTCCAAGCCCAAATTGGTCATGTTCCTTCAAACGATCAAATCCCCCTGACCAAATTCACCTACTTGGGGTATTCAAATCCGAGGAGAAACAAAGTCCCTCGACCTTTTTCTGCCTTGTCTTGTTCCTACTGGCTTGGTCCCTAATCGCTTGATTTGCTTTTTTTCACATTTTTGACTTTGGGGACAACTTTCTAGTGGATTTGGGATGTTTTTGTGGTGCCTAGTGAATTGCCAAGGTTTTTTCAACGTTTCGCTAAGTTTCAGTGGTTTCAGAACTTTCCTCTGGAACTCCCTCCCTCTTTGGCTGTTTTGAAACATCCGTGGACCCCCAATGGTCCGCTTTCCACATTTTTGACTTTGGGGACAACTTTCTGGTGGATTTGGGATGTTTTTGTGGTGCCTAGGTGAACTACCAAGGTTTTTTCAATGTTTCATTAAGTTTCACTGGTTTCAGAACTTTTCCTCCAGAACTCCCTCCCTCTTTGGCTATTTTGAAACATCTGTGAACCCCCGACAATTTGCTTTCCACATTTTTGACTTTGGGGACAACTTTCTGGTGGATTTGGGATGTTTTTGTTGTGCCTAGGTGAACTACCAAGGTTTCGTCAATGTTTCATTAAGTTTAGGTGGTTTTAGAAATTTCCCTCTGGAACTTCCTCCCTCTTTGGCTGTTTTGAAACATCTATGGACCCTCGACGGTCTGCTTTCTACATTTTTGTCTTTGGGGACAACTTTCTAGTGGATTTGGGATGTTTTTATGGTGCCTAAGTGAACTATCAAGGTTTCGTTAAGTTTCAGTGGTTTCAGAATTTACCCTCCGGAACTTCCTCCCTCTTTGGCTATTTTGAAACATCCGTGGACCCCCGACGATACGCTTTCCACATTTTTGACTTTAGGGACAACTTTCTGGTGGATTTGGGATGTTTTTGTGGTTCCTAGGTGAACTGCCAAGGTTTCGTCAATGTTTCATTAAGTTTCGGTGGTTTCAGAACTTTCCCTCTGGAACTCCCTCCCTCTTTGGCTGTTTTGAAACATCCGTGGACCCCCAACGGTCTAATTTCCACATTTTTGACTTTGGGGACAACTTTCTAGTGGATTTGGGATGTTTTGTGGTGCCTAGGTGAACTGCCAAGGTTTTGTCAATGTTTCATTAAGTTTTGGTGGTTTCAGAACTTTCCCTCTGGAACTCCCTCCCTCTTTGGTTGTTTTGAAATATTCGTGGACCCCTAATGACCTGACCCCTCTGTGGTTGTTTATGAGATTTCATCCCTCCGTGGCCACTTTGAACATCCATGGAGCCTCGGTGACCCGACCTCCAAGACCTGGCCCCTCTGTGGCTGTTTCTGGGACTCTGTCCCTCCGTGGCCGTTTAGAACATCGTGGAGCCCTGACGACCCGACCTCCCAGACCCAGCCCCTCTATGGCCATTTTCGGTACTTCGTCCCTCTGTGGCCATTTTGAACATCAATGGAGCCCCAGTGCCTCTGCCTCTGTGGCCGTTTTGAGCATCTGTGGAGCCCTGGCGACCCGACCTCTAGAACCCAGCCCCTCCATGGTCATTTCAAGGACTTCGTCCCTTCGTGGCCATTTTCAAAAAATGTGAAGCCCCGACGACCCGGCCTCCAGAACCCGGCCCCTCCGTGGCCATTTTCGGGACTCCGTCCCTCCATGGCCGTTTTTGGGACTCCACCCCTTTTTTGTCGTCTGAGACTTTCCTTTTGGGCCGCCATGTGCTCATTGCCTTTTCAAAAGGGCGGTGACCCTCCGCCTTTCCCATTCCGAGCTTCCAGTTTGATCCAATAAAGAACACTGCAATGCATCAAGGAAAGGGTAGCTTTGAAGCAATTTCAGCTACATTAAAAGGGTAATCAGCTAAATGACAAAACTGCTACAACACCTGAGCACTAGATGAAAAAATAGAGAAAAGACAAGGAATGTATTTTTAATTGTTAGATAATGGGGGTAGGTGAAACCTAATGTAATCAAGTGGGCCCTCATTGTGAATTAATCCTAGCCATTCATTTGGGCTTTGGAAAACTATAAATATGGGCTTGCCCTCATTTGTAAGGGTTGGAGAGCTGGTGTAAAAAGCATTTGCAGCAATAGAAGACAACATTGCATGATTTTATGGATGTTCTTTTTGATTTTTCTCATCTTGCATGCATGGTTCTACCTTCCATGTTAGTTTTAGTATTAGTTTATTGAATGGCTGTCATGATGGTGTTGTTGTTATAGTATTTGATGAGCTTCTAGCCCATACTTTTAGCACTTGTTTGATGACAAGCTGTTGTGCAAAGTTAGCCTGGGCTTCTTTTCTGTCATTGTGGCAACCTAGTTCAATTGCATGTTCATGATGTGTATGTGTAATTTGAAAATCAGCAGACCTTAGAAGATTGCACTAGTTTTGTGTAGCTGTAGGTTTCTCTTGGTCAAGCAAAACTTAGTTTAGGAAGCTTGTCTACTTTAGTAGCCACCATTGTTCGCTGTTCATTTGTAGCTTAGGATTAGAACAACTTTCTTAACCCTTATCCTTTTTATTTCTTTTAGTCCTTGGTTAGAGTAGGATCTCAAGCATCACCATGAAGCTAAATCAGATGAACTTGATGAGTTTTAGCTTGTTGTTTTGGTGGACAACCACTTTTCATTCACTTCCAGCACTTTGAAACTACATTTGCAAACCCAACTTCCCATTCTTTGTAACTCATACGTAAGTCTGCCTTGTGATTCCAACAAATCACATAAATCAACTGAGATGTTCCAAGCACTGTCAAGACCTAGCATTAGAGACCTTGGGATAGTGTTCTGCAATCTAATTGTGGAAGATTGTCTTTCAAGAGAGGTGATGCACCTATGCATTACCTGTTGAGAAGTGCATAAAAGACACATCAACAGAACTGGCGCTAGAAGGAGGGCATGACATGTTGAGGCTACAAAGCTGAAAGTTGGCACTTCGAGAAGAGCACTTTCAAAGAAGAAATCTGAGATAAGATCTCTTTTAATGCGAAAAAATCAGAAAATTCTGAAGGCAAGTAGAAGCTGAGTCAAAATGGGGCAACATGCACAAGTTGGCATCACTTAGTTGCATGCAGATTTGAATAAGAGACTGAAGAAGCCATTGAAGCAATTTGCGTTGGCGAATAGATGTCGGATCCATTGCACTTGTAGGCACAACGAATTGGGATGCTTGACTTTCTTGAGCAGAATCAAAAGGATCTTGGAGGGAGAAATTTCCTTTTGAGAAATATACCAGCCCTTGGCCCTTGAAGACCCATAGGAAGAATTGCAAACCATGGCAGCCAAGGCATTTAAGGAGCTGATCCAGGAACATTTGAGCAGCAAGGATGGACCAATGTTGGAGGAAATATTGATGTCTAGTTGGTGCATATTTCACAATGCACCCCACTCCAAATTCACTTGCTCGTCATGCATAAAAATCATTGCTCAAGCCAAGGATTTTTCAGACAAGTTGGAGCAGCCAAATCCCAATGAAGAGAAGTTATCCCATGAGGAAAAAGTGTTTTCAACATCTAGAGGACAACAAAGTAAGGATGAACCAAGAAATTTGATACAAGTTGATGTTGGAGCAGCAGACATTGAAGTTGAAAACTAGGAGGAAGAGACAAATTTCACTAGGATAGAAAAGTGCCTTGGTGAAAATCTGATTGAAACTAATTTAAAAGGTCTTCCCTCCACCAATTAAAGGAAGTCCTCCACTCTAGAAGAAGAGAAATTGGTAGGTGACGATGAACCAGTGAAGTCTACAACCATGGATGTTAGGACAACCAACTGAGATGCTGAAAATCAGAAAGAGGAAAGGGATGACAACCTTGCAAAAATAGAAAATGATGATGAAGACATAAGTGAAATTAGATTAGAAGGCTTCTCCTTCATCAATTACAACAATCGAGAATCTGAAAATGAAAGTTTGGAGGAGTGGAAACAACCACTCGCCATAGTTGTCTACTATCAAGCTTCCTTTTCAAGTGATGATGAGGACCTAGTAGTAGAAAGATATGACTAGCTCATCTCCAGATTAGCAAAGGATTGGTCTGAACTAAGCTGTTAGGTGGATTTGGAGGTGTTGTTGCTACCAAATTGGTGCAGACTCCATGATTCATCACACTCAGAGTTCACATGTGGACTATGCCAAGAAGCCATCAAGCAAGTCAAAGAACAAGCAAGGCAGCCAAGTGCCTGACCTCCTCTACTTGCTGCCTGGATCGAAGTAGAAGATCAAGAGTCTGAGCCAAGTGACAACTCAGTTAAAGGTGGTCCTCAAGAGGATGTTGGGACAACAATAGAAGAAGGACAGCAATACAATCTCAGACTTTCAAGCGATGAAGTAGATCAAGCAGGAATATTGTCCACCAGTCATCAAAAAGTTCTTCCTCTTGAAGAGCAGTTGTGTACCATGGATGATGGGATTTTTGGTGAGTCTTTAGAGGGATATTGCGTAGAGAATTTTGATCCCCTTGATGAGGTGCCATCATTTGATGACTTCTTTCCATTAGGGGCTATATTGTGAAGGTACACCAACACTGAAGAAGAATACATTCTAGAAGACGGTAGCGATGGAGGCATACCACTTGCCCCTCTCATTGATGAAATACTAGAGTCTCCAGAGTGGAAGATGGGTTCCTTCTCTATCTATAGCGATGGTGACCAAGAAGAAATGACCAAACGCCATGAGGAAATGCATGCACAATAAAGAGAAGAAGACAAAGGAGGAGGTGCTGAGACAGCTGCCAGTAGAGATGAAGCACCCGACCAACTACAAAATGCAACTTGGAGTCCTTCCGCCATGATCGTTTTTGATCCTCCTTCATATTTAGATGGATGCAATAGAAAAAATTCATGCATGTCATTGTCCCACGACATTGAACACTACATAAATAAGGCTGACACCTGGGAAAGAAACGGGGACAACATACTGCCATTTGAGGATAGCAATCAAGTGGACACCCGGTTTGCAAAAGATCAACAAGATGAGGTGTAATTCCTCAAAGAACAACCAGTGGAGGTTGTGGATCCCACAAGAAGATTAGAAGGGGTTTTTGCTGCCCCGTCCTCCCAGCCTTATGCAAGCTTAAGGTCTGAAGTGTTGCACCCTCCACCGCGCTCGCTCGAGGCTACTGATGCAACGATCAATGATGTTGTGCTTACTCTCGACTGTCCAATGCTGCCCCCTCCATGTAATGACATCCAGGTTCTATCCTTCCTTAATCCTATGAATACTTACAGTTGCATGTTTCATTTTGATTAATGGGGGAAGGAAAACATGTTTGTGGATTAACCATTCATTTAGCAAGCCTCCTCAATTGCTGATTTTTCATGATGACATGATTGAACTTGAGTGTTGTAGTGTTGAATTTCTTTTTTTAGAATATAAAGATAAGTTTGCATGGTTAAGAATGATAACGATTTCCCATTTTCTTTTGCATGCATTGTGAAATCCAATGAAATTTAATGTTGGCTCGCCCTGCCTGAACATAGTGCTTTGTAAATATTTTTGTACATAGCATGTTTTGAGTAGTATAGGTTTTCTGTAAATACTCCACTTTCCTGCTTCCCTTAGGTTAGTTGGTTTGATGTAGGTTGTTTGCTTTTTGTTTTCTTTTGCTTTGTTGTTGCTTTGCTTGGGGTCCTTCTACTTTTAGCTGGGCACATCTATGTGCACAACAACCATACTTATCGCCTGGGGTTGTTCTATGTATTTCTTTGTCAAACTCTAATCAAGTCTTTAGAGTGGATGGTGACGGTCTTTTGTTAGTGTCAAGTGATCTGGGTGTTTGATTCAAAGAGAATAAGTTGGTTTAATCTAACTCTGATGTATTCTGAAATCTTACAACTCTTACACATCTTAAGAATCTGACGGTCACTCTAGGGCCTTTTGTGAAGTATAGTTAAGTGAAAAATCTAAAATTCTGCTCCAGCGCCACTATGATTCTCAGCACTAAGCATGAGCTTCAATGCTTGCGGGTTGAAATAAAAGAGTTGAAAAGAGAAAAGAAAGAAAGAAAGAAAACATTGAAAATTAAAAGAAAGAGAAAATTCAACTTTTTAGGGGTATCTGAGCAACTCTACCAGGGCTATGGACGCCCGACCGGTAGTAGAGCAATGTTCAGGAGAATCACAATGACAACCTTGTCGGGGCTATGGACGCTTCACTAGCAGCGAGGCATTGTCCCGGATGCTTTTGGAGTTAGAATAAACTATGTAGCTTAACTTGACAGAGCTTGGGTTCCTATAGCAACTGAAGGATGTGAATTAACACAATTGCACACACTTGGATTTTCAGCATACTAAAGGTTGGGTTGGCTAGTGGTTTTGATCCTTTAGTTGGGCGTCTGGTTTGTTTGCCCTAGCGTGAAGGTCAGAACCAAAGATTCTAGGTTCATGATTCCATTTTGTCATTGAATGCTCTAGAGAATTTCCCTAGTGAGTCGCCATTTGTTGTGCATGTTTTGCACACATGCCCCATCGTAGGCAGGGACCCCCTTTTTTTCACTCCCGATAGGCTGCTTTGCTCTTATCTTGTTTTGCGTGCCTCATTTTCCAAGCCCAAATTGGTCATGTGCCTTCAAATGATCAAATCCCCCTGACCAAATTTAGCTACTTGGGGTATTCAAATCCAGGGAGAAACAAAGTCCTCCGTCCCTTTTCTGCCTTTTGTCTTGTTCCTGTTGGCTTGGTCCCTGAGCTTGATTTGCTTTTTTTCACATTTTTGACTTTGGGGATAACTTTCTGGTGGATTTGGGATGTTTTTGTGGTGCCTAAATGAACTGCCAAGGTTTCGTTAACATTTCAATAAGTTTCGATGATTTAGGAACTTTTGCTCTGGAACTGCCTCCCTCTTTGGTTGTTTTGAAACATCTGTGGACCCCTGACGGTTCGCTTTCTACATTTTTTACTTTGGAGACAACTTTCTGGTGGATTTGAGATGTTTTTGTGGTTCCTAGGTGAACTGCCAAGGTTTCATCAACGTTTTGTTAAGTTTTGGTGGTTTCAAAACTTTCCCTTCGGAACTCCCTCCCGCTTTGGTTGTTTTGAAACATTCGTGGACCCCCGACGGTCCACTTTCCACATTTTTGACTTTGGGGACAACTTTCTCATGGATTTGGGATTTTTTTGTGGTGCCTAGGTGAACTGTCAAGGTTTCGTCAATGTTTCGTTAAGTTTTAGTGGTTTTGAAACTTTCCCTCTGGAACTTCCTCCCTCTTTGGCTATTTTGAAACATCCGTGGACCCCCGATGACCTGACCCCTCTATGGCCATTTCTGAGATTTCATCCCTCCGTGGCCGTTTTGAACATTTGTGGAGCCCCGATGACCCAACCTCTAGGACCTAGCCCCTCCGTGGCCGTTTTGAACATCCATGGAGCCTCAACGACTCAGCCTCCGAGACTCGACCCCTCTATGGTTGTTTTTGGAACTTTGTCTCTTTGTGGTTGTTTTGAATATCCGTGGAGCCCTAGCGACCCAGCTCTGTGGCCATTTCCAGGACTTCATCTCTTCGTGGCCGTTTTGAGCATCTGTGGAGCCTCAGCGACCCGACCTCTGGAACCCGGCCCCTCCGTGGTAGTTTATGGGACTTCGTCCCTCCATGGCCATTTTGAACATCCATGGAGCCTTGGCGATCCAGCCTCTGGAACCCGGCCTCTTCGTGTCCGTTTCCGGGACTCCATCCCTCTTTGGCTATTTACGAGACTCCACCCCTCCTTCGCCATTTGGGACTTTCCTTTCAGGCTGCCGTGTGCTCATTTCCTTTTCAAAAGGGTGGTGACCCTCCTCCTTTCCCCTTCCAAGCTTCCGGTTTTCTCAAATGAGTCCAATGTTAAGGAAGTTTTCTGGGCACTCTTCCTTCCCCTTTTCCCATGTGCTATAATTGAAAAATCTTGGTTTTGCTAAGTTTTGTGTGGTCCGGGAACTTCCCTTCCGGTTTGTTGCCCCTCGTTCACTGCCCGCCCCCTTGGGCCCACATTAATGTTTACAGTCCAAATGAGCTCCAAATATAAATATTATGATCTTTTGATAATGCATGCATGGATCTAACAAGGTTTTTTCAAGATTTGACTAACGTTTTCCTTGATTTGTGTATGAAAGCACTTACGACACTTCATGTATGCAGGATTCAAGGAGCCTACTGCGGGTCCATCCGAAGACCCATCAAGAAAGTTGAACAAGGAATGCACATAGCTCCTGTCACCATTCATTTCATGTTCGCCTCTCCCCCTAGCACCCACCAACAAGGTCAGCGTTAGAAGAAGGCCTATGCCAAGGAAGTCAATGACAAAAATGCAAGGGGGTGGCCTTGAAGAAGACATAAGGGAGTTGTCCGCCCAAATCAAGGGCAACCAATCCATTGATGTCAGTCGTCGATAGGCCTGTTTGATTCAATGAAGAACACTGCAATGAATTAAGCAAAGGGCAGCTTTCAAGCAGTTTCAACTACAGTAAAAGGGCAATCAACTAAATAACAAAATTGCTACAACCCTGAGCACTAGATGACAAAACAAAGAAAAGACAAGGAATGTATTTTTAATTGCTAGATAATGGGGGGTAGGTGAAACCCTAATGTAATCAAATCTGGGCCACTCATTGTGAATTAATCCTAGCCATTCATTTGGGCTTTGGAAAACTATAAATAGGGGCTTGCCCCTCATTTGTAAGGGTTGGAGAGCTGGTGTAAAAAGCATTTGCAGCAATAGAAGACAACATTGCATGATTTTATGGATGTTCTCTTTGATTTTGCTCATCTTGCATGCATGGTTCTACCTTCCATGTTAGTTTTAGTATTAATTTATTGAATGGTTGTCATGATGGTGTTGCTGTTATAGTATTTGATGAGCTTCCAACCCATATTTTTAGCACTTGTTGATGAAAAGCTGATGTGCAAAGTTATCCTGGGCTTCTTTCTGTCATTGTTGCAACCTAGTTCAATTGCATGTTCATGATGTGTATGTGTAATTTGAAAATCAGCAAACCTTAGAAGATTGCACTAGTTTTGTGTAGCTGTAGGTTTCTCTTAGTCAAACAAAACTCAGTTTAGGAAGCCTGTCTACTTTAGCAGCCACCATTGTTACTATTCATTCATAGCTTAAGATTAGAACAACTTTCTTAACCCTTATCCTTTTTCTATTTCTTTTAGTCCTTGGTTAGAGTAGGATCTCAAGCATCACCATGAAGCTAAATCAGATGAACTTGATGAGTTTTAGCTTGCTGTTTTGAGTGGATAGCCACTGTTCATTCACTTCCAGCACTTTGAAACTGCATTTGCAAACCCAACTTCCCATGCTTTGTAACTCATCCGTAAGTCCGCCTTGTGATTCCAGCAAATCATATAAATCAACTGAGATATTCCAAGCACTGTCAAGACCTAGCATTAAAGACCTTGGGATAGTGTTCTGCAATCTAATTGTGGAAGATTATCTTTCAAGAGAGGTGATGCACCTATGGATTACCTGTGTTGAGAAGTGCATAAAAGACACATCAACACTATCCTGATGTTCAACATCATCTCTTTGGATTTTACTTTCCTTATTCTTTGCTACATCAGGGTTTTCATAATTTTCAATTCCATCGCCTGAAAACTATTTAGCTTCTTCCTTCTCAATTTCAATTTCAACTTCAACATGGCCTTTCTCTAATTCTTCAAATACCTATGATTGTTCATTAACATTTGGAACATTCCCGAGCGAGGGATGGGAATCAAAAGTATCTTCAAAAATTATTTCATCAATAGGGCTCTGCCCTACAGTCTCCCCTGCTTGCATCTCAAGGATATTAGGGTTTCTCACTTCTAAGGTGAGTGTTCCTTGTATAAACTATTCTTCTTCAAAATTTATAGGATTTGACGTTGTATCCTGAATCTCTTCTATCACTGGATGTACCATAGGTTTATCTTTAGACTTCTTTTCTTTCACTTTATCCCACATCGCACCCCATCTATCCATGTATTCTTTGATTTTAGCTTCATCTTCTTCAGAAATCTCCTCCAAAACCACATGATTTCCTCCTAGTGCTTGTTTCATTCTTGCCATGTTAATAGAAGGATGAGAAGTAAATAGTGTGGTAGCCCCTTGAGATATAAAACTAGTTTGTGTGCCAACATTTTCTGTTACTCCTACTTCTTCATCAATAACCAATTTAGTTCTTGGTTTTGTTGTAGAGGAAGATGCACCTTTGGGTCTTACTTTTGATTTATCTTTACTTGTTTCTACATCTTTCTGCTTATCAGATGGCTTTAACAAAATTTATTGTTTTGAAATTTCAGGGGTTTTTTCTTCAATTCTTATACCAGGAGCTGCCTTACTATTTTTCCTTCTCTTCTTATTAGGCTCTCCACTTTCAAATGTTGTTTCATCTCTTTTTTTTCTTCTTTTATCCTCTAAGAATGTGGGCTTGATTCCTCTTTCTCTGAAAGCTTTACAAAAATCATCAATCCAGTGTTGAGTATATACTAGAATTGGTCTAGAGAACTCATCAATCAACGCCATGTCTTCATCTTCATAATCTAAGTTTGGGATGGTTTCATCATAAACCATGTCTTTGTTATAGACTTTATTCTTACTCGATGCACATCTTTAAAATTAAGCCAATAATATTCTAAGTGTGGGTGATGAGCATGATAACCAACTATATTCTTGGAAATATTTCCCTCAATTTCATAATATATTCTCTGAAGTGGGAAATCTTCAAAATTATATGTTCTTAATTCTTCTTCACACAAGTTAGCCACTATGATTGCATTACACTTATAATTTCCTATCACAATGGGGAATTTGAAAGAGGCCTTCTTGCAAGCATGACTATAAAAAGCCTAAGATGGTTTCAAATATCTCACCAATTCTAATAAAACAATTTTGTCTCTTGGATACCTGGGCAACATGAACGGATGTCCATTAAATCCTTCCATCCTAATATAGGAGTAAATGGGGAACTGAATGTACCAACCTCCCATTGGTCAAATAACACTTTTTTCCTCTAGGGACAATCTTTTGTCTTTATCACCTTCCATCATTCTAACCAGTTTCATGGAGAACAAATAATTGACTCTCCTTAAGTTATCTTTATATCGATGGATGGTGATCTGGGGTAAATGAGTATATATCAAACTTTTTTCTACCTTCATGCCCAGAGTACCAATTTGTTTCAACCCTTGCTTGTTGGCTCTCATGGCACAAGAGTAAATCACATATGAAGACATGTAAAAAAAACTAGTTTTGGGAAATGTTGTTATCTGTTCATATAATTTGTCACTTATAAACTTTCCCCAATGCATTTCCACAGGACTTTCCATCAGGTTGGATATTGTTACAAACATCCAGGGTTCAAATTTGCCTACATCCCTTAAACCAACTACCCTGCTCAATAGAGTTATGATATCTTGAATTTATTAGTTGAACATAGACCTTTGAATTACTTTGGTTTGTGTTGTAATCAACTCTTGTCACCATTGGGTACTCATAATTTCTTTGTTGCAGGCTTCAACAATCTAATACGTTTTTCCCTTTGCTTTCATATCAACATTATACATTTGTGTGTAAATAGGGAGCCCAAATGTATACATAATTCCTTTCTATAAGAGGTTTGCATAAATTCTCCCTTCTTTCTCAATGACTCTTTTGGATGGGTTGTAGTAATTCATACATTGCAGAACCAATTCAGGGGCCTCCATTGCTAGAGAAAACTCTCCTACTAAAAGTAACCCATTTATCATAGCATTTTTGGTACATTGAGAGGCATTTTCTTGTAATACCTATGAATGAATTTCAATATTAGAAGATCATCCCATATGAGTGTTTGTAACCACCAGATTGATTGGTATGGCTTGTGAATTGCAATATGTGAATTCGTCTTCTACCCTTGCATCAGAAGTACTCATTTTCTCTGGTGTGTTCTACAATTTTAAAAACATGTGACTTGTGTGCAAGTTAGGGTTAAATTTAACCAAAACTTATAGTTTATAAAAATTTCAATTCATCTTTCGATTAAATTCAAAAATCAAAGAATAATCAACATTTCAATTTCTAAAGGGAAAATACCATTTTCAATCATTTTCATGCTTGAAAATTACTAACAGAGTGTCAATTATCTGAAACATACCTGGTTATGGTCGATGATGATAATCTTTCATAATGCAACTTCAAAACCCTTGGTAGTTTGTTGTCTTGGTTTCTTAAAATTTACCTTCCCTTGCACGCCAATATTATTTCATTCTTTCAATGTCCTTTGAAAATTTGCAGCATGACATGAAGTGGAGTTTTACAAAAGCAACTACATGCTTGAGGTGGTTCCAAGTACATTGGTAGTTCACCACCTTCATTAATTACCCGCTATTTCACATTAATTCCTCAAATAAAGGTGCAATCATTACGGATTAGGGTTCAAATCATGAACACCTAAATTTTTGTGCAGGCTCGCCACTAGAGGAGAAAGATGACACAATGATCACAAGTGGAAATCAGATGTCACATTGATTCTCTATAAGGCATAGGTCATTAAAGATACATGATCAATTTGTGATCACCGGGATTGAGACTTCCCGGTATTGACTTAAAGAAGAAACATTAAGATTTGAGAATTTACCTCTAAGCTTTAGAAAGAGAAAATTAGAACAAAAGAAAAGACTAGGAACTGGGTTCAAGAGAGATTAACAAATTTCAAAATAGACTCTCTGGTTTCTAACTTCCAAATAAGGAAAATAAAAGGAAATAAAAATTAAAGTACTGGACTCTGATAAAAAGAATATTACTGGGATTGACGACTCTGGCTGATGAAATACTGGGCAGAGTTAGGACCAAATGAAGATACAATTTCCTTGATGCAAATGTAGAACGCCAAGATTCTGGTTTTCAGTAATATATTAAACTTCGATGAAAAGACTGAAACATTGAATCTAGGAAGTAAAAGGATAAAACAAAAGGCCAAGAAAAATTGAAAATGAGACCAACAACCAACCAAGCTGTAGAACAACACCAAAGCAAACAAAAGTGAAAGGGAACAAAGGGAAAAAAAAGCGTCCAAATTTTTCCAAAAGGAAAAATGGGGCATGTTGTGAGACCACACAACAATTAGAAAGAATTCCTTAACCTAAAACCATCAAATTTATCCAATCCTTTTTTTGGAAATTAAAATTTTGTAAGGAGATTTGTGACTAACTTTGTAGAACTGACAAGATGTATTTCAAAGATACTAAAAGAGGATCAATCTATATCATGGAGTGAAAAACTAACCAAGGAATTTAAAATAATAAACTATGAAATAAAAAAGGCTCTTGTTTTGAAATCCCTAAATTTCTCCAAACCTTTTTAGCTCTTTTATTTTTCCTCATTCTATACTATTACATCAATCTTGTTGCAGAAAAATGATGAGGGATTTGAACAACCAATTATGATATCATGGAAAAATAGGCTTATGCTCTTTCCAATGCTATGAATAATTTCATATCCTATGTAGAGGGCACAAAATTTTTGCTTATATCCTGAATGTTGTAGGTAAAGATATATTTACTCAATAAGAAATTACTAAAAGAAGGTGTAGATGGATCAATAAGGTCTAACAGTTTAACATTGATATCCAAATAACTAAACTTGTTAGAGGATAAGGCCTAGCCAAGTTAATGGCAGAATCCAATCTTGAAGCCAACTAAATCAATTAGATATAGGAAAATATTCTTATAAAATAATGTGGAATGCAATCTTGTCCTTGGTATATTCACTTTTAGACTTTGTAACCTCTGTTCTTACTTCTTCATCCAAGTCATATCCTTTCATTATTTAATTCAACCTGCCAATATCTCCTTCGAGTTGTTAAACTCATTCCAAAGGACCAAGCTCTAATACCAATTGTTGAATAGGAAAATTGAGAGGGGGTGAATCAATTGTCATAGATTTTAACCTTTAATTCAATCACTAGAACTAATACATGAAACTACTTAAACAATTAATCATCAAACATCAATGCAAAAAATAAAATCCATAACATAAACATAGTAACACCAAATTTATGTGGAAAACCCAATAAGGGAAAAGCCATGGTGAGGATTAACTCACACTATAGAGAATATCAAAACTAATTACAAAAAGGCTCACTTCCTAAGATAAAGCTCACTGTTCGGAATCACTTTCCACAGGGCTACAACCCAAAGATACAAAAGATGGCTCACCGCTAGAGTACAAAATTCAAGGCTCACTACCAAAAGATTGAACTAATAGAATACACCTTCAATGTGCAAGGTTTAGTTCCTTTGGAGCTCAGAATTTGAAGTACTACCACACACAGTAATTGCTCAACAAAACTGTACTGATCACAACTAATAAAAAATTAGGTTCTTACACTTTTCTTCTCCTTCGAACACACACACACTTCTCCTTTTTGCTCTTTCTCATCCATACCACACTTCTCTCCCCTTGCCACTGAGGACTTGCGTTAATGTTTCACATGTCAAGTGGGCAGAGCCTTCATCAACAGTAGAGGGAACAAATACCAGATGGGCGCAAAAGAGATGCGTGGCACCATTTCGCTACCCGTGGTTGCTACTTCATTCCCACGTTCAAAGATTTGTGAATGGTAGACACATAGCCAGTGTACACCGCAGTTAGAAACCGTGGGGCCTGCCAAAACCTTTTAGGAATGAGGGCTTTGTGGCAGCATTTCATAGCCCAACAAGGTAGCAAGGAAACATGATTAAAGTATCCCGTAGCTGCAACACGTGGAAGAACAATGGGGTTTCCTTGGATGCGAAAGAAAAGACGAGACTCGGAGTTGCGAGGAATAGACACGTGGAGTGGCAGAGAAAAACTTAGATAAAAGGGTGACTAGACCTTGTGATGCATGGGCCAATGCATGGAAAACTAAACCTGAAGGGAGCTGATTAAATATTTGTTAACAACTTTTGGTGACTATCAGGGGCGTTTCGACTAAGGAACGAAGAACCCAAAAATTCTCTGGTTTATAGGCTAGAGTGCCATTTCATTTGGTCAATGGAGTCAGAGATTGGAAAGAGTCACCTACAAAGGCAACCATTCATCCTCAGACGACTTCACCATGTTGCACAAATTCTCTTATGCTCCACATAGATCAATAGTTTCTTTGTGAGGCAGCACATTGGGTAAACCGGCCCCTACTTCATAGTGGAATAGTAGCTGTGAGAGCGGATGAATCAATCCCTCAATGTCGATCATCGTGGGAGGATCACTGAAATCCTTGAAAGCCTCTGGATCATCTTCCCTTTCTTCTATCCTTTCCGCAATTTGCTTGGTCATGGCAATAGAACCATCTTCAAGGAACGGGGACGGAAAACCCATCCCTTTTAACTCGGAAAAACCTCCCCATATGCTATCCAGTGTCTTACTCAGAATGGTCGCAACTGCTTTAGTGCACTGGAAGGTGGAGTGGCAATGGATGAACTTATTTGTTGTTTGAGCAACAGCATCCCAATCTTCAATACCCGCTCCGACAAGGCTCTCATTAGAGATCGAGTATAGCTTGGTGAGTAGATCCTTTGCCTTAGGAACCCTTTCCAAGATGAACCATGGGAACTACTCAATCATATCATGGACCTCTTGGCTCAGCTTCAATGCCTTGGCAATGAATAAGAGGGTAGGCTGCAGTGTTAGGAAAAAGGATTTAATTTTTTCCTAGTGAGAGATGTATAATTGCCTAACCAGCAGAATGATATCTGGATGTGTAAGGGGAGGTAGGAGAGAGCCTTTAAGAGAGGCAATCTCCATTTCTCTTGAAATAATGGCTTCAACCAATTCTACCCTTTTATTTTTCTCGGATGCTAGCTGCTCCGTAGAGTTGCTCATTTCTTTATTCCAGTTCTTCTTGGCTTGAGAGTGATTCGCTAAGTGCTCATTCAGAGAAGACTTTGTCTCTCGGAGTTCTTCCTCTAGTTGAGCTTTTAGGCCTTTAAATTCAACCTCTTTTTCCTGTATTTTCTGCTCATATTGAGCTTGTTGGTTTTCCAACGCTTCATTTCTCTATGCCATTCCTTGACTATACTCAAGGTGAAGACACTCCAGTTCTTTATCCTTCAGTTGCAAATTTTGTTCCACCTCCTGATTCTTAGAGTGCAACTCCTTTATCACGGCAGGATCAGTGGCCCGAGTCTTCACAAGTTTGCTCTGAAGTCTGTTCCTCTCATCCTCTACTGCCAATGCCCTTTCAGTCATATGGGAAATATCCACCTCTAAGGATTTCTCTTTCCTCTCCAGAAAACTAACCCTTTCCCTTGTTGCTTTAAGTTGTTCATCCTTCTTCTTTAGCTGGTGACCAGTTTTAAGGAAGTCGGAAGTGACTACCCGTTGCGTTTCCTCCATGATTTCAACTTTATCTTGCGGTCGGGCTACCTTCATGTCAAGTCCTACAACATATATCTCATAGTCTTTTGGTTTCATTTCTCCCTAAGGCTTGCTTACCCACGGGTACATGGTTGTGAAATTCAATTCTTGTCAGGCCTCATCATAAAGAGCCTTTATTTTTGGCTCAGTAGAAACACTGTCATCTTTTTCCCTGTGCTTTCTCATTCTATTTGTGTGGGCCTCTTTTCCACAATCTATCTATGCTATGAATTTGGCTGGTGATGAAACTAGTCCATCTGTGAAAGAAGCACCAGAAGGCAGGAAATAGGGATAGGTAACCTTCATAGGCACGGGCATTTGTTTCTTCTAGAGAATGACAGTTTGTGGGGAGAAGTGGGGCATGTTCCATAGTTTGGTTTTAGAACCAACAACATGGCTAGTCATTTGTAATGACTGAATTTGGGAATCAGCCGTAAGGCTCATTGGCTGGGACGGTGGAGGGATTGTCAATGGGGTGTCAGCCTGTTGCGATGGAAGAGGATTTGCAATAATAGTCAAAAAAGAAGGGGCACTCATAGGGGGAATTCCTTCTGAAAGTGAGGCAAGGAAAGTCTGAGTGGCAGTGGCGGGTGTAAGGATCCACAAAGGAGTAAAGATGAGCGGAGTGGTTTGCAAAAATTAGGCAAAGCCTACTGAATATGTCAAACTAAAAGTAGAAGGAAGATGGCCAGTACTTATGGTAGGGATCGCCAATGAGGCAGGGGTAGATTCCAAGGAATGAGAAGCAAGGGAAGAAGGAGAGAGTTTTACCTATTCACTGGTTGATGGCAGCTCCAGAATCGTCAGCAACTCCTCCTCAGCCTCAGGCACTTGGCTAGCCATAAGCGCACTGTCTTTGGCAGGTTCTTGTGAACCCTCTTTGATAATGCTCTTCGTGCGCTGCCATTTCATAGGTGCGGTCTCTCTAGCTTCGATAGTCATCTCCATTTGCTATAGTGATAACCTAGCTGGTTTAGCAGCCCAAGTGAGTGTATGCGAGCCCCTTGATATATTAAAGCCTACATTCATGGCCACATAGGAAGACTATTCGGGGCCTTTTTCTTTCGGCGTAGACGAGGCCAATGTCGCCACTTCCTCTTCCTGCTCTTCAGACTCTTCCTTCGGGTCTCTGCTCCTATTAATACTAAAGCTTAGGCTGGGATGACCCTCCTTACACCATCTTTCAAATTCTTGGTCATCCTTCAGATTGTTGTAAGGAGCATCCAATTGTGCTATTTCTTAGCGATACTTCCAGAAAGCTTCTATTTTTTCCTCAGTCCATTCTTCATCCTTCTTCAACCTATTGTATATGTTGCACTCCATGAGGACATTATCCTGCGCCACCGCCACAAAAAAAGTAGAACTTGTGCCATGGACCTCTAGTATCTTGCGTAGGGATATGCGCCAATTCAACAAAATTTTCATTTTTGTCTACCCGCGGGTTACGCCGCTTCTCCCAGTAAGGTTGGGGAACATGGGTAACTCTCATGTGTGGCTCTAGCAAGTCATCAAAAGACTTGTATTCCTACTTATCATTTACTAGTATCAACTCTAGATAGGCCAACTTATCCTCCAACAACTGGTCCAATTGTTTCTTTATTAGAGTTACCGACTTGAAATTCTTCGGACAAGAGAAGAATCCCTTCTTCTTTACACTTTTGCTGCTACAGAACGTAAAATCAATGATACACACCTGCCAACAAATTTCTAGTGCAAGCACCCTATTTGTGACACAGGTTGGGAGCAAGAAAGGTTTACCAGTAAAGCCCCACATCCAGAGAATCGTGAAATCCTTTTCTAAGAACCAGTCACAGGCGGGAGTGAAACTCTGCATATATCTGGTCTGCTCCCTATTAAGCCTAATTATGTCAGCCTTTCTGATTAAATCATGCAAGACCAGAGCTATGAAATAGTTTGAAAATTCATAATAATCATATGATGTGGAAAGAAAAGGCGTCCACATGGACACTAACTTCCTTTTATTTTGCTCATCAAAAATTGATAACAGAAAATACCAGGTGAAGAAATATGGGTTCTGATGCAAAAACATGTGGACCAGGAAAGAAAGAAACCTAAATTTTTTCTCCGCCTGCTAATTCTTTATTTCTCGTATCATTTCTTCTACCATAAACTCAACAAAATCATACCAGAAGAGATCATGCTGCTTGCAAAATTAGAATGTCAGTCCCAGGTTTCCACCTTATCATCGGAGTCTCGACCACACACAAAATCCAGTATGGACATGGCATCCTATAGATCATCATGTAACACACCGTGCGACAAAGTTATACTTGGTAGTTTAGTGGCGTGGATGTCTTTCCTACTAGTCTCCTCCAACAAGAACTTTGAGTTCTTTTTCATCCTCTTCCATATTTTCTCTCCTTTTCCAGGGTGAAAGGACTCGATATTCTCTCTTCTCTTACTTGGGTCTGGGATGCATAACATGTGCCAAATGGCCTGTGGAGTGATGTGCACCCTTAATTTGTGGCCTTCAATGCAGTGGGTATCAGGGTTATAACATTAGATACCAACATCAACTACCTCCGGGCAGTAGTGCACCAGTGGGATCATGTATTGAGTGAGACCATTGTACCAAAATCTCTTCTCCATTGATTGGTCTGCCTTTGGTGCTGATAACCTTGCACAAGCTGCCTCTCTGAGGGACTCAGGGTTTTTCATGAGTCGTGGATCGTAGACTTTATCCCATTTCTCTTCAACCCTTTTCTAGCTTATGTAATTCTTGAGCTTATTCAACTCTTCTGTATAGGCCCTCTTTGGCTTGCTGGGTATACCAGGCATAGCATACGCCACATCCTCATAGACATATACCTCCTCGGAAGAACGTATAGCTGTAAACAACTCCTAGCTAATCTCTTCTTGCATTGGTTGAGATGAAGTCTCAGACATTTTTCTTCGGGTGAAGATCTCCACAGGTTCTTGGCTTTGCAATTTTCCTCGGTTCTAGATACATAGAAGAAGAACAACTCTACACTTTTAGCTTTGGTGTTTGTGAAAAGATTTTGAAATATTAAGCCTTTTCATGCAATATTTGGCAATCTTTCCTCAAGGTGGTAGGCGAAAACATGCCTTTGGCATTTAATTCGGCATGTACCGTTAATTTTGCAATTCGTGCAAAATGAGCTGCTTGCCATTTTGAGGCAGTTGGAGTTCATCATTGCATTTGGAAATCGTGTGATATGCTGTGATCCCCCTGGAACTTGAGCCGACAATTTTCTTTCTAACCTTGCATTAGTATGTGCTGGCAATTAATACCCTGGTCAGAAAAATTACACCAAAGCAAACTATCACGGCTTGAAAAGATATGAATATTGCCTTGGGCTCTAAGAAATGCTTGTGAGATGACACAATAGCCTATGACCATACATCTTACTATCAATGGGCGCCACATTTTTAAAGCTAATTAATTATCTCCTATTAATCTAGCACACATTTAGTCGTACTCTTGTAGATGCAACTGGCCCGGAAATGTGAGCAAATGTAGGCACGCCTTTCAAGTTAGCAACTAGCTTATTATCACATTTTCTCAAAACGGATTAGCATGCGTCTTGTCATTTTTTCTATAAATAGGCCAGTAAGTAGTGAGGAAAACATACTTAGCATTCAAGTAGTGATAGGTTGGTAGTAGAGTTTTAAGCAAGCCTTCTCATAGGTTAGGTGATAGATAAATGTTAGCATTAGCTCAAAAGCATAGGAATAGTGTCAGAACTATGGACACTCTAGTTGGTTTAACCTCATATAAGTCACAGATGACATTCCTAGGGGAGGTTTCTACTAGGAGGCTGAAATGGATGACCAAGAATAAGCATTCTTTAGTCCTGATAGCCATAAAGTGGGGTCTAGGTAAAGACTGCATAGAGTATGAGGACAAGTATCGGGTGAACACCGACATATGCTCCCACTTCGTAGCATGCATGCTAGACATCAACATCCCCCGACCTCTTACCCTAAAACTTGTTAAAGAAATATTTCCCAAAAAGTATCTGAATGGCCTTGGCGAGGTTGTTGCTCATGTTTCCTATGGAGTAGGTCTACTGTTAGCCAGCGACCTCTGTTGCTTTATCGATGAAGAAGCTCTAGTTGTTTGGTTGCCGTTTCTCAGCAGATTCTGCCTACAGACATGTGATGAGCACTAGCAGAGGGTTACCTAGGCCTTACATTTTCTGTTCTGCAGCTACAACATAATACCTTTCTATGACATAGATTGGTATACTATTTTCAGGAACCTAGTATTCCCCCTGCCAATGGCGGTTGTGCCGAATAATGCTGCCAGTGATGCCTAAGAACTTGTGGATGAGGAAGAGGTGGACATTGTTGTTAATGCATCAATTGTCTCCTCCCATGCCTTTGGATGAAAACCCCCTTTTATGTTCTCAACAAATGTCTCCCTATTTACTCATTTTTCCTGCTGCTGCTCAAAATACTTGCCTTATAGTCTATATATAAGCCTGAAAAAAGGCTATCATATATATAATAGCTTGGATACTTGTAAATTTTTGGATTATGGCTTCCCAGCCACTTTTGCAATGCAAAGAATATATATCAATAGATATATATCTTTTTAAAGAAAATCCATGTTCTTTCCTTCATTCTGTATTTTAGTTTTATGGGCTCTCAACTTTCATTCTGTTATTTTTCCGCACATGGGTGTGTTTTGTGTAAAGAAATCCTAGTATTCCACCCTTTGTAATAATGGGTTAATTTCACAGAAGCACAAACCAATTTTGAAAAGGATCGGCCCAAGGAACGGAAATAAAAATAAAAGCACTATTCACATATGTACAAAAATAGAGCTCAGTGTCTAATGGAACAACTTATGATGAATCTCATTGACCGGGATTCCTAAGGGTTCATGTTCCATATTTTTCAACTCAAAAGTGTTATGTTCTTTGCATTGAATGATTTTAAAGGGGTACTCCCATAGGCTATCAAATTTACCATATTGACCTGGCTTAGCAACCCTTTTATCATACTTTAGCACTAAGTCTCCGCATTTTAGACCCTGGTCGAAAGCCTTCTTGTCAAACCATCGTTTGACCACTTGTTGACGGTTTGTCATGGCTATTAGTGAATTCTCTTTTTTTTCCTATACTTCTAATAGTTTGGCAAACCGAATCTCCATGGCATCACTTTGTTCTATCTTAAGAGATTTCAACAATTGCAGTGCTAGAATCTCCATGGATATAGGTAACAACGCCTCTTTCCCATATACCAACTCATAAGGTGAAGTCTTAAGGGCTTGCTTAGGAGTTATGCAGTTTTCCTAGAGTGCTACTCAAAGGTTTTTATGCCATTCCCTCTGGTGTTCCGAACCAATCCTTTTAAGGAGCTGAACTAGGCTCTTGTTCGTTGACTCCGCTAGACCATTTCCTTGTGGGTAATAGTTTGATGATGTCTTGAGGAATATGCCATTCTTTAATGCAAAGTGACATACCTTTGTGCCTAAGAAAGCTCTGGCATTATATGAAATGATAGTTTTCGAAGGACCAAACCTTGTCACTAGTTCCTCAAGGAAATCTACAATCTATGTTTCTGTTGCACTTTTAAGTGGAACCACCTTCGTCCATGTTGTGAAGTAATCTGTGGTAGTCAGAATCCACTTGTGTTCGGCACTAGAAACCAGGTTGATCATTCCGATCAAGTCCAAGCCCTATTTTACAAATGGTTCGTCCACCACTATGGGTTTGAGGGGCATTGCGGAATTCTTCCTTTGTCGGTAAAGAACTGGCATTTTCTACAAGATTTTACCAAAGAGTGGGAGTCATTAAAAAGTGTAGGCCAATAATAACCAACATGCATGATTTTAATGGTGGTTGTCTTAGCAGAGAAATGTCCACCTATAGTGCTATTGTGGAATGCGTTGAGGATCCTCTTCGCTTGCTCCGAAGTGACGCATCACAAGAGAACACCATTGAAATTCTTTTTGAAAAGGACTCCCTCTATTAGCGTATATCCACAATTTTGCAGTTGGTAATATCCCCTTTTTTGGGATGAGAGACTTGGCTGATACTTTTTGGTTTGCATGAACCTCATTCTATCAGTCAGCCAACCGCCATCTGATTCTAATTCATTTATCAAGATGAGCTCCGGCTACTCCTATGCGATAGGTACCTCTTCATTCTGTGTCATGTACTCACACAGTCCTCTTCCTTTAATAGTTTTAGTAGGCTTGACTTCAATGTCATAGTCAAGGATCTTGGTGATCCAATTAGCCCTTTTTTCTGTGATCTCCCCTTCCATGATATATTCACGCACACTAGAATGTGCGACATATACAAGCACCCTATTGCAGGAAATGAGATGGCGAAACTTTTTAAGTCCCTTCACTATTGCAAAGGCCTGCCTTTCAATGAAATTATAATTCACCTCATATTCCTTTAGGGTACAGGAGTAGAATGCCACTGGATGTTTTCCTCTTCCTTCATCATCCTTTTGGGTTAGGACAGTAGCGATATTGGACACACTACTGAATGCATACATTATAAAATCCTTAGATTGATCTAGATTAACCAGTACTGGGCTATGGAAATAGCTTCCTTGAATTTTTCAAAAGCTTCCCAAGCTTTGGTCGTCCAATTGAATGTCTGATCTTTCTTTAGCATCAGGGTGATCGGCCTAATTATTCCCGCGAAATCGGAAATAAACTTGCTGACAAAATTTACTTTGCCTAGGAAAGACTGAACACCTTTCTTATTTACCGAAAGGGGAAGTTCTTTGATAGCCTTTACTCATTCGGGTTCAATTGAAACCCCTTCTTTAGACACAACATGCCCCAATAGCTTACCCTATGGTACTCTGAGTAGACATTTCTTCAGGTTTAGGGAAACTCCGAACTCTTGGCATTTTTGAAAAACTAATTCTAAGTGATCAAAATGATCATCCTTATATTTAGAGAACACAGTAAGATCATCCAAATAAATTAGAATAAACTTATTGATTAGTTCGCTAAATACGATGTCCATCACCCGCTAGAATGTTTCCCTTGCATTGGATAAACCAAAAGGCATTTTAGCATATGAAAATGTTCCCCACTTTGTGGTGAATGTAATCTTGTGCTGATCTTCTTCTTTAACTCAGATCCGATTATAGCCGAAGAAACCATCCAGCAAAGAAAAAATTTCTAATCTTGCAACCGTTTGTAGGATTGACTCCATCGAAGGCAGTGGATAGTGGTCCTTTAGGGATGCTCTGTTTAGGTCTCAGAAGTCCACACATAAATGGATATCTCCATTCTTCTTTTGGACCGGGACCAGATTCGATACCCAAGTACTATGCTTGATTGGGAAGACAATGTGCGACTCAATGAGCTTAGTTAGATCTTGTGCCATTAGGGCTTCAATTTTAGGGTTGGAGCGCCTCTATTTCTGTCATACTGGTTTTGTACCTTCTGTTAGCTCAATAGTGTGTTGAATGATGTTAGGATCATATCCCTCTAGATTATCATAGGACCAAGCCACTACTCCATATTTTTTGCAGAAACTGATGAGTCTTTGTTTATCATGGTGTGGGACATTTTTACCGACTCAGAGATTCCTACCATTGGAGACTCGAAGGTCCACATAATCACTTTTGTCTGCTACGAACTTTTGTTTATCATTTCGGGCATCATCAAAATTGAAAAAGTTTTCAAAAGTAACCAATCCTTTCAAAATTTTATTAGATTTGAGCTACATAATTTGTCCTTCATAAGCTTCGGCAATCTTTGGTTGAAGCTAATCGGCGAACTCCCCTGAGTGTTGGATAAACAAGGCAATGTGTTCATCGATTTCAAAAACTTGCCAACTCTGATCATTGTCAGAGATCACTGGTCAGACTAGTACTCATACTGAATGTTCATTATGAAGAAGGTTAGAGACAGGATCAAACTGAGCACCAATCACGGCCATGCGATCTTCATTGCTATTTTGTCCTCGAGGAATAGTCTTGATGTTGAAAGCTTCAAAACCATCAATCAGGTCCTAGAATCGGTGCCAATAGGATCTCATGTGGACATTATTTGCCACAAAAACTCCTCTGACTTGGTTAACTACTAGTTCGGAATCTCCAAACACAATTAATTGCTTAATTCCCATTCGTTCCGCAAGGCTTAAACCTTGAACCAATCCTTCATATTTAGCCTCATTGTTTGAATAGGAAAAATGAAAGCAGAAAGACCTCAACAATTTTTCATTTTGTGGGGATATTAGATATATCCTTTCTCCAACACCCACTTTGCTTCTTGCTCCATCAAAGTACAGTGTCCATAGCTCATTTGCTTGGCTACCTTTGGATTCTTTGGTGACCCTCGAAAGTACTTGGTCTTCATCATAAATTACGTATGTGCCCAATCCTGTATCATGATAATTGTCGAAAGGATCATTGTCTATGCGTTCAATCAACAGAGCATCTTCTTTATCATTCTGATCTCCGCTCACCTTCTCTTCCTCTAGCAACTGAAAGCAATACATTTCTTGTTTGGTGATAGAGGTATGTGTGGCTTCAAAATTGATCAAGGCTTCATCCGCTACATGTTCAGAATGTAAAGCCTTTGATTCTATCTTCATTTTTCCACCATGTTTGGTCCTAAGTATCAAATGTGACCAATCCAAGGATAGGTATCCACCCACCTTTGAAGTAAATTCTCGAGATAGACAAAGACCAAACATAGGAGGAATATCTATGATCACCATGTCTTGTGGGATCGTGATACTAGGACAAGCAAATAGAGTCACTTTGACGACACCTACGGTCTCAACTTTATTCCCATCAAGCTGCATCACCCCTCTTTTCATAGGTTTGTAGTGAGTCCCAAAGCTTCGGCTATCTGTTTAGGCATAACTGTGGTACTAGCACCAAAATCAATCATAATATTATGCAATAACTTCTTTCCTATAATGAGAGTCAAGAAGAAGGGTTGAGGTTTCAACTTATTCCTGTCCTCGGCAGGGGATTCCTTTGTATTGTTTGCAAGGACTTTAGGTGGCGGTATTTGATAAACAACCTCTGCACTGGCAAATGACCCTGTTGGTGCCAGGTTGACCTCTTCTTGAAGCACCTTCTGTAATAGAATCTTTTGTTCTGGGACAGCTAGAATGTCCCATAGAGACACATTAGCCGATGATTTATTCAATTGCTCTACCACATTAAAAGGTGAAAAACTCAGAGGTTTTTGCTCCTTGGTTCTTGTTATAATAATTTCCTTCCACGGTTGAGAAGGTAAAGGGACGATTGAAGCACTGAGAATCTGATTGGAAATTCCTTTGAGTTGCAGGTTATCCAGATGCAAAACAACTAACTCACCGGTGAATCTCCTCTTTGAGCATGTGTTATAATTAGACTGCAATTACAGTGTTTTGGATATGAATGCATCATTAGCAAACATTGTTTCTTCCTCCTCCATCCAGGAGAAGAGTGCATGATTAGGAGCAATATCAGATTCTTGTTCTAAAGAAATTCCTTGCATTTGTGTGGTAAGGACCGCACTCTCCATTTGTGGTGAGGCATATACATAACCTCCATGTTTCGCTGCCGCACCTTAGCTGAGTTGCTTTGCCACCTTTTGTTGTAAGTTGCCACACAGATAGTTTCGAGGCATATGCGCATCACTACAGGGGAAGCACCATGGATTGATATCATCAATAAGGTTGTTATGCCATGTGGTTAATTCCCTGCTCGAACTTGGTGACGCGCTCGTCAATGAAGTAGGCACCGACACCATTTGCTTTGTAGTTGAGGCTAGTGGATTAGCATGAGGTGCACCCTGGTATTGATTATGATGATAAGAAGACCACCTGCCTTGATAGTTTTGATATGCAGGCTTTAGAGGAATTGCTTAGTTCCACTTAAGAGTGGTTATATCATTTTCCATGGTTCACAACATCTCTTTGAGGTCCCTCATTTCATCCTTGGAAGAACTTGATGTAGAAGCCATATTTTGTGGGCTTTCCGCATATGTGTACATTGACTGGGAAGTTGCGGGCGCGCTAGTTGACACGACCTCTTGCGCGAAGATCGATATTTTAGGAAATATCAGCATCATAGGTCGTGGAGGCAATTTTCTGCAATCTATTAAATGATTCTTGGCTTTGATAGCAATACTATAAGCATCTGGTAGAGTAGCTCCTCCAAAAAACTTGATCATCACAGAAATGTCAGAATTGATGGACTTTAGATAAAATATAAATGCCAACTCAGGAGTCAGGAGTATGGTAACAGGAATCCTCTGCCAATTTGCGTGAAATCGGGCATTAAAGTCCGTCAGAGCCTCCTGGGGGGCTCGTTTTATGACAGATAGTTGATAATACAATGAAGAACGATTTCTGTCATTCGAGAACCTCTCATAGAATGGATCTCTGAGCTCATCCCATGTGCGAATTGAATTAGGTGTCAGTATTCAGTACCAATCCAATGCCTTGCCTTTAAAAGATGCACTGAGAAGCCTTAGGGCTACATTTTGTGTTGTAATCCCGTGTACTAGACATACATCTGCCACATCTTGCAAATGTTTTGTTGGCATTCTTGAGCTGTCCCTGGTAAACTTTGGTATAGCTTTCATGGCTGAATCCGGGATAGCGCCCTAGACAGCGGGTGCTACCGGGGCTACTGGGGGACTTCCAGCATCCCATGCCATGTAATTTTTGTTGGCGGCCAACAACATGGTGAGAGGAAAGGGTGGCGGGAATGGAATGGTTACCAGCTGATTTGTGACCTGGACTGTCCCCCGGGGAGGTACTAATAAACTGGGGTTCTCTATGGTTTGAGATCTAGTTACAGGCCGATGGCTCATATACCCTTCTAAAATGCAATTTCATTTAAGCTCGGTCCCACTAGGTGTGCCAGAAAAAGAAAAAACTGTTGATGCCAAAATTTGATGAGATAACAGAGCCTTATGGGAAACTCAGTTTAAGGGGGACCTTTTGCGCTAAATTGAGTAACCTCCAAATTTTTAGAGAAGCGAACTTCTTCTATAATGGGATTTGGAAAGGGAAAATGAAGCAGATATAATTAAATAAAGTCTAACTTAAGGCGATGCACCAAGATTTAATAATGGGCATGATAAATCATAGATTTGAGGGTCTGAAAGGTGTTGTAGTGTTCCCGAACATTAGAGACTTAAGATTATAGCATAGACAATTCATTTATTGACATAAAATAACATTGCATACATTCCTGTGTGCTGTCATAATAGTGGTTTACAATTCCTGAGAGGAACGAATTTTAGCTGAAATCACATATTTTTAGAAAATATAATAATTTAAGCCTTAAAAAGTTCCATTTTAAGAATTCCAATTGAAGAGGGTTTGATCAAATCACCTTAGATCAAACCCCTTGGATAGAACCTCGCTAGTTTTAAACCATACCTATAAATCGTCTCCTTTACACCTATCAAAATGCTGATAAAAAATCACTTTTGATTTAGATTTTGGGACCAAATGAATTCATTTAAAATTTATTTCAAATTATTATGGTATTCCTCAGAACAAGCTATCCAATGAATATAATTTTAATATGTTTTGGTTTTGTTATGTATTTGTTTTTTAAGTTTTATTAAACATAGCTTTTCATCGAAAATGAATTTCTTTGTTCTTCACATGTGGAAAAATAGAAGATTATCAAAAAAAAATTAAAATAATAGTGCACTAGATATTGAAGTCTTTGATCCAACAAAAAATAAAATAAAATTTTGACATATACAAAAAAGTTGCGTTATATAGTTCTGTGTCTAAAATTGTAATTCATTTGACTTTGAAACTTGATTAAGGAAAAAATATTCAATAAAACTATCTAACCAAGTGGAAGCACTAGATATCAGAGCTACAAATCTAAATTTGAAAGAATTAGAATTTTATCCTTCATAGAAAAAAAGTTATGCGTTATACGGTTGTGCGTCACTTTTTAAAAATGTTGTTTTCTGAAAAAAAATTATTTTCGTGGGAGATGGAAAAAGAAGTGCAATTTTATTCCAAAAATTTTGAAAAAAATATTTTTAGAATCTACAAACAAAATTTGATGAGACTCTAGTTTGCACCATCTTCAAATTTCTCACAGTTTAGCCGCTATAGGTGCCCGAATGTGAAGATTTAGTTAAAAATAATAATTTCAGTGTCCAGTTTGGCCAAAAATTGTAAACCACTATTATGGGATCACCCTCCTACTACCAAGAAGAGTCTTTAGACATGATCTAGGTAATCAAACTTGCATCCAACATAAATAGAAGTTCTCAAATGAAGTGTCAAGACAATAAAAAGCATAGTTCACAGTTTGATCAAATAGCATAAAAAATAGAAAGGCTGAACAATTGGCACAGTCTGAGAGTTTTTGCAATTAAACAAAATAGTAATAAAGACTTGGTGTCTTTTACTAAAACCAACGTTTTCCTTCCAAATTCTGGACCTTTTTCTCATCATAGAGAAAAGTATATATAGCAAGAAAACTTCCCACTGCCTCAGAGAGAAGTAATAGAAAATATCTCGCAATCCCCGGCAATGATGCCTAAATTAGAATATTCCCAAGGTCGTTACAACAGGATCAATCTAGAACAAAGCATCTAATCATTCCAGGCACAAGTGCGTCTTCTATAATGATAGCAGTGGTCCCAGCTAGGCACGATCAAACAAGTGTCACCCCTGGTGTGAATGATTATGATAGGCATCAACTACTAGTATTATTCAGTTCATCTGGTCCATCGCCCGCATATGATATTTGTTGGTTACGCACGTGGCAGCCCTTCGCTGCCCATATGAACTTCTCTCCCCTTGCCGCTGAGGACTTGTGTTAATGCTACACATGTCAAGTGGGCAGAGCCTTCATCAACAATAGAGGGAATGAATACTGGATGGGCGCAAAGGAGACGCGTGGCAACATTTTGTTGCTCACGGTTGCTACTTCATTTCCGCACTGAAAGATTTGTGAACGGTAGACACATAGCCAGTGTACACCGTAGTTAGCAACTGTGGGGCCCGCCAAAACCTTTTAGGAATGAGGGCTTCATGGCAGCATTTCGCAGCCCGACGAGGCAGCAAGGAAACATGATTAAAGTATCCTGCAGCCGCAACATGTGGAAGCACAACATAGTTTCCTGGGATGTGAAAGGAAAGCTGGGACTCGGAGTTGTGAGGAATAGACACATGGAGCGACAGAGCAAAACTTAGATAAAAGGGCGACCATACCTTGTGATGCATGGGCCGATGCATGGAAAAATAGACCTGAAGGGAGTTGATTAAATATTTGTTAACAGGTAACTATCCCATTCATTCAGTAGTGTGTTGACATCAATAACAACATGCTACCATTAATGACAACCATTTCATGCAATCCAATTTCCAACACATCTTTATCCAGGCCTGAAGTATGTTTGGAAATGGAAAGTGTAACATCATGAAAACAAGAAAGATCAAAGGAATAACAATGCAATTAAACTCTAGTGTAAAATAAGCTAACAACAAAGAACGATGGAAAGATAAAAGTGTAAATAATGGAACCATCTCACCGAATATCTACACAACTCCATGCATAACCTCGATTATCCTTCTCCATTTTGCCGTTGTATAATTGCCCTCAGATTTCTCTATGCAAGTATAGCTTGTGATAGTGATTTAGCAAAACATCAAAGATTCAGATAATAGATTACTTCCAAAAGTCATATAAGATTTTAGGAGAAGTGACAATGATGAAGATAAAACCAATTTATAGAAAATAGGGTTTTCGAATGACACACTCAGATTAAAAGATAGACGAATGATTAAGATTGAAAGATTTGGCATGCATTGAGATTAGTGTCAGTAGTTTTGCGAGCGATAAAACCTGAAAAGTGAAGATAAAGATTAAATAATAATTTAATCTTTAGTTTAAAGTATTCAAAAATTAGAAGAATAATGATTGCATGTAAAGGATAAAGATGAAATAAAAGAAACGATATGTTCAAATGTTCAAATGAATGAATTAATTAAATAAAGTTATTTAAATAATATAAGTTTGCATGCATAAGAATTAAAACTAGATAATTGACTGATTTAAATAGATCTTGACTTAAGTGATAAGTGAATAATTAGATAACTAAGTGATTACCCAATTATAGAAGAATATTCCAAGAATAATTTTTTTTATGAATTAAATGATTATTTAATTCAACATTCAAAATTTAAGGATTAAATAAATTAATATTTATTTAATTGACTGGAGTAAAGGTTTAAAGCATAATTAAATAATTAAAGTGTTTATTTAATTATAGTCGAAAGTGTGATGAGAATAAATTAAATAAGAATTTATTTAATTTCAGAAAGAGGATAAAATGAATTAGTGACGTAATTAAATAAAGAATATTTATTTAATTAATCAGGATTTGGATAAAGATAATTATGAATTAATTAAATAATTAAAGTTATTTAATTAATAGAGGAATAAAGGTTAAAATGACTTAATTAAATAATTAAAGTTATTTAATTAATAGATGAGAAAGGACTTTAGAAAATAATTAAATAATTGACATTGTTTAATTATGATAATGAAGGTACGGATTATGAAGAAATTGAAGTCACAGGCCCAGACCAAATTTCAGTGTCTACATTTTTCCCCTCTTTGATACAATGTCATTTTAGCATTGTGTCAAAGAAAATCAGTCAAAACATGCCCCAGTTGTGCCCCCTTGGGAAAAATGACAAATTTTTGAAAAATTCCAAAAAATTTGGAAATTGTCCCGATTAGTTAATTTGATGGCCAGAAGTTCGATGGTGGTGAAAGAAACTAGTTATGACGAAGTTTGATAGGTGAAAAGGTCATTGGAAGTTGGTAAAAAGTGTGCCCAATACACAAGGTTTGAAAATTCCCTTCAAAAAACCTAGGTATAAATAGAAATATGGTGGATTTTCAATTCATACGCACCCCTCAAGTTTGGAAATTGTGATTTTTGCTCTAGAGCTCTCTACAAACATGTTGCTAGTTCCCTAGAACTAGAAAACCATCTTTAGAAATTTTTTACTTTCATGCATTTTTAGGTATTTAATGCTTTATTTTCACATGCGTCTCTTTTTAAATCAAAGAAAATGCATACATGATCAACACATATGAGTGCATAATGACACATCTGTAAAAACATATATAGGGTGGCATAGTCATTTAAATTCAATGATTGCATTTTCATTTTTGTCCACCACATTTTTAGTTTTAAGTTGCATGCAGTAAGCATAGTAGCACATGTTAAGTTTTGCATCGCATATGTGATTGTGATATGCATTTGCATGGTTGAACAATTAATTGATAATGCATCACATTTGTAAAATATGACGCATATGCATGAATGATTAGGCGTGTGTTGTATTTTGATGAAATTGCATTAGTGTAATGCATTTGAGGTCTTGAGACGCATTTGCAAATTTCAATGATGCATGTGAAATTTTGCAACGCATTTGCTTTAAAGTGATGCATTTGTTTGTCAAAAATTATGAAATTTTGGGCTATAAAAATTTTCTTGTTTTTCTAACACAAGATATAAATTATGCCATTGCAGGTTGTGTTGGATCCAATTTACATGAGGGAGTTGAGGCCATTGACTTTTGAGTTTTGAGATCAGTTATGGAGTGGCGAGAAATAGTTCCTATGGCACCTAGGTTTGCATCATGTTACTTTTATGCCCACTATTCGGGCAAACTGAGGTTTGTTGATTGTGCTCTATGAGCGTTGGCATTCTGAGACATATTCTTTTCATCTACCTACAAGAGAGGCCACTATTACTTTAGAGGACGTGTATAGGATTTTGAGGTTACCTATTAGGGGTGAGAGAGTCATGTATAATACCCAGAGGGGTTTCAGTGAGATGTGTTGATATTATCCACATGATGATATTAGAAAACTAGGCATAGATCACTATGAGATTAGGTGGCATGTCTTGGCCAGTAGATATGATCGGATAGATTGTTTTTTATGCACTTTGATTGGGGGGATAGTTTTTCCTGACTGTCAAGATCACAGATTTATTATAGGATGGGGTAAGATGTTAGTTGGTATGTTAGAGAGATAGGTTGTGTATGCATGGGGCCCTTGTTTTCTTGCCATGTTATATTTTCATTTGCATGATATAGCCTAGAGAGAGACGCAATTGATGAGTTGTGGTACCACACTGCTTATGGTATGGGTGTGGGAACACATTGCTATATTCCACCCATGTGTTATAGTTGAGTTAGATCAAGGAGCTCCTTATGCCTTCCGATATGTGGGGGATAATACCCAATCACATGTAGGAGATATCAGTTATTATAGACATGCTATTGATACCATGGTACAGTTCATTTGGAGGCCGTACATGGATTGTGCTTAGTGGCTGAATGAGGATCAACACCTACCCTACTATAGATAGACACAGTATCTGATTGGGAGGATAGTGTCTCATGTTCATATTATTGAGAGACATCTACTAGATAGGGTTTTTAGATAGTTTGGCGAGGTTCAAGATGAGCCACGAGGCAAAGCAGAGTTCACTCGATCTTCTAGGGAGGTTCCTCTATGGGCACCAGAGATTCTTATTGTGACCATCGAGGCTGATATTGATGCATTACAACCCATTCAGTGGGGATGGAGAGGTGGAGTGACTGATCAAGGGATGATGGATGCATATGATACTTGGTGGGCGAGCCACATGCCAGTGCCCTTTATCGATCTAGAGCAGGATGCACCCGTGGAGAGGTGTGGGATAGAACCTTGAGACAGGCATGGTGGTAGAGGTATAGATCGTGGTGGTAGTGGTGGTAGAGGTAGGAGGGGTGGTGGTGATGATGGGAGAGGAGGAGGTGGGAGGGGTGGTGTTAGGGGTCGACAAGGTCACAAAGGTCAAGACCTGCATTTGTCACATGTCTAGGAAGAGGAGGGAGAGGGCGAGGATGTTCCCATGCTAGAGGTTGGCAGAGGAGAGGAGGATGTTGGTGGTGGGGCTAGTGGAGAGGAGCATGCAATAGAGGAGGATGTTGGTGAGGAGCATGCTAAGGAGGAGGCTATTAGGGGGGAGGAGGAGATGGATCCTCTTGGTATGCTTGTAGGATACTAGGATGATGATGAGGAGGATATGGGAGATCAGGAGAGGGAGCTCCATGATAGGATCATGGAGGATTGGGATGAGAAGATAAGAGATCAGCCACGAAAGGAGGATATAGGTCCTGTCAATCAGTAGGTAGCAGATCTATAGGACAGAGTAGAGTCTCTGGAGGAGTGGTTGAGAGCGATGACAACAAAGAGGGAATCACTTTTGATGGAGAGAGAGAGAGAGAGAGCTCTTATATGGACAAGGATCAAGCCATAGCTTGATGACAAGAGACCGAGCAAAGATTTATAGAGTTTACAACTCTTTGCATTGGACTAGCCATTGCTTTCGCTCATGAGTTAGTCAAAGCTGGTGATAGGGAGAGATATTACAGGGACTTATATGAGCGATAGGTTCCTCCTGAGAGACAGGATCCCAGTTACTCACAAGCACACAATAGTAGGTCATGAAGTAGGACATAGAGCAGGACTTAGAGCATAGAGGGGGTTGTAGGACCTCACAGATTAGGACCATATGATAGGCCCCATTCTGCACAATGATCATCAACATCTCACCATCAGTCACCTCCACATTCTCAACATGGGAGTAGTGGGAGTTTAGGCTAGAGAAATGTTCTAATATGTATTTATGGACATTGTATTTTGATCATAGAGCATGCGGGATTCATTTTTACCGATACATTATGACATTGTGATGTGACACTTTTTGAGTGATATATAGATATATATGATTTTGATGGTGATTTATATGATATGCAGTTCTATTTATGATTATGCAGTCTTCTATTTATGCATGTGTTCTATATGATATGTTATCATCTATATGATATGCATATGTTATGGATGATGATATTTACATTATGATGTTTTACAGCTTATGATGTGATGTTGATTCTATATGATGATGTATGCATTTACTTTTATGGTATCTATGGATGTCATGTACACATTTATGATTATGAGATGTAATGTGATATATGTATTTACAATGCCATGTGAATTCTAAATAGTTTATGATGGTGGATGTGATATGACATATGTATTTACAATTCCATGTGAATGCTATAAATTTTATGATGATTAATGGATGATATGTCATAGATTCCTAAATGCTATGGATGCCTATATTTTTGTGTTTTCAAATGCAACATATATGTATGATTTAAAATGTATGATATTTACATGATGTTTCTAACATGAATGCATATGTAGGATGCTTTATATTTTTGTGTGTCACATGACTCCGTCATAATCCAAGAAAGAAGAAAAGTTAGTGCAAAAAATATGAATAATAAAAGACATGGATGTTGGTATTAGCAATCTTCAATGTTTTGTTGAAACACAATAGGCCTTGCATTAAATCATCATTGGGAGGTAACTAATACAAATGGAGACAAACACCATGATATGAGATAGATCAAGGTGTGAAAGGTCATCCACCTACTAAAGACAGACAGTCGTAGAAAAGGAATATCCTAACTCATACTAACAGCACAGTTGCCCTAGTCTTTTTCTCAAGACAAACCACAGACATAAAAAAAAAAGACAGGTCATGAGACATCATCGCTCCTCTTAATCCTTCATGGGACATCCTCGGGGAAACTTAATAACATGACTTAGAAAACAAATCCAAAAGAAACTTGACAAAGCTAGTACATCCTTGAGAAAGCTAGTACCGGGACTCAAAGATCAAATCAAATGAAAAGATAAGATAAATAAGCCACAAAGTCAATAGCTAGTAAAAATATTTTTCAAAACTTCATTTGTTTGTTTGATTGTTTTGATTGACAAGATGATTGATTGATAAAGCCTGATCTCAGGAAGGACACATATTGTATAAGATGAGTCTAGTTTTGATTTTGTGACTATCTGTATAAGGCATGACAAAAGCCTAGTTTTAGAAAGACACATATCGTATAAGACTTTGAGTCTGATTTCATTGTTGTGGTAACCCGTGTAAGGCTATGTTGATTTTTTGATAGTGTTTGTATTCAAGAAGGACTCATCCTATATAAGACATCAGTTGATTGTTGTTTTGATCATGTCTATTTTTCAGGAAGGACACATCTTGTAGCAGACATAAGTTGATTTGTTTTGGTTGTTGCTTTGGAAATTTGTTGGATTTTAACTTGATGACCTTGTTGACTTGTTCATCTTGTTGATGCGTGACTTGATGTGATGTGCTAACAATTGTTTGTTCTTGACGAAAAAACCTAAAGGACTAAACTAGTGCGGCCTTGAGGGCTCTATTGGAACTGTAAAAATCTAATTTTTTCACATGTTGATTTTAATCATAAACTTCCAGATTTGGTCCTACCATGTGCACATTTCACCCATATTTTACCATATTGCCCCATAGAGTCCATAGGGTCATGCATTTTCCATGTTGTTGTTCCTATCGACATAAGCTCATTGTTGTTTCCCCGACCCATTGTGCATTTTCTGCTAACATGATTCTGTGTTTCCTTTCGGCAAGACTCATTTGATGTCACAACAATCAAAATCTTCTTGTAGGCACCGTTCGACAGGAGTTCTTCACGGTCTCGGCAACAGGGGTTGATTCACATTTCAGCAGGAGTCTGGTCATCGATATAATGTTTCACCGAGTGCTTTATGCCTCGGCGACCGACTTGAATGATGCTACTTCGGCCTAACATGCTGCTTTTCGTGTAATGTCATAGCGATTTCATTTCGTCACACTGACCAGAAACAAAGGGGTGCTTTTCAGTGAGAGATTTTATTCGATATAATGTCTTGGTGAGTCCTGCTTGTCTTGCCAACTACTGGTGGCAGGAGGAGTCTTATCAGTATAGGTTGGGGCTATCAATATGAGGTCTTGGTGAGTTACCTTCGATCTCACCAACACTTCATTTGAGTCTTCGCTTTGGCCAAACATAATGTCTTCGACATTGTGTCTTGGCGAGGTCTTCTTGTCTTGCCGAACGGCGGTGGAAGGATAGTTTTATCGACGTAAGTTCAGATCTTTGGTGGAGTGTCATAATGATTCTGTGGTGTCTCACCAACTTGTGTAAGGAGCTTTCAGTAGGAGTTGAAGTCTGCGGCAGGAAGTCATAGCAAAGCATGTATGTCTCACCAACGGGTTACTAAAGGTTTCTATTGAACGACTTTCGGCGAGAGGTTTGTGTCGTCTTGGCGAACAGGTGTGAGCTCAGGTGTTTCGTTATAACTCTATAATCTGCGAGACCTCTCACCGACATCATAAAGTCACAGCAAAGTGGATGAAATGAAGGTTGTGTCTCAGTGAGATAACCCTTATGTCTTGGCGACCAAATTGTATTATGGGCACTTTTGATGAAACATGAGAATTCTATGAAACATCTCCCCGAGAGCGATAAGTTACAGTGACACATGAGATGAATAAGGGGCTTTCGGCTTAAGAATTGAATTCTCTATATGGTCTACCTGATAATGAAGGGTCATAGCGATAAATGTGATAAAAGTGTTTTTGGTGAGACTTAATGAAGGCGGTATGATATCTCCACAACTCGGATTGGTCACATCGATGAATAGGGGAACACAGGCAGACAACAATAAGCAATATTTTGCCTTCGGAATACTTTCAACACTGTCCTAGTGATTGTTCCATTGGTGATTAACTATTTTCAAATGTTGTGGGCTGACATAAATGAATTTCTAAATGTTGTTGAAGGCCGACATGAAAATTGCCCGAATTCTACGGTTGGCCGACATGAATTTGAAGCGATATGATTCTTGATGCTGGTGTATAAATATGCACTCCCGATTGTAATTGAAGGAAGAGATTTTACATCAAATTTTAGATTAGATTAGGAATGGACAGAGTAGAATAAAGTTCTCATTCCAGAGACTATGTTGCATGCTTTCAAATGGCAATTTCAATGAAATTCAGCTGGTGTGGCAGTTTATTGAAAAGTATTGCTAAGCTTTCTCCAAGTTGATTCTTTCTAGTTATTTAAATTGAAGTAACAAGCTTATTTCTAGTTTATCAGTGCACATTTGTTGTATCTGTGTGATTAATCTATTGGTTCTCTCAAGCAGAGATTAAATCCTTTTTGTTGATCATAGTAATCAAGGGGAATTCATCTGGATTATTAAAGTAAATCTTAGTGGTCAAAATCTTGCATGTTTATACAAGTTATAAATAGATCATATGCCATCAATTTGATTTTTTGCCAGAATAAGTTGCCCACTTCTGTTTCACCTGACTCCGCATACCCAACAAGGCACTAGTCTCTGCATTTCATCATTTTGAATTCATTGAGTTTCTTTATATCTGTTAATTGAGCATTTTAGGATTTAGATCAGAAGATTGTTATTACTATCAAGATTGATTTCATTTGTTCACTTCTATCTGCCATTGTGGACAAAGAATTTCAGAAAGATAATTATAAGTACACAAAGTCTGCTTCATTCAGATAAGTACACCCACCTAGGTCTGGCAACACCTGAAGAGTAGAAGGTTAAATTCTTTTGACCTTGTCTGTTACCCTAAAGCGTATCAAGAGATTGGAAGCCTCTTGAGGCATCCCGCCTGCATTTTTGAGAGCTAACAAATTGGCGACTCTGCTGGGGATTACATGAGAAAATTCTGTTGAAGACCATCACATAGAGTCAGTGAAGAAAAGATTTGTAATTTGAGAAGTCTTAGAAAAGGTGATTCCGCTGGGAAAAAGATCAAAAATAATGATTTTCCTCCTTTTGGAAAAGTAGGTGGCGACTCTGAAAGAATTTTTGTAGTTGTTCAAACATGAATGGAAGAGGATCTCAGTTTAGGGGAGGTCATGTTGGAGCTCCTCATGGTCAACAGTATGTGCCATATCACCATACACAACACTATGGTCTGATGTACCTGCATTAGTACCCACCTAGTGCCCCCTCTCATCAATACACAACAATGATCAGACAGTTTGATTTGGCAGGGATTCTATTATCCCCTTATCCAATGGATGGAAATTGGAGAGGTCTTGTTCCAAGGTTTACAGGGAGTGATGCAATCACTGTTGAAGAGCATCTAAAAGGTTTCAATGCTTTCATCCAAGATTTGGATGTGCCATATGAAGATTTACACATGAGGTTATTCATGATATCACTTATTGAAGATGCCAGTGATTGGTTCAATAGCCTACTAGCAGTCTCTATTAATTCTTTCCAAGGATTTCAAGATCAATTCCTTGAGCAATATGGGAATCCATGTGTACCAGATGCTGCTCTTCATGAATTAATACGGATTCAGAAAGATCAAAGTGACACAATTTATGATTTTAATTGGAGGTTCAATAAGTTGCAGAATAAAATACCTCATGGATCAAAGTTGCCAGATTCTATAGCACTGAGTATTTATTTAAATGCTTTTGATCCTAAAATAGGGTATGAACTGAGAAATAAATTCCCAAGAGATTTGGCTGAAGCAGAAAAAGATGGCACAAACAATTGAAAACAATAGGAAGGCTGCTGGGATAGTCAGTAAAAGAGACAACCCTAGGGTTCCTTAGCAAAGCAGAAATTATCAGTACAGACAGGAGAATACTTATAGAAATAAGAGGCTGAGGTTGCATGACATGCCTTATAATACAGACTGGAAGGACGAAAAACCTATAACAGCTAGGCCTGGAAACAAGGAGGCTCTTGATCCATTGACAAAGGGAACCTACATGGTAAGTAACAATTACTTTTGTGAATTTTGTGATAAGCCACATTCCCCAGATTATTGTGTTGTAGCCTAGATAATGCAAGAAGAGGGAATGTTAATGGGAAATAATGAAGAAGATCACACAGTATATATGACTTCAAATACTTTTCACCATGTTGAGGAAGATGAAGGTACAAGAGATTTCTCTTGCATAAAAGGTTGTGATAGGGAAAGCAATGCATGTTGGGAGGAATCCAGTGAATATTCAGATTCTGATGATGAACCTGAGGATTTTGATCTGCAGTCAAGGGATTCTTCCACCTCTTATGAAGATTTGGATGAAGTGGCAATGGGAGATGTTGATTCATCAGATAGTAAGTATACAATATCTCTAGCTGTAATTGAAAGTTATGAAGATATATTTGATCATGATGAGGTTTGTACACCTGAAAATGATTTCCAAACTTTTTCAAACCCATTGTATGATGAAGAGTTAAAACAGGGTCAGATGATTTTTTGCCAAGGTGTGTCCGTGAATGAGTTTTAGGTATTTTCAAATTCACTTTATGAGAAAGAGGAGATAATTTTAGACAAGCAAAATGATGGAATAAATGACTACGTTGATAATGTTTTTGATTTCCCATTCTCTAATGGTCTTGGATTTCTTTTTGATGATGACACAAGTGAAGATTATTACTGTAGTGATGAAAATGTTGAGACTTGTTCGCTCAGCGGTGGGCATATTTTAGATTTGTTAACTCCTGAATGCCAGGGATGTGCACATGAAGATGATCTTGAAGTTTTGTGTCCAACTCACATTTATTTTGACAGTGAAAGATCTTTGTGTAAAGATTCTTATGACTCCCTATGCATTTCTTGGAATGATGGTGGAACCTTTAGTGTTGGTCAAAGGTCTGTCTGCATTCGGGAAGAGGTATGTGATCTTGAAATTTCTAATTCATGTGGAGAAGACATTTATCTGCATACCAAGGATGATAGAGGTCCAAGTTTGATTGGTTCACACATGCTTGATAATGAGGATATGAGTCATGATCCAGTGTTATCTCCGAATAAAGATACTGAAGAAGTGCAAAAGGTTTCAGATTTGTTTGTCTCAAACAACGTTGGTCTGAAAGAATTTTTTAATTCTCAAAAGGAACACTTTGATGGTCAATTTTCAATACAGCTGGGAGAATATTTTATAATACATAACAATGAGAAAGATAATGAGAAATATTGTATTGAATATGCATGCATTTTATATATTGAAGATAACAGGGGTTTGCCTGATGATGAAGAATGTAAATTGCAAGATGATGTAGGGAATTTGGGCCAAGCTAAGCATAGTGATTCTCTAAAAACTTTCAGTGATAGGGAAGATTGCATGTGTGTATTCAAGAAGAATCTGATGAACTCAAGACAAAACCAGGTATTTGACAGGGGGAAGTATGATTTGAGTTTCAGATTGTAACAGCTCAGAACAGGTGAGGTTAAAACACAAAGGATAAAGGGTTGCCAGTGCATGGAAAACTCTTGCTTATCCTCTCTAAAATTATTTTCCATGCACAGTAGCTCAGGGTTTTGGTTCATCTCCGTCTTGCATTCATTTTTCATTCTTTCCATCATGCCCTGTGCACTTTTAAATTTTGCTCATTTTGTGTCTGGTCTGCTCACCCAAAGATTTTGGATCCTCGCAATGATCTCACTATCATTCATCCCCAGACGGAGCCACTGTTGGAACTGTAAAAATATGATGTTTTCACATGTTGTTTTTCCTCATAAAATTCCAGATTTTCTCCTACCATGTGCATATTTCACCCTGATTTGCCATATTGCCCCATAGAGTCCATAGGGTCATGCATTTTCCATGTTGTTCCTATTGGCATAAGCTCATTGTTGTTTCCCCGACCCATTGTGTGTTTTCTGCTAACAAGAGTTTGTGTTGCCTTTTGGCAAGACTCATTTGATGTCACAGCGATCAAAATCTTCTTGCAGGCACCGTTCGGTAGGAGTTCTTCATGGTCTCGGCGACAGGGGTTGATTCACATTTTGGTAGGAGTCTAGTCATCGATATAATGTTTCACCGAGTGCTTTATGTCTCAGTGACCGGCTTGAATGTGGCTACTTCGGCCTAACATGCTGCTTTCGGTGCAATGTCATAGCGATTTCATTTCGTCACACCGAACGACAACAAAGGGGTGCTTTTCGGTGAGAGATTTTATTCGATATAATGTCTTGGCGAGTCCTGCTTGTCTTGCCGACTGCTGGTGGCGAGAGGAGTCTTATCGGTATAGGTTGGGGCTATTGATATGAGGTCTCGGAGAGTCACCTTCGGTATCACCGACACTTCATTTGAGTCTTCGCTTTTGCCAAACATAATGTCTTTGGCATTGTGTCTTGGCAAGGTCTTCTTGTCTTTCTGAACGACAGTGGAAGGATAGTCTTATCCGCATAAGTTAAGATCTTCGGTGGAGTGTCATAATGATTCTGTGGTGTCTCACTGACTTGTGCAAGGAGCATTCGATAGGAGTTGAATTCTGTGGCAAGAAGTCATAGCGAAGCATGTATGTCTCACTGACGGGTTACTAAAGGTTTCTATTGAATGGCTTTCGGTGAGAGGTTTTTGTCGTCTTGGTGAACAGGTGTGAGCTCGGGTGTTTCGGTATAACTCTATAATCTGTGAGACCTCTCACCGACATCATAAAGTCACAGCGAAGTGGATGGAATGAAGGTTTTGTCTCGGTGAGATAACCCTTATGTCTTGGCGACCAGATTGTATTATGGGGACTTTCGGTGAAACAGGATAATTCTATGAAACGTCTCCCCGAGAGCGATAAGTTACAGCGACACATGAGATGAATAAGGGGATTTCGGCATAACAATTGAATTCTCTATATGGTTTTCCTGATAACAAAGGGTCACAGTGATACATGTGATAAAAGTGTTTTCGGTGAGACATAATGAAGGCAGTATGATATCTCCACGACTCGGATTGGTCATGTTGATGAACAGGGGAACATGGGAAAATAGCGATAAGCGATATTTTTCCTTCGGCATACTTTCAACACTATCCTGGTGACTGTTCCATTGGCGATTAACTATTTTCAAATGTTGTGGGCTGACATAAATGAATTTCTAAATGTTGTTGAAGGCCGACATGAAAATTGCCCAAATTCTATGGTTGGCCGACATGAATTTGAAGCGATATGATTCTTGATGCTAGTGTATAAATATGCACTCCTGATTGTAATTGAAGGATCATATTTTACATCAAATTTTAGATTAGATTAGGAATGGACAGAGTAGAATAAAGTTCTCATTCCAGAGACTATGTTGCATGCTTTCAAATGGCGATTTCAATGAAATTCAGCTGGTGTGGCAGTTTATTTTTGCTATCAATTGTATGTTGAGTTTATTGAAAAGTATTGCTAAGTTGTCTCCAAGTTGATTCTTTCTAGTTATTTAAATTGAACTAACAAGCTTATTTCTAGTTTATCAGTGCACATTTGTTGTATCTATGTGATTAATCTATTGGTTCTCTCAAACAGAGATTAAATCCTTTTTGTTGATCATAGTAATCAGGGGGAATTCATATGGATTGTTAAAGTAGAGCTCAGTGGTCAAAATATTGCATGTTTATACAAGTTATAAACAGATCATATGCCATCAATTTGATTTTCTGCCAGAATAAGTTGCCCACTTATGTTTCATCTGACTCCGCATACCCAACAAGGCACTGGTCTCTGCATTTCATCATTTTGAATTCATTGAGTTTCTTTATATCTGTTAATTGAGCATTTTAGGATTTAGATCAGAAGATTGTTATTACTATCAGGATTGATTTCATTTGTTCACTTCTATCTGCCATTGTGGAGAAAGCATTTTAGAAAGATAATTATAAGTACATAAAGTCTACTTCATTCAGATAGGTACACCCGCCTAGGTCTGGTAGCACCTAAAGAGTAGAAGGTTAAATTCTTTTGACCTTGTCTATTACCCTAAAGTGTATCAAGAGAATGGAAGCCTCTTGAGGCATCCCACCTGTGTTTCTGAGAGCTAACAGGCTCATTGATTGATGGCCTTGCCTATGTTTTTTACATGCAAAGAACAAGTAGTTCAACTAGACTTTGACTGACAAGACTGACTAAAAAATATTTGATTGATTTACAAATATGAGACGTGTGTGATAGTGAATGTGATGAACCCTAATGGACTGAAGTAGTGTGGCCTCAGGGGCTCATCGATTGATGGCCTTTCCTACATTATACATGTAGAGACCTCGTAGTTCGACACGACCAATGACCTTGTCTTATAGACAAATGAATTGAGTCATGATTTTATACAGAAAAGCCTAAAAGGACTAACCTAATGCCTCAGGGGCACATCGACAGATGGCCTTTCCTACGTCCAGTCGTAGAGGCAACGTAGTCTATGATGAAAAAGATTGACAAGTGTGACTGACTCTGACTCTATTTTTGGATTTTTGACATGTTTTGATTTTTTTTCTTTTTGAAGTTTTTTGATGTTTTTGGATTTTTTTAGGACATTTTGTGATGTTTTGGATTTTTTCAGGATATTTTATGATGTTTTTTTATTTTTCAATGGTTTTACATCCTCAAAATAGCCAACATAAGAACCAAATGACATAAGTGAAGTGCCTACCCCCAGTTGGGTATAAGACCAATTGATTATGAATAGAATGGGATGGGGGATACAAAGTGCACTCAATGTCAATCATTCCAAGTTTTAGAAAGGAAAACCATTTATTATGAATGGTATGTACAAGGAATGGATGGGAAAGATATGTGATATATACAGGGAAGTCATATTGGAATGATGGTAGACAAAGGAGCAAAGTTGACTACACATGGCACCTGTTTGCCAGGTTTTCACCACGATACTTATCCAGAGCGCCACTAAAGTGGTTTTCACTATTGGAAAACTTATTTCTCTTTACTATTTTCTTGATTTTTTTATTTTTTTGATGTTACCAAGATGCTTTTTTGCTAGGTTTTCACCTAGGTAACAATTTTTTTTATTTTTTGATTTTTTGTATTTTTGATAATTAAGACAAGGCTCTCAGAAGATATGCATAGAACTTCTTTAGATGAAGACTATTGATAGGTGCTGATAATGGTTCTCCTTCAGGAGTAGAGAGTTGATATGCTCTTGATCCAAAGGCTTTTGTAACAATGTAGGGTCCTAACCAGTTAGGTTCAAATTTTCCTGGTTTTTCTCTTTTAGGTTGATTCTTTGGATTTTTCATTAAGACCAAGTCACCAATGTCAAAATTTTGATTCAAGACCTTCTTGTTGTAGCTACGAAGAAGACGATTTTGATATGCTTGGAGATGATCTAATTCCTTTTGTCTTTGTTAATCTAGGAACTCTAGCTCATGTATTCTTGAAACTTGGTACTCTTCATCGTCAATATGCCCTTTTAAGGATATCCTTAGGGAAGGAATCTCAACCTCAATAGGCAAGATGGCCTCAGAACCAAATACTAAGGAATATGGAGTGGCACCAGTGGGAGTACGATTGCTTGTGCGGTAAGCCCATAAGGTTGGATTAAGCTATAAAAGCCAATCACAACCAACATCATTGACAAACTTTTTGAGGATTCTGATGATTGTTTTATTAGATGCCTCAACTTGGTCATTACCTTGTGGGTAATATGGAGTGGAAAAGTGGTGTTGGATATGGAATTCTTCACAGAGATGAAAAAATTCTTGGTTATTAAATGGATGACCATTATCTATGATTATGGACTAAGGGACACCATACTGACATATGATATAGTTTAGGATAAACCTAGAAATCTATGTGTCAGTGATGTAGGTCATGGGAATAGCTTCAATCCACTTGGTAAAGTACGCAATCACAGTAATAATGAAATTATGGCCATTGGAGGATGTGGGATGTATCTTACCTATGAGATTGAGTCGCCATTGGGTAAAGGGACATGGTGACGTTATTGGACAAAGCTCCTATGCTGGTGAATGTATCAAGTCTCCGTGTACTTGACATTGTCAACATTTATTGACAAAGACATATGAGTCCTTTTCCATTGTAGGCCAATAATAACCTAGTCTCATAATCTTCTTAGCTAAGGTAGGACTACTAGAATGGGATCCACATATACCCTCATGTACCCCATGTAAGGTTGCTTGTGCTTCTTCAATATCGAAACATCTCAATAAGGTATTGTCTAAGGCTAGTCTATAAAGGGTATCTCTGATGATGGTATACTTGGCTAACTTGTGGAGAAATGTGCTACGTTGGTTATTTGAGAGGTCACAGGGTAGGCATTTGGCATGAAGGTAGTCATAAATGTCTTTATACCATGGGAAATTGGGACCAACAATCTCACACACCATATCCAAATCTAGAATGTCGAAGGCAGGGACCAAAATTTGTTCTACCAAAAACTTGAGTTTATGCACGTTGCTAGGTATGTCCAAGAGTTAGGAAATAGTTTCCATGGCATCTGCTACCCTATTTAGAATGTGAGGTATTTGATGAAAGTCAACCTTGTCAAAATACTCTTTGAAACTATCTACCATGCATTTTTATGGAGCCAGCTTTTCATCTTTAGTTTCATAGTCATCATTCACTTGTCGGATTACTAGCTAAGAATCAGTATAAACTTGTAGGTGCTTAATCTTCCATTTTATTGCCATGTGTAATCCTATCACAAGAGCCTCATATTCTGCTATGTTGTTACTATGTGGAAAATAAATCTTGAATGACTTAGGAATAGAGTCACCCTATGGTGTGATAAACAATATACCAGCCCTTGAGCCATGATTTATGTGGGACCCATCAAAGTATAACTTCCATGTCATTCCCATGTCAAGAGTGAAGATAAAATCATCAACAAAATCTACAACTAAAGGGTGATCTGCTTGTATTGGTGCATCGACCAACTGGTTAGCAACGACTTGTCCTTTTATAGCTTTCCTTTCTACATATTGGATATCATACTCACTGAGCACCATTACCCATTTGTCTAATTGTCTCGTCAATGTTTCTTTACTAAGGAGATATTTCAAAGGATCTATCTTTGTGACCAACATTGTTTGGTTGTTTAGTATGTAGTACCTAAGTTTTTGAGTAGTGAATACTATTGCAAGACAAGCATGTTCAATAGTACTGTAATTGAGCTCATAACCTACCAAAGTGTGGTTGATATAGTATACTACCCTTTCATGACCCTCATTATCATTCTATGCAAGCAATGCTCCTAATGTTGAGGTGGTGGTTGATATGTAAAGAATCAATGGTCGTCCCTCAATAGGTTGCATTAAGATTTGCGGTGTGAGTAGGTAATCCTTGATAAGTTGAAAAGCTTCTTGGCATTTACTTATCCATACAAATGGTACTCTTTTTTTGAGTAAATGCTAAAAAGGATGTGTTTTATCTACTAACTACACTATGAACTATCTGATAGACTGTAATCTTCCTTATAGTGTCCTCAGTTGACTGAGATTAGCTAGTGGAGGCATGTCTATTATAGCTTTCACTTTTGCTAGGTCCACTTCAATGCCTCGTTTAGAAATGATGTACCCTAGAAGTTTTCCTAATTTCACATCAAATACACATTTCTTTGGATTCCACCTCACTTTTCATTCTTCTAGTCTTTGGAAAATCTTGTCTAAAACCTATAAATGATTAGCTCTTATCAATGATCTAGCTATCAGATCATCCACATAGTCCTGCATGAGAGTATGTATGAGGTCATGAAAAATAGTTGTCATGACACGTTGATAGGTTGCTCTAGCATTTTTAAGTCCAAAGGGCATGATGTTCCAACAATAAGTTCCCCATGGACAAGTGAAAGTTGTCTTAGGTTGGTCTTCAGTTGTGATTCTGGTCTGATTGTATCCTGAAAATCCATCCATAAGAGATAACATTTCATAGCCTGTTGTTAAGTCAACAATCATGTCAATGTTCGACAGAGGAAAGTCATCTTTAGGACATGCTTTTTTTATATCTCTGAAGTATGTATAGATGGAGATGCCCCCTATTGTTTTTTTCACTGGTACAAGATTGGAAATCCAATCTACATAGTCAATTAATCTAATAAAGCCAACATCCAATGATTTCTTCAATTCAGCCTTGACTAGTAAAGAAATTTGTGGGTGCATTTTCCTTAAATTTTGCTTCATGGGTTTAACACCTGGTTGTAGTGGAAAATGATGTAATACAAGTTCAATATCTAGTCTAGGCATGTCAACATATGACCATGCAAAATTCATCTATCTTTGTGTGAAGAAGTTGCGAAATTCAGGATGCTCTATCTCTATCAAGGATGCTGCAAAATAGACTAGCCGAGGATTCTCTTTAGTGCCTATGTTGATTTCCATAGATTCTTCAACTAACATGGGTGAATTTTCCTAAGCAATGGGGAGAATTTTCAAACCTCCATCCTTGGGTGCCTTAGAGAGGTTTTCACCTTTGGATGGGTCCTTATTTTTTGCTTTTTCATTGTCCAAAGGTGCCTTTCGGTTTTCACCTAGGAACTCGTCATTTTTATTTTTGTCATTGTTTTTCTTATTTTTGTGACTAGAGGGTTGAAAAAATTCCCCAAAACATGCCATGTTATCCAAGTCTATGGTAAATCTAGCCTTCTGATCACCACTAGGTATGCCTTCTCGCAGTCCCACGAACTCAGCTATTGCTTCGTTGTTCTCAAAAATGTCTAAGATAGGTGTGTCTTGTTGATCCCAATTGATAAGTTGGGGATATACTAAAGGCATGTAATCATCAGGGGTATCAAAGTTCAAAGGAGTCAAGGTAAAGGTTGAGTTGTTAACATAGTCACAAAGGTTTCTTATGAAATATTCCTTACTCTTTTTCTTGGGCGTAGATGAATTCTAAGGTGGGCCTATTGCCAAGGTCTAGTTATCTGAAATGGATTTGTTAGGTTCCTAAGAGGTAGGATCAAGAGATTCCCAATAGTAATGTTTAAACCATTCCTCTTTTGTCAAAGTCTTTTGTGGATAGGAATTCAGTTTATTTTGCAAGGATTTAAGCATTAGGTCAAGTTCTTTGAACAATTTATCAAGATCCATGACAAAGGTTTAGGATAGGGAATCCCACTCATATTTGTTAGAGTCAAGGGAATCACAATAGGTTTGGTTAGATGGCTCACTGGATATCTCGATAACTTCATAAGCACTTATTTCCTCTAGTAAAGGTAATGTGGTACTAGAAATGCCAATCTAGAGTAGTTGAAACCCAAGCCCTAGGTCTTTCAACCATTTAGAAATAATAATAGGTTCAGTCCTCCCATTCTAATGTAATCCTAAGCCACTATGTCCATTATATCCTTTGCTCTGCATTATCATGAAACCTTTTCCATATTGATACGCAGGTATCTGAGCAAGTGGAGGAGGTTATATCATCTTCGTTTATGGATTCTTTACTTAATTCTCCCCATTTTGTGAAAGTTGTGGGAGGAATGTGTATGGTGACCATTGATTGTCTCCTATCCACTATAAGTAATCCATATAATTTGGGAAGAACTAGATGGCTAACACAATAAGATACCTTCATGTGATATTCTCCACAACCCTTATCTTGAATCTTGACCTTTGGAGTGGAAGGTAATGATTGTGAAATGGATGTTTTGGAAAGAGTGCATGGATTGACATAGTGAGATGAATTGGATGATGAAGCTTCATAGTTTACATGGACCTGGTGTTGGGGCATCCCTCGTAGGTTAGTGAAATATTGGAATGGATCTGGGTCACCATCTATTGTAATCTCAGTGCCATTGTAGGGGAATTTAAGACATTGATGATACGTGGAAGGGATAGCCTTCATAGCATGAATCGATGGTCTACCTAGAAAAAGGTTGTATGGGAGGATGAGATCCAAGACTTGGAAGTTTGTCTCCATAACTGCAGGACCAATTCTGATGGGGAGTGTTGTACAACTCCCTTTGATTTTTATTCTTCATCATCATAAGCCTTAATGACAATGCTTTTGATGGTGTCCACACATGCCTTTGATAGGCCTAATGCCTTAACCAATTTTAAAGTTAAAAGATTCAACCCTTCTCCTTCGTCTACCAAGACTCGTCTAACTTTCATTTTATGAACAAGAACTTCAAGATGCAAAGGGTTGTTATGGTTTGTGTTTTCAGTTGCATAATATTTTTTAGAGAAGGTAGGATGATGATTGTTTGTTAGGTAGCCTACCATCTCTTGGAAATGATTAACATCAAGGTTGTTAGAGATATTTATGTTTTGTAAAGCCTTGTCTAGAATAGATTGATGATCAGGGGAGATACACAATAGTTCCAAGATAGAGATTTGGGTTGGGGTCTTCCCCAACTAGTCAAGTAAGTTATAGTGAGGCTTGGAGGTCTGTAGTGGTTGGTGTGATGGAGGGCCTTGGATGGTTATTTTGGTTCGATGAGTGTTGACAACACACTTGGGAATTTTCTTTATGGTAATCATATTGACATGCTCATCAGTGGCTTGGATGTGATTTATGATTGGGCCACTATAATCATGCTTGACATTAGCATAGTTGGTGGAAGTATTGGTATTATTACCTGAACTAGGGGCTTTTCCTTTCCCATGGTCATGTAATGGATCATAAAAGACCTTGTGATCAGTTTTTGAAGATGTTGGCTTCTGTCCACCAACTTCAATAGTTTTGTTCTCGACAAAATCCTGTATGATATTCTTCAGTTGTCAAAAATTTTGTAGGCTATGTCCCTTAGTCCTGTGGAAATCACAAAAGGAATTATCATCCCACCAAAATGATTTAAATTTCCCTGGATTATATTTTCTTGGCTCTTGAAGCTGTATGAGGTTGTGTTGCAACAATTGTTTGAAGATAGATCCAATGGGTTTCCCTAGAGGAGTGAACTCACATTTTGGAAACCTCATTTGTTGTTGTGGCCGTTGGGTATTTTGGAAAGTGTTAGGGGTTTGATTGATGGTGTTGAGTGTGTTGGTAGAGGGGTTATGTCGTCTAAGTGTAATGAACGGTCCTACTTGTAAGGTTTTAGCATCAACTACCCCATCATTGGTAAAATTTTTGTTCCAAGACCAAATTCTTTTTATATCGTTAGGGGTGTTTTGTAATTTGGATTTTTGTTGGGTACCTTGAGTTCACCTTTGTCATTGAGACCTTTTTCTAGTATGAGGCCCTTTTCCACTAGTTCTGCAAATGAAGTACAACAGTGCACTCTCAAATCACTTCTCAATTTTGAGTTGAGGTTTCCTTGGAGTATAATGACCTTTTTTTTAGGTATTTCCACAGGGCATCAACTGGCTACACTTCTCCATCTCTGGAAGAAGGTGATAAAGTTTTTTCCTTCATCTTGTGTAGTGTGACACAAGGTTGCTATGTTGATCTTGTTGTTGATGTTAAAGGAGAAGTGTTCAATAAATTTTTTGGCTAGCTCACCCCATGATTTTATGCCATATTGAAGCCCTAAAAACCATTCAAGTGCAATTCCAATAAGACTTCTTAGAAACATTCTCATAAGATAGGTGGGGTCGTATGCGACATCTATGCACATTGTGGAAAATTCCCTTATGTGTTCGATTGGATTGCGGTTTCCATTGTACTTGGGAAATTTTGGTATAACATACCCATGTGGGAAAAATGTCATGTATAATGATTTATCAAAAGGAAATGGGCATAAGTCCTTAGCTAAAAAATTTCTTTTGTTGGACACGACCATATTATCCATCTGTGTTTGAAGGGCTTGCATTTGTGTTTGTAGGACACCAACTTGAGTTAATGATGTGTTAGTTGGATTGTTTGGGTATATGTACATGTTTTGAAATCCAACATTTTGTTATGGGTTTTGGTTAATTGTTGGTATTTAAAGTGGATTTTGATTTGGAATGTTAGTGAATGGGTTTTGATTTCAAATCTATGAGAATGGGTTTTGATTTTGAATCTATGTGAATGGGTTGTGACTAGATGTTGGTTGATTAGGAATGGGGATGTTTAGTGAAGGGATGGGTTGGCTTCCATATTCAAAGGAGGGTATGTTTCCTATTTGTGAGACCCCACTCTATGGTATAGTACTAGCGACATTGACTCTTGGTATAGCTAATGTCTGTGGTATGGTACTAGTGAAATTGACAATTGGTATAGGAGATGATGTTTTAGATCTTTTGTTCCCACAAAGAGGACCGAAGGGATTGGACGATGATGCCCTTATGGTGAAATTTAGACCTTGTGTCATGCTAGATGTACCAAATGGAGATGTGTGTACTGTTGGAGAACTCTGTGTAGGTATTCCAAATGGTATAGCGGTAGTCACTTGAGGTATAGTGGTACTAGTAGTGGTAATGTTTGTCCCTTGGGTAGATGTAATTTGTAAGGTATGGATGTCTAATGCAGGAGGTAACTTGGAACCTTCTGCTAGAAATTTGGCTAAGTATCATTGAGGATCATTTGTTAGATAGTCATCTACAAAGGAGGTAAACTCAGTGTCTTATGCAACAACATCTATGTCTTCCACTACAATGCATCCTTGTGAGTCTCTAGTAATGAATTTGTCTAACAAAGTTTTGTGGGGTCTCGATAACGATGTCCCTTGAAAGGGGTTTGAGAAGGGATTGATGAATTTTTTTAGGTCAGCCATTTGTTCTCTTTCTTTCCTTTTAGACCTTGTTTTAATGATGTAAGATAACCTCAAAGTGCAAGTGATGCAAAACTAAGTCTATGGATGGTATGAATATAGTACATGTTTTTGGGATTTTTTGGATATAAGGAATGAATGCAACTATTTTTTTGGTATTTTATTGCAAATAAGGAATGTCTAAACTAATGTTGTCCTAGGCTGACATTGCCTAAGTATGCAAAAATCTAAGAAAACTTCTAAGGTAATCAATTTTGGAAGACTCTAAACAAGGTTACCAACAACCTATAGTTTAACCCAGGTTTCAGTTTAGTTTTGACAAGGAACCTTTGTAGGACTAGGACCAAAAAAAAGGTGAGCTCCCAAACTAGACTGATGAGATTTAAGGACTCGCATGTAGGTCAACAAGTATGACGATGTGACTAGGTTCAATGACAGTTTTGTTGAAGAAAGGGTTTATCCAAAGCATGGAAAGTTGACCTATCCTAAAGTCTGTAAATGATGATTTTCCTAAAATTTTGATCTAATCTAAAGGTAATAAAGACTCCTAAAATGAAACTAAAATTTGGAACTAGGATGCCTATCACTATGGCTAAATGATACCTAAAGGATGCAATTGTGCAAAGTATGACAATTTTTTTTGGTTTCTACCCAAGGATCACTGTAAAATGATAAATCAGACTGGTATGACTATTTGGTTTCGGTCTGTGATAGTGAATTTTGGATTTCTGGTAATTAGACAATTGTAGTTCAGAAAGGTAGATGCATCATAGAAATTAATAAATGTGATTCTCTAGATCATATGCAATTTTCTAGTAAACTATGTCTTAGGTCTATATCAGGAAGATGTGACTCAAGATTTGTTAGATGTGACTATTTATCATATGTGGTTTAAAAATTGGTAGATGCCACTCTCTATGACAAATGTGACTAACTGGTAAACAAATGTGACTCAGTTTCCCTAGTAAATGATAGATTAGACTTAGTTTGATAGATGTGACTGACTGGTAAACAGATGAAACTCTAGCTAACATATGCATTTTTCTTGTGAACAAATGCGACTCTATTTGACAATTGTGATTTTCTGGTGAACGGTTGCGGTTTTCCAATAAATGATAGTTTGGATTGACTCTATTTGTGATCAAGTTTTGGAAAATAAAGATAATCAAAAAATAATGTATTTCAATTTTGATGAATGTGAACATGTATAATTCTAAAAAAAAGTACAATCCTAAGGTTGGCAGTAACAATACTTGATGAGTTCTCACTTGAGTTTCCCCAGATGCGCTTATTTAGAGTGGATGATTAGAAGCTTGACCCCACTGGCTCCACTCCTCGACACTCACTTCTCCAAGGCATCCAAGATTCAATACCCATGAAACTTCCATGGCATAATTTTCATCTCTAGTGAGAACCACATGAACATGAGACAACTTTAGAGGTCCGACCTCTTGTATCAGCAAATAGAAGGTTTTTGGTTTAACTAAAAATAATTGGCTTGTAGTAAGGACACCCGTTCAGGTGGCTATGCGTGAGACAAGATAAAACAATCTCATTTGCATAACAAATATTTACCTACAATCCTAGGATTTCCCTTAGGATTTACATTTATATACCGGTCGGGAGTAGCTTAGCTAAAAAGCTTTGTTGTCGGTTTGAGTCGGTTTGGGGTGAGTACTTTTTCCCACCAAGACAGGCCTAATTCTAAAGTTAGTAATAGTTTCTCTTACAACTAGGATCACACAAATGCACAAGGGGAGAGGATACTTCTATTACTGAATCAAGTTGTAATCTAACAAATAGTGCAAACACACCAAACACTTAACATAGTAGTTAATTTTAAGCCCAAATGACAATTATCTAATCTACTCAAACATTCTATTTCAAAATAGTATTCGACACATGTCCTGCAAAACAATTCATCAGTAGTTTCAATTTTTTCTTCATTGATCATCCTACAAAAAGGTTTCAAAAAAATTTCTTCTACGCAACGTCCTAAAAACACTATGTTAACTCCTCAAAAACACACTTTGCAAACTAAAAATTAGTTGCAATGAAAAGCACAATGAAAACATCAAATTCAGAATTTGGACTTAGAAATTATACCAGTCAGATGCATCCTGCAAGGCAATAGATGTGTCGTGGGTTTTACCAGTCAATTGTGTCGTGGAAAGCCATAGATGTGTCACAAATTTTTAGATGCCTTACTTTACTCATCATATGTGGCTTGTAGTGTCAATTGCATCATTTTATTTATCAAATGCATCAGACCATACGATACTTGCAAAAATAAATAAAATTTCTATGGATTTGTGAAGAGAGTGTCTTCACGTCAAGTTCACCAATGTAACATCATGAAAACAAGAAAGATCGAAGCAATAAAAATGCAATTAAACTCTAATGTAAACTAGGCTAACAACAAAGAACAATGGAAAGATAAAATCATAAATAATAGAACCATCTCACCGAATATCTACACAACTCCATGCATAACCTTGATTGTCCTTCTCCGTTTTTCTAGTGTAGTATAATTTCCCTTAGATTTCTCTATGCAAGTATAGCCTATGATAGTGATTTAGTGAAACATCAAAGATCAAGATAATATATTGCTTCCAAAATTCATAATATTTTAGGAGTAACAATGATAAAGATAAAGACAGGGTTTTCAAATGACAGGCTCAGATTAAAAGATAGATGAATGATTAAGATTGAAATATTAGACATGCACTGAGATTAGTGTCAGTAGTAATGTGAGTGATAAAACCCAAAAAGTGAAGATAAAGATTAAATAATAATTTAATCTTTAGTTGAAAGTATTCAAAAATTAGAAGAGTAATGATTGCATGTAAAGGATAAAGATGAAATAAAAGAAACAATCTATTCGAATGCACTAATGAATTAATGAATTAATTAAAGTTATTTAATTAATTTAAGTTTGCATGTAAAAGAATTAAAACCAGATAACTAACTGATTAAAACTAGATAAGTGGCTGATTAAAATAGAGATTTCATTTGTCAGAGAAAATCATATATTAAATCAGGAGAAAAGTGACTAATTTAAATAGATCTTGACTTAAGTGATAAGTGAATAATTAGATAACTAAGCGATTACCCAATTATAGAAGAATATGCCAAGAATAATTCTTTTTATGAATTAAATGATTATTTAATTCAACATTTGAAATTTAAGGATTAAATAAATGAAGATTTATTTAATTATAGTCGAAAGTGTGATAAGAATAAATTAAATAAGAATTTATTTAGATTCGGAAAGAGGATAAAATGAATTAGTGACGTAATTAAATAAAGAATATTTATTTAATTAATTAGGATTTGAATAAATATAATTATGAATTAATTAAATAATTAAAGTTATTTAATTAATAGATGAGAAAGAAATTTAGAAAATAATTAAATAATTGACATTATTTAATTATGATAATGAAGGTACGAATTACGAAGAAATTGAAGTAGCGGGCCTAGACCAAATTTTAATGTCTACACAAACTACGTCTCACAATAGTACTGCTAATATGACACCAAGTTGTAAAGCTCATACAAGTTTCAAAAACTCAATGTTAACCCAAAATAGAAAGAGGGTAAAATGCAATGCAATGACCTAGGATGTAATATGTAAATGCAATTTTTAGATTCTAAACAAGGTAATTTTATGATTAAACTATGCAAAAACCTATTAATGGGTTTTTTAGCACTTCTCAACACAAGTAATACATAGGTGCATCACTTCTCTTGAAAGGAAATCTCCAACAACAAGTTGGTGAAAATCACCCCAAGGTCTCTCGGGTGTCAAGTCATGACTCACTTGGAATGTCTCAGTTGTTTTGATGTGATCTTCCTAGTAATCACAGGGCAGACTTACGTAAGTTAAGTTGGATTGGAATTGGATCTTCTAATGGAGTTCTTAAGATGGGAAAGTTATTGTACACTTGTTGTAGGTTCAAATAGTAGTCTAGAACTCCTATTTCAACTTTAGATTTGGCTTTACAATGTGCGATGAACCTTGTTCAAAGTCACTATTAAAGAAAAGGAAAAAGGGTAGGGAAGAGAGGAAATTCCTAGACCTACAACTAGCAATGAACTGTGATAATGGAGGACCTACTGTGGAAAACCTTCCTAAAACTGAGTTCCACTTAACTAGATTACTCCACAGTCTCATGAAACTAGTGCAATCTTTTGAGGACTGCAGATTTTCAACCATTCATTCACCATAAGCATGAATAAAAGATAGAAATTTAGTGCAGCTTTCAATTTATGCCCAAACTAACTTTACACAGCTATTTAGCATGAATAAATAGCAAAAAGTATGGAAAAGGAAGGGTGCCAACACATAATAGAATTCTTCAATATCAATGCACAACATTAACTAAATTACTAAGGAAAACTAAAACACATAAAACAACAAAGTTAATATACTTAAATTCACTAACTATGAGGAGAAGAATCATGCAACATGAAGTTGGAACTCAATAATCCACCAAATCAATGAATTTCTAATAACATTCTAGCAGCATGTCCTTACAACAACTCAACTCTCTTGAAAATGAGAGGAGACCCCCTATTTATAGTGTCCAAAAAGCAAAATGAATGGCCAAGATTTAATCTCATTGTGTGGCCAAGATTCACTACAAATTAAGGTTTCACCTACCCCCAAATATTTTACAATTTAAAATTACATTTTGTCATTTAGCCTATTTTCTCTACTGAGTAACACTGTAGCTCTTTTGTCTTCTTGTTGATTTCCTATTGTTGCAGCTACTTTGTGAGAAATTCATCATCTATGATAGGATTTACCTCGCTCTTGTTCATAGTGGCATACTCCACAAACTTTATGATCAATGCTTGGAGCTTGTTCCACTCCAATATATCTAATTAGATCACCTAGAAATTAAATTTCCTAGATTTGCTTCTAATCAAATCCCAGTCCTTATCACATTTTTTTTATTCTTTATCACTTGCTTGGATTGGGTGAAGGCTCGTGCAACAAAACCCATAAAATCCAGTATCAGTGCATTTGTGGTCACGTTCTCCATATTCTTATGAAAGTATGGCTTTATTTTCTCAAGGTCGAGCTCAACGACAGACATATCAAAATCTATCATTAATCTTAGATATTGTTCACAGGCCTCCCTAATTTCCTTAGCCCAGTCGATATCCAGATGCACCTCATGGAGTACTCATTCCAACACTTCCTTTCTGTGGTCTAAGCCTAGCTTTCATGCTTCTACGAGCCAATGATCATCTTTTGCTAGTGCAAGTTCCTTCTCCCAGGATCTATCATATATCTTGAGAATAGCCTCAAGCTTGGGATATGTGATCCTATATAACTCTGGGAAGTCAGTGTATAATTTCTTTATTCCATCGAGTATCTTTTGTACTTCCAAGAACTTGTTGGTTGTCTTGACAGTGTGGCCTGTTCCCATGTTTCCATTGAAGAGGACCTGCCGGAACCAATCCTCTATGGCCTTTGTCTAATTTTTTCTTCTCTCCAATTTGTCAATGTGGTCCTTGGACAACAGTTGTGATGGCTTTGATGATGTGGTGGGAAGCTCCTTGGGTGACAACCATTACTGAATGTAGGTTGTTAGATCCACCACCTATGCTTTTAACTCCTCTTTGGAGATCTTATCTTTATGCATTTGGTGTACAATGGTGGCAATGGATCCCTAAAGATGGTTGATCTTTTTTTTCTCTTGTTGTTGTTCCCAAATCAAAGATGGAAATATTATATCTTACCCCCTCTTCTCCCATAACTGGAGTGGCTATCTGCACTGTCTTAGATCCAGATGCATGCATTGTTAGATGAGATCTAACCTTTGTCCTCTTCTCCTTCTTTGTGCTTATTTGGGCTCGAGCCAAGATGCCCTCCAGCCTTGCCTTTGGGTCCATCGGGGTCAGGGTTTTCATCTCCAATTATTTCTTGAGCCACTCAAGCATCTGAGACTCCTTTTCTAGTGATTCATTATCACCTTCTTCTTCACAGGTGTGTTGAATTTCCACTACTTTACCACCCGGAGTCTCCTTCTATTTCTTTTCTTCTTCTTCATCATCAAAATCCTAGACAAAGATAGTTTCCTTTCTTGGGGATTTAGTGGTTGTGTGTTCTTTGGGGCTATCCTCCCCCTTGATGGTTTTCTCCTTTTCTTCTTGTTAAGGCCAACGCTCTTCATGATGTTCCATTTCTTGGCTCATTTGGGCTTAAACCTCTTCCTCAGGCTTGTCTCCTCCTTTCTTTTCTTCCTCTTTTTCTTCTTGTTCCTCTGAAAGAGGCATCTCCTTAAGATGCTTAGGGCTATCATCCTGTTCCATAGTTGTAGGTTCAGTGTTTTCCATTTTATCATCTGTATCCCTCTATTCATTGGAGGGTTGTTTTTGTACTTCTTCCCTGACATTCTTGACTTGGTAAGCCAACTCCTCCTCAAGCTCTAGGTCAAAATTTTCCACAATATATTTTGTGTTGGTCTCCTCAGTGTCTTCCTCAAATGAATATGTTTCTTCCTCCTCTCCTTCACACACCACTTTATCAATCATTAGATGTTGGTATTTAGGGTGCTCATGGTAGTCATTTGCTTCTTCTTTTATCTCCTTAGAAGCTTCCCCTTCTTGCCTCTCCAATTCTTTTGATATCTAAATTGTTGCTTTCATTTTTTGTGGTTCGGTTGGAGGAGCAGGGACAAGAATGCCACCAACAACTTGTGCTATGGCCGCTTGCATAGCAAGGTTCATGAATAACCTAGAGAGCTTCGTTGGCATGTTTTGCATCTACCTAGAAAAGGCTTTCGGAAGTGATAGGGTAGGCATTGTGGTTTTCATTGTAGTGGTAATTGGAAGAGAAGTGGATGCAGACATGGATGAAGAAGAAAGCAGAGAGGTGGTGGCAAAGGAATAATCAACGACCATAACTTTTGTAGCGGGTGGGGTGGAAGCAAGCTGGATTGAGATATCCACTACGGGTGGAGAAGTGGCGACCATTTCCTGAGAAGCAGGCAGAGGATCAATAGTGGTGGAAATGGAAATAGTGGTGACTGTGAGAGTAGAGGCAGCAGGTGGGGACTTCGGTTGCTTGGCCTCTTGTTCTTCTCCTTCATGGAGCGAGTCCTCCTAGATGGTGCACATCTCCATGAAACTGCCCGACTTCTTTGGTTTCTTAGAATGTTCACCTTATGAGGCCTTCCTTGAGTACACCTTAGGCTTGGGCTAATGTTAAACAATTTCTTTCCTCTTTCTTGACCTGGTGACTGGAGGAGATTTTGAAGTTTCTCCAGATGGGGCAGCAATTGTCCCACTATCAGTCTCACTTCTTGGTTCATCTTCAAGATCTCCATATGTCAAGGTGGCTCCTTGTAGTTTCAATTGGGCGATCTGCCCATCGATCCATTTTTTGGTTCTCACCTTAATCGAATTCATCAGAATATCAAGGTCATTGACCTCTTCTTCGTTCTAGTCAATTAATGGTAGCGGGAGATTGGCAATTGCACTGTATCAAGGATCAATCACTATATTTTCATCCTCCACTATTTGATCTGGCATAGGGAACATGTTGACATTCTTGACAAAGTACATCATCATACACATGTAGTGCCTCATTTTCACTTCTTTATCATCCCTGTAGTTGGCCCAAAATTCTTCAACATTATGTATGTGGGCGTGTTCAATACCGACCCTCTTCCTGAGCTTTCCATATGGATCCATCCGTGGCCCAACAATGTGGAGCTCCAGGTTATATTCCACAAGTTCTTTATCAGAATAGCCTACACACTGGGATGTGTGGAGTTCATACATTCCTTGGTTGAAGGAGAGGGGATAGGGAATCCCCACTCTATGCTTTTTTCTTAGGAGGGTGTGTGCTCGCTATAGCTACTGAGAGAGTTCAAGTAGTATCAGTCGATCATTTGGGTATCAGGGAAGCTTATATGGTTTCTCTAAGAAACCCTCGACTCAAATGTAGGTAAACTTTGGAAATTGTATGAATAGAAATCCAAACTGGTGGATGAAAGCATTAGTAGTATGTGAGACCCTTCTTTTGAAGTCACCTCCAATCATTCTAACAATATGGCCTATGAAGGCATCATTGACTCTGTAATAGTCCTTCTTAAAGTTTTGGAATTGAAGTTGGTGATACCTATCATAGACCTTCAATTCCCTGACTGGAGCTGGATTTGGTGCAATGAATAGCCCCTAGTATTGGGCATGATCGGTAAGCAAATAGACTAAGTATGAAGGGATGAAAATCAGGGCACGTCGGCCCACATGTGCCAACCCACATCAAAATTTGGCCATGAAATGGAGTCCACTGAGTAGGCCAATCCATTTTGGCATGTTGGTTGAAATCACTTCGAAGACTTGGAGGTGTTCAGTTTATTTTTTAAGCATGCGGGTGTAGAGAGTAACCTAGCTATTTGAGGCTCTAACATTTAAAACAGCTTTGGCAAGGTGGTGCCACACAAGCGGTGTTCCACTGTGCGGGACCTGCGGCCTCAAAAGATGGTATCACTTTGTAGTTGAAGTTTAGGATGCTTAGCATAGTGTGGGCTGGAAGGCGCGGGACAACACTGGGTGTTGGTCATTCAGAATGATGCCAGAGGGATGAAAGTCTGGCGAGGGAAGCCCACACTATTAGGTCTACATGGAGCTTTGGTTTTCTTACTTGTTGCCGAGTAGTTAGAGGGAAATGACAGGGTCGAGCACTGCATAGCAGACCAATAGAGGCACATGTCTACTTTGAAGTGGTGAGGTTGGGATGGAAGTCTGCAAATGGTTGTCTGCCAGGGATGGCCTAGATGGTGCCTAATGGTCAATCATTTTTGCCTTTCAATTTCAAACTGTGGTAGTAGGTTCGGGCTTCGCAAAGCGAAGAGACGGTCACCCAAGGCTATTTGGAGATGCGGTCAAGCCATGGTGACCCATGGATAGAGGTCTGCAGCACGAGGTCCACAAAGGGGAAACACTTGATCTTTTAAAGTGCGGAGGAGAAAGAACAACAGAGGCGGCATCGGGACTAGCTCGTCAAAAGGACCTTAGGGTGTTGTTCAGATTGATCATTTGGACATCGGTGATATTAGAAAATGCCACGGTTTGAACTTGGGTAGCTACCACAAAGGTGGGGTCTGATAGGCACGAAACGGGTTGTGAACGCCGCCTAGAATAGTGAAGCCTAGACAACAACCCATGTATGGATATCCACAAAGACAAGTCCACATATAGCCTAGACTTAGGCACCTTATCACGGTTAAGTCATGATCGAAACTGGTAGAGCAGGGCCTGCCTAGTGGAAGGGCAGAGCAAGTTAGCCTTTCAAAATGGTGGGGAGTAAGTGCATTCTGTAGGCGAAGGCCCGCACTTTCAGATCCGCATGGTATGATGAATCATTCTTTAGGCTTGTAAGTTTTGATGAAGTTTGTGATAGACGGCCACCTAGAAGTGCCTTCCTGCAAAAGTAGACCTGATGAAAGCATCAATCGTTTTAGAGTTGGTTATGGGAATAGAGGTAGTCAACATGTTGTGGGCCCGTAGGGTATGATGACCCTAGCTGAAGAACAACCATGGGAATTCCAAGTTCCGTAGCCCCTTGATGGTCAAATTTTCAAAGGATCTAGAGATTCCAAAAAGTGGGTTTTGTTTGCCTGGGGGAATCCTATCTAGATTTCAAGTTCCCTCCCTTCAAGTTTTAACAAATTTTAAGGAAATGAAAGAAAACTTAAAACATGGGTGTTGACAGATGAACAACTTGGAAACCACGATGAGATTGATGAGGAGACTAAAAATGAAGACCTCGAATCATTGAAAGCACTCGATGGGTGTGATGGTGGCAAAGGTGGAAAACTCTCTAAATCATTTCTAAACTACTGATAGATGAAAATGATAGCTCAAGATGGGCTATTGAGAAAATTTTGATCATTTAATGCCACTTATAAATGTGGGTATGGTGGTGCTCAGGGTTGGTGAATGGGCGGTCAGTTCAAAAATGGCATAGAAAGTAGGGGAATTCGTTAGGCGTATGACAGTCAGGAGTTAGCCATTCGGGCATTCAGAAATGAAGAGGGAAATTGGGGATGTGGGTCTCGTGTCATGGAAGGACATCAAATGAAGGTCGTTCAGAATGACCAAGAAGCTAAGGAAACCTGCATGGAGCAAACCGTAGGGGTGGACTCGCACTACTCCAAGGACGCCAACATTAAAGAATGAAGGAAAATAGCTAAGGGAGTTCCGCAAAGGCCTAAAGCCTTGAAATTTTGAGGGTAGAAAAATATAGTCAACTCAAGATGATTCTTCTATGAATCACTAACCACTCAGGAAACAAAAATAGGGGGCATGTAAAACAAGACAACGACAAAAGTGACCCATTGAAGCGAAAAGAAAGAGGGTCCCCATTCTGAATGAGGTGTGTGTGCTTTAGGAACAATAATTGGTGACTCTACTAGGAAACTCTCCTTAGAATTCTAAGGATAAGTGTTCATTCACCACCTAGAATCTTTGGTTTCATAGGCTAGGAGCCTGTTTCCAAAGGTGAACTAAGAGGCTTGAGGAAGAACAAAATCCTTAGTTGAATCAGATCACAAAAGCATCTTAGAAGTGTGTGCAAATAGTGAGTTCATTTCTTCTTCTTAGAAACTATGACCGATGGTAGTTAATCAAGCTAAGCAATCTACACTGATTATCTAACTCCAAAAGTAACTTGGATATGGTTCTATTTCCAATCAGGCATCCATAGCCTTGACGAAGTTTTCGTTGTGATCCCATAAACATTGCTCTACTGCTAGTCGGGCATCCAAAGCCCCGGTAGAGTTTTCCAAACACCCACATAGTTGCTTGATTTTAACATTTCTTTCTTTGTTTCTTTTTTTTGGTTGATATTCTTTTGATATTTTTTCTTTTCCTCAACCATGTAAGCATCAAAGCTTACAGTGGGCTTAGAATCACAGTGGTCACTGAAGTAGATTTAGGATTTTTTACTTTCCTCGCCTTCATAACAACCATTGTATAGTTCTAAGGAAACAATTAGTGTATTTCATGCAAGATCTGAGATGAGTGTGAAAGAATTCAATAAAGGGTTGAGTTCTAGGTCAAGCGTGAGTTCAAACAAGGAAACTGCCTCATAGTAGCAATCAGAGATCAATGGTTAAGAGTGAATAGTTATCCAAAGAACACTAAGAGTGCACAAAAATGTGAACCATTCATCGAATGAGCATGGCCACCACATCAAGAAAAAAGAAACACCTTCATCAAAGAAAAAACGGTTGGGAAACGGGCAAAACAAAAGTGATGCAAAGTGAAAAAACAAGGCAAACCAGTAACAACCTAAACTAACCTATGTACAAATATTTACATGAGCAGCTCGGAAGAGCTCAAGTTTGGAAGTAATGATTTCATGTTGCCCATTGACAGGCAATGGGACATCTTCACCGGTTAAGGTCTTGAGGTGAAAATCATTCTCTCCAAGGATTTCAGTAATCTAAATGGAGCCAAGCTGGAGCTTGTCAAATTTGTCATGTCCCCCTTTCTTCTCATGGGCCTTGTCCCAACACAAGACCATAATAGCAATTCTGAAGGCCTTGACTTTGGATCATCGATCAAATGATCTTTTGACCATGCCCTGATGCTTGGAAAATTTTTCAATAGCACAGTCACAAACTTCTTCTAAGTGAAGTAGATCAGCCAAGCGAGCTTTTCTTTGATCCCCTTCTTCGTAAAAGGTATTAATGCATTGGAGGGTGGGGATTCTAAGATGAATCGAGAACATAGGCTCTAGGCCATACACAAGGTGAAACATGGAATCTCCCAAAGAGGCCTTATGGCATGTACGATCTGCCCAAAGGACAAAATGGAGTTGGGTATGCTAGTCCTTGGGATTCTGGTCAAGCAACTTTTTGATGACGGTGATGAGGTTCTTATTTTTAGATTTTGCCAGGCCATTGCATTGAGGATAGTAGTTGGATGAAAACTTAAGGTAAATATTGTAATTGAAGGCCCAACTGGTGAATTTAAGTGAGGAAAAGTTTAGGCCATTATCACATACTAAAGCATACGGGCAACCAAAATGATTTAAAATAAAACTTTCAAGAAAATCTACAACTACCTCTATTGTACATTGTCTACATACAATAGTTTATGTCCACCTTGTACAATAATTAGAGGTAGTTAGAATGTACCTATGACCCATAGATGATGGTGGGCTTACCGGACCAATGAAGTCAAGACCCCACTGTGTGAACAACCTTACCTCCAAGACTAGTTGCAGCAGGATAGTAGCATTCCTTTCTCTGGTTGTGGCAGTCTAGAAAACATGGCATGTGTGAACATGGTCATGGGAATCCTTGAAGACAGTATCTCACTCATAGGATTTGATTAGTAGTAGAAGGACCAGAGCCATGAATGGTGCCAAAATTATCATGGAATTCCTTCAACACACATGTTGCTTCTTTTCTGAGGCACTGAAGGTACACTCCATGATTTCTTTTGTAGAGGATGGATCCTTGTAGAATATAGCTGCTAATTTTTAGTCTAAGGGCACACTTTTGAACTCCCTGTAAGTGAGGTGGGCACTTGTTGTTCATTAAGAAATAGACAATGTCATCATACCATTCGCTCAGGGAAACATCTTTGAGCTGATACTGCTGAACCATAGGCTCGGGTCCTGATTTAGTTGTTGTTTTAGCTATCATTTGGGTGAGGGCTTGTCCTCTTACCAAATTCATCAGCTGAATTTCCATGTCATACTCTTGTAGTAGGGTGACCCACTTTTCCCTTTTTTCTCCTAGCTTGTTTTACATTAATAATGTTTTTTACTGCTGGATTAGGGAAAATGGAAAACACCTTGTTCCGTAGGATGTAGCGTCTGAACTTCTTGACTCCTCGGACCAAAGCATATGTTTTCTTTTCTACATTTTGATATCTTAGTTCAACATGCTTCAAGGGAGCACTCATGAAGAAAATTGGATGATCATTCCCTTTGTCATCTTTTTGGGTCAAAATACTAGCACACGAATGATCTGAAGCAAATGAGTAAATATAGAAGGGCTTCAGATAATCTAGGCTAACTAGTACAGGTGCTTCAACAATGGCTTTCTTGATCTCTTCAAAGTCTTGCTTTGCCTTTGGATTCCACTCAATTTTTGTGTCTTGCTTCAACATTGTGTTGAACGGCTTAACAATTTCAGCAAAACCTATAATGAACTTTTTGATGAAATTTATCTTTTCAAAGAAATATTTCAGCTCTTTTTTGTTGCCTGGCAATTGGATCTTCAACAAGAACTGAATGTGCTTAGGATCTATGGAGATTTCGCATTCTGAAATAACATGACTGAGCATCTTACCTTAAGTAACACTGAAGATGCACTTCTTTGGATTAAGTGAAATCCCAAATTCTCGACACCCCTAAAAAACTTTGCATAGATCAAAAATATGATCATCTCACCTTTTTGAGAACACTATAAGATCATCCATGTAAATGATGATGCATTTTCTGATCAAATCCTTGAAATCTATATCCATTGTACACTGGAAAGTGGTACCTACATTGAGTCTGAATGACACTCTCTTGTATGCAAAGGTTCCCCACTTGGTGGTGAATGCAGTCTTATGCATGTCTTCATATTGCACCATGACCTAGTTGTATCTAGAATACCGATCGAGGAAGGACATCATCTATGAACTATTGACAATTTCCAATACCTCATCGAGTGAGGGAACAGGATAATTTTCCTTCTCCAAAGCTCGGTTCAGATTATGGAAGTTCACACATAATCTAATTTCCCTGTTCTTTTTCCTAACCAGGACCAAATTGGCCACCCACGTGGAGTGCCTAACTAGAAAGATGATTTTAGTTGACAATAGCTTCTAGACATCCTTATAAATGATGGGCTCTAGTAATGCATTGATGGGACATTGTCATTGTTGGAATGGCATGGCATCTAGTTTGAGAGGAATAGTGTGCATAATAATGGAGGTGTCATATATCTTCAAATTCTCATAACTCCATTCTACCACATCATAGTGCTTCTCCAAAGCATTAATGATTCCTTTCTTTTCGTCTGGCATGCATACCTTTCCAATGAACACATTTTTAACTTCCTTGGTTGTTCCAAGGTTGTGGGTGTCACATTGGTTGTTTATGGAATCCTTCTTTGCTTGTTGGTCTTGGTCTTGGATCTAATCTAGGTCAAATATGTGTTCAAGTTGAACCATGCCTCTGGGGATAGTGTTGGTTTTGAGGTTGATGATCAGCTCTATGTCTAGTTCGGCTTCTTTAGGATCAACATCATTAATTATTTGGGTTGCAAACACATCAAAACTAGTGATAAATTCTAGGATATGCTTGTCATCATTGAATACTTGAAAATGAGTGACATTTTCTGGCACAAATGGGGTGGAGGTCAACTCAACAATGAATCTTTTGAGTCGTGACAAAGAGAGCATCTATAGCGTGCTAGCTACTAGAGCCAAGGCATTAGTAGTGTGGTTTTGAGAATGTGGGAACATCTATATGTTAAATGCATCTAGTCTTTCTAAAAGATCCCAAACTCTATGCCTATAGTTTTCTAGCCTTATATCATGGTAGGAGTATAATTTTCAAACTTATTTTACTACTAGTTTAGAATCACCAAATACTTGTAGCATTTTGACCTTTTTCCTTAAGGCCATTAAGAGACCATGAACTAACGCTTCATATTCTACCATGTTATTAGTGCAATAGAATTGGAGTCTATAAGCAACAAAGTAGGTCTTACTTTTGGGACTGATGAATTTGAATTCAACTTCGGCTCCTTGTTTGGACTTGGATCCATCGAAGTGTAGCATCCAAAACTTGGGGGGTTCTTTGACTTTTGGGCCAATTAGACTTTCATTCTTCCTTGGTTGCGCATGTGCGTCCATCATTCCCAAAATGGGAGCTAGTTCATCATGTTTGGTGGCAAGCTGTCTAGTGGGAGATTCCTTTTGAGATGTGGCTCATCCTTTGATGTGCTCCACTACCATCTGACACAAGTAGCACTCAAATTTAGAGTGAGTAGCATTATGAACCCTACACCAGCTAGGAAGCAAGAGCTCTTGGAATTCCATATTTGCTCCCAGACTGAGCTGATCTTGTATGCACTTCTCCATAAAGTCTTGGAATCCATCTAGCAATCCTAAGTTACTATCTCCATAGGACACATCTTCTTCTGATTCTATCAGCACTTCTATTCTCTGGGGTGCATAGAAAAAGTTGGTCGGAGGACTAAATTGTACCAGGAAGGCCTCTATAGTTAGCTCTACTTCTTGAGGCTTCGATTCTTCCTGATAAGTAATGGGGTAGTAATTACCCAATTTTGTTTCTGCAAACAACACCTCATTGGTGTTGTTATATTCTATGATCATGAATTTCATGTGAGACTCTTGATCTATGAAAATTTGGTTTGGAAGCCCCTTCTACGAAAACCACATGTGAGAGAAATTAGTTGCGGCATACCCATTCAATGCTTAGGTGAAGTCTCATCCTAGGATTATTTCGTCTGTGTCAAGAATATCCACAACTTGGATGTTAATAACCTACTGCACTCTTGGATCTGCAACAATCTGCATTGGGATACAATTGATTTCCCTAATGATGTTCACCTTAGTTTTTTCTAGTTGGGTTACTTTTCTTTTTGAAGGTGTGGGGACAATCTCCAGAGCTTTGCACATAGCCAAAGGCATAACATTGGCTGATGCTCCCAAGTCAATCAAGCAATTATCTAGGTTCTTTCCAAATATTCTAATTGTTATGAGAAAGGGTGGCATTTCTAGCTTTCCTTGGAATAACCCCATAGGTGTATCAACCTGGGCTACCTAACCCTTATCCATTTCATTGGTCTTTTCTTTGCTTTGCACTATAATTTTCTCTTTAGTAGGCTACTTCCTAGCTTGCTGATTGGATGGGACATCTTTCTTTTTTCCTATGATCTCTTGAATTATAGGCTCATGTGGGGTTTCTTCAAAAGAGACCATCTCTATTATTTCTTGTGTTACCTTAGAGGAAGGGGTATCATTAATTACCCCAAATAAGGCATGCCTAACTGTAGGAACCTTCAGTAGTTCAAAGGATGACAAGCTGATTTTGACCTTCTTGAACTCTTCGGCAACGAATTCTCCCATTTGCTCAATTTCAGAGTTGAAGGATCTACCTAAGGAAGAGCTAGCGGGCTGGTTTTCTATTTGTTCTAGCTATGTGTTTCTATTCAAGTATTGTGTAGGCACATAGGGATAGCCAAGGTTGTTGCTAGAATTGGGGTTAGGTGGGGTGTTGAAATTATTAGTCGGAATGGAGGTAGTGAAAGGTCCTCCTACTTGTCTATTCCTCAAGTTATATGAGGAGGCTCTCTAATGGAACATTTGCACTTCATATTTACGAGACTCTTCTTCATCTAATGGACCATTATCTACTGAAGTAAAGAGATGGGATAAATCTTCTTTGTTACTTACCTCTTTCACTTCTTCATTCTTTGGTGAGCCAACCTCATTTTTCAAAATCATTACTTGCGCTTCATGGAAATGGGTCCTGGTTGACCATGAGCACAAAAGAGTCATATGGCTCAGATGGAACTATGTCCCTATAGTTTGCATTATCAAAGGTGTTTTGGACCTCTACTTGAAATATTTTTGTGGTTGTTTGGAATTCAGGGTAGTCTAATTTAGAATGTCTACTAGTCTTATGGATCCTGCACCATCTGGATAAGGCAGCTTCTATGAGATATACTCCACTGGTGGTCTTCTCTAGATTAGCAGGCTAGTCAAGAGGGGTGGGAACACCTACATTGTTTGGTATTGTATTCCACATTCAATTCTATCTTTGTGACGGTCTGCTTTCAAAATTCTAGTTGGATTTATGTCCTCGTTCATAATTCTACCCTGATGAGGTACCCATTTCACAGTTCTCCCTCTTGTCTCAGTTCAGGTTGGCCTAAATGTTGCGTTGAGAAGCTTGTAGCTGATTGTTCTAGTTCTGGAGGTGAGTCATCTCCATGGAATTTTTTTTGATCATCTCTGTCAACTCTTCTAGTCGGTCTTTCTCAGCATTTCTTGGCTATGGAATTTGATTCTAGAGGAAGAAAGGTTGTTCTATCGGTTGGTTTTGTTGAGCAGTCAGGAATTTGGGCCCTTGCAGATATGTTGGTACTTGAGGTTGTTGCAGATAAATCTGCGGCTATTGGAGCTACATGTAGTGAGGCACTTTAGGTACCTAGTTTATAGGTTATCTTGGATGAGGGACCATGGGCAGTTGTGACACTTGATTCATGAGGGGCATCTGCTGTTGTAGAGCCTGAGTTAGCCCTTGAATCTGCATAGGATGAGCAAACTTCCCCAAGGAGGGCAGTGGATCATAAATGTTTCGTCCCAAGTTAGTGCTAGTGATAACTACCTTAGCATAAGCATCCACTAGTCTAGTAGGAGTTGGTCACATCCTCTTTACCAATGCAGTCGTGAGGTTGTCTAATGCTACATAATAAACTGGCAAGGCAACAACATCATTGAGCACATACGAGGATTTCAACCTTGTGTACACCCGGATGGAATTGATCATTGAAGGAGCTAATTAGCTCATTAACTTCTCTATGAATAGACATGAATTGTCAATATAGATCTAAAGGGCTAATTGGAATTTTATACTTCTGCAAGAAGGCATTCATTAACAAATCCCACGATGTAACTGAACTCGTTGGTAAATTGATATACCAATAGAAGGCCTCTTCCAATAAAGAATAAGGGAAAATCCTGCATGCTACGTCTTCATGATTAATCTGCATATCTTTCAATGTTACTTGGAAGACCTTAATGTGTTCTTCAGTTGTCCTTTGTAGATTCCATTGATTGAACTTTGTGCAAAAGCTCTTTGGGTTCTTAGGAATATCATGGTAATCATTGAAGAATAGCAAGGAAGGATTATTTCTCAGCCAATCCATGAGGGGAGGCAGGGGTGGCAATTATTGTTGAATAGTAACTTGGGGCTGCATAGGGGCAGAGATGGTTGGGACTACACCTTCGACATGAAAGGCAGGGATAGGGGCAACACCTTGGTTGTGGGAAGCAAGTGACTGGAAAGTAGTTTGACATGGCCGAATGGAAGAGGTGGAGGTGGTAGAAGACAAATAAGTGTGTGGCTGATGGAAGGAGGATTGAGGTGAATCAGGTGAAGTGGATGAAGAGGATGAGGCTAAGTTCAACCTTTGAGTCCTTCTAGTCCTTGTAGGGGGTTGCAGTTTTTGAAACTCCCCTTTGTTCAGTGTGGATCTTAGAACTCTGTGGAATCTCTTAGGGGAAAATAACCCAATTCGATCAAGCTTTACTCAAAGGTTCCCTCCTAGTGCCAGTTCTGTTGATGTGTGTTTTAGCACTTCTCAACACAAGTAATGCATAGGTGCATCACCTCTCTTGAAAGGAAATCTCCAACAAAAAGTTCTTCAAAATCACCCCAAGGTCTCTCAGGTGTCAAGTCATGACTTGCTTGGAATGTCTTAGTTTTTTTGATGTGATCTTACTGGTAATCATAGGGCAGACTTACATAAGTTAAGTTTGAGGGGAATTGGATCTTCTAATGAAGTTCTTAAGATGGGAAATTTATTGTGAACTTGTTGTAAGTTCAAACAGTAGTTTAGAACTCCTATTTCAAATTCAGATTTGGCTTTACAATGTGTAATGAACCTTGTTCAAAGTCACTATTAAAGAAAAGGAAAAAGGGCAAGGAAGAGAGGAAGTTCCTAGACCTACAACTAGCAATGAACAGTGATAATGGAGGACCCTATTGTGGACAACCTTCCTTAAACTGAGTTCCACTTAACCAAATTACTCCATAGTCTCATGAAACTAGTGCAATCTTCTAATCACTGTAGATTTTCAACCATTCATTCACCATAATCATGAATAAAAGATAGAAATTTAGTGCAACTTTCAATTTATTCCCAAACTAACTTTACAAAGCTATTTATCATCAATAAACAACAAAAAGTATGGACAAGGAAGGGTGCCAACACATAACATAATTCTTCAATATCAATGCACAAAATTAATGAACTTACTAACGAAAACTAAAACACATAAAATAGCAAAGTTAATCTACTTAGATTCACTAACTATGAGAAGAAGAATCATGCAACATGAAGTTGGAACTCAAGAATCCACCAAATCAATGAATTTCTATTAACACTCCAATAGCATGTCTTTACAACAACTCAACTCTCTTGAAAATAAGAGGAGACCCCCTATTTATAGTGTCCAAAAAGAAAAATGAATGGCCAATATTTAATCTCATTGTGTGCCCAAGATTCACTACAAATTAGGGTTTCACCTACCCCCAAATATTTTACAATTTAAAATTACATTTTGTCATTTAGCCTATTTTTTCCTCTAGTGAGTAGCATTGTAGCTCTTTTTTCTTCTTACTAATTTCCTACTATTGCTACTGCTACTTTGTGAGGAATTCATCATCTATGATAATATTTCCCTCACTCTTCTTCACAATGGCATACTTTGCAAACTTTATGAACAACACTTGGAGCTTGTTCCACTCTAATATATCTGACTAGATCACTTGGAAATTCAATTTCCTAGATTTTCTTGTAATCTCATCCCAGTCCTTATCACATTTTTGCATATTATTTATCACCTGCTTGGATTGGGTGAAGGCTCATGCAACAAAACCATAAAATTTGGCATTAGTGCATCTACGGTCACATTTTCCATCTTCTTATGAAAGTATGGCTTTATTTTCTCTGGGTCGAGCTCAATGGTAGGCATATCAAAATCTATCATTAATCTTAGATATTCTTCACAAGCCACCCTAATTTCCTTAGCCCAGTTGATATATAGCTCCACCTCATGGATCACTCCTTCCAACACTTCCTTTCTATGCTCTAAGTTTAGCTTCCATGTTTCCACGAGCCAATGATCATCCTTTTCTAGTGCAAGCTCCTTCTCCCAGGATCTATCAAGTATCTTGAGAATAGCCTCAAGCTTCGGATATGTGATCCTATATAACTCTAGGAAGTTAGTGCAAAATTTATTTATTCCCTCGAGTATATTTTGTACTTCCAGGAACTTGTTGGATGTCCTGACAGTGCGGCCTATGCCCATGTTTCCATTGTAGAGGACCTATTGGAACCAATCCTCTATGGCCTTTTTCCAATTCTTTCTTCTCTCCAATTTTTCAATGTCGTCGTTAGACAGGAGTTGCGGTGGCGTTGATGATGTGGTGGGAAGCTCCTCCGGTGTTGACCATTGCTAAATGTAAGCTATTAGATCTTCCACCTGTGCTTTTAACTCCTCTTTGGAGATCTTATCTTTATGCATTTGGTGTACAATGGTGGTGACGGATCCCTTGAGATGGTTGATCTTTTGTTCTCTTGTTGTTGTTCCCAAATCAAGGGTGGAAATATTATAGCTTACCCCCTCTTCTCCCATAACTGGAGTGGCTATCTACACTGTCCTGGATTGGGACACATGCATTGTCAGATGAGATCTGACCTTTGGCCTCTTCTCCTTCTTTGTGCTTATTTGGGCTCGAGCCAAGATGGCCTCCAACCTTGCCTTTGGGTCCATCAGGGTTAGGGTTTTCTTCTACAATTATTTCTCGAGCCAATCAAGCATCTGAGACTCCCTTTCTAGCGACTCATGATCACCTTCTTCTTGACAGGTGTATTGAATTTCCATTGCTTTACCATCCAGAGTCTCCTACTCTTTCTTTTCTTCTTCTTCTTCTTCTTCTTCATCAGAATCTTGGATGAAGATAGTTTCCTTTCTCAGGGATTCAGTGGTTGTGTGTTCTTTGGGGCTATCCTCCCCCTTGATGGTTTTCTCCTTTTCTTCTTGTTTAGGACCATGCTCTTCATGATGTTTCATTTCTGGGCACTTTTTGGCTTCAACCTCTTCCTCAAGTTTGTTTTCTCCTTTCTTTTCTTCCTCCTATTCTTCTTGTTCCTTTGAAAGAGGCATCTCCTTACCATGCTCAGGGCTATCATCTTGTTCCCTAGTTGGAGGTTCAGTGTCTTCAATTTTCTCATCTGTATCCCTCTCTTCATCAGAGGGCTACTTTTCTACTTCTTCCCTGACATTCTTGAGTTGCTAAGCCAACTCCTCCTCAAGCTCTGGGTCGAAAGTTTCCACAATATATTTTGTGTCAGGCTCCTTAGTGTCTTCCTCAAATGACTATGTTTCTTCCTCCTCTCCTTCACACACCACTTTATCAATAATTAGATGTTGGTATTCAGGGTACTCATGGTAGTCATCTGCTTCTTCTTCCATCTCCCTAGCAGCTTCCTTTTCTTTCCTCTCTAATTCTTTTGATATCTACATTGTTGCTTTCATTTCTAGTGGTTCAGTTGGAGGAGTAGGGATAAGAAGGCCAACAACAACTTGTGCTAGGGCCGCTTGCACAACAGGGTTCATGAATACCCTAGAGAGCTACGTTGGCATGTTTTGCATGTGCCTAGCAAAGGATTCTAGAAGTGTTAGGGTAGGAATTGTGGTTGTCATTGTACTGGTAAGTGGAAGAGAGATGGATGGAGACATGGATGAAGAAGAAAGCAGAGAGGTGGTGGCAAAGGAAGAATCAATGACCATAACTTGTGTAGTGGACAGGGTGGAAGCAAGCTGGACTAAGATATCCACTATGGGTGGAGAAGTGGCAACCATTTCTTGAAAAGCATGCAGAGGAGCAACAGTGGTGGAAACGACAATAGTGGTGACTACGAGAGTAGAGGCAGCAAGTGGAGACTTCGGTTGCTCGGCCTCTTGTTCTTCTCCTTCATGGAACAGGTCCTCCTGGATGGTGGGAATCCCTGTGAAACTACCTGACTTCTTTGGTAATTAAATCAGTGAGCTTCAAAAAGTGATTTTGGTGAAAGGTGCACATCATTTTCCCCTTTCTGGGTCTTCCATTTTGGTTGTTGTTTCTATCATATTTGATTATTTTCCTCCATTTGCATTTCATGACTTAAATATTGGAGTTTTTTTATGGTTTTAACCTCTCTCCCCAAAGTACTATTTAGTTTATACCCCTGTCTTTGCATAGATAGGAATTTTTTTTATTCATGCCTTGTTTTGACTCACCTTTTTGGTTGTTAGTCACTTCATGGTGTTGGATCTCATTTCCTTGAATGAAATTATTGAAATAGGTTATTGTGGTAAACCTTTTTTTCATCATCCTTTTCCCCTTAGTTTCATTTTGGTGAACCTGAGTTTGATCATTGCAATTTCTAATTTTGGAGTTCTCTTTCATCCTAGATTTAGATATTGAATTCATTTGCATCTCTTTGCATTGAATTAAGTCTCATTTAGGGTGTCTAGTTTTCATTTAACTTTGCACTTCATTTAAGGGTTTTAGGATTGCATATTTTGCATTCTTTAAATCGAAAAAATACAAAAAAGTCAGTCATCTTGAATATCATTTACATAGCATTACATCATATTTATTCGCATTTGAAATTTGAAAAAAAATGCATATCAAATTAGGTGTTCTAGGTTGTCATTTTGTCACATTTTTCAAATCCTCATTTCATAGAAAAATCAAATTGTAACTTGTATCAAATTAGAATTTGGAAACTGTTGATATTTACTTAGAAATTTGTAAAAATTTGTTTCAAAACCCTCACCTAGGACCCATTCACCCTAGGGAGAATGAGTCCTTGATCAGGGTCATAATCTGATTTTCAAGGTATTAAAACATTCATTTCTAAATTCTTGTTTTTCGTTCTCATATTTTTGTTTCTATTTGCAAAATTTATGATTCTTCAATTTGGTCATATTTAGCTTCATTTGATAAAGTTAGTGCATTGTGTGATTTCAAAATTTAATTTACAAGAAATTATTTTTAGGTTTTTTTGTGCCTATAGCACACATGCCCTATTCAAAATGGGGACCCTCTTTCTTTTCACTTCACTGGGTTGCTTTTATCGCTGCCTCATTTTGTGTGCCCCTATTTTTGTGTCACAAGTAGTTAGTGAGTCTTAGAGGAATCATTTTGAGTTGACTATATTTTGCTACCCTCAAATTTTCAAGTTTTTAGGCCTTTGCGGAACTCCCTTGGTTGTTTGCCTTCATTCTTTAATGTTGGTGTCCTTGGAGCAGTGTGGGTCTTCCCTTGTGGGCTGCTCCATTCGGGTTTCCTTAGCTTCCTGGTTGTTTTGAATGGCCTTTGTCTGGCATACTTTTGTGCTATGGGACCCGCATCCTCAATTTCCCTCTTCATTGCTAAACACTTGAATGACTAACTCCTATTTTCCATCCGCCTAGTGGACTCCCCTGCTCCCTACGCTATTTTCAAACTGACTACCCATTCACCAACTCTAAGCACTACCATACCCACATTTATGGGGGGCATTAAACGCTCAAAATTTTATAAATAGCCCATCTTGAGCTATCATTTTCATCTGTTAGTAGTTTAGAAATGAGTAAGAGAGCTTGTCGCCTTCGCCACCATCACACCTACTGAGTGCTTTCACCGATTCAAGGTCTTCGTTTGCAGTCTCCTCATCAATCTCATCACGGTTTCCAGGTTGGTCATCCATCACCACTCGCATTTTAAGTTTTCTTTCATTTCCTTAAAATTTATTAAAACCTGAAGGGAGGGAACTTGAAATCTAGATAGGATACCCCTAGGCGAGCAAAACCCACTTTTTCGAATCTCTAGATCCTTTGAAAATTTGACCATTAAGAGGCTACAAAAATTGGACTTCTCATGGCCATTCTTCAGCCAAGGTGATCATACCCTGTAGGCTCACAACATGTTGACCATCGCTATTCCTATGCCCAACTCTAAAATGGTTGATGCTTTCATCGAGTCTGCTTTCATGGGAAGGTGCTTCTAGGCGGCCATCTTTCGCAGACTTCATCAAAACTTACGAGCCCAAAGAATGATCTTTCATACCATGCAGATCCACAAGTGCAGGCCTTTGCCTATGCAATGCACTTGCTCCCCGCCATTTTGAAAGGCTAACTTGCTCCACCCTTCCACTAGGAAAGCCCCACTCTGTTGGTTTTGATCATGACTTAACCATGATAAGGTGCCTAATTCTAGGTTGTATGTGGAATTTTCTTTGTGGATGTCTATCCGTAGGTTACCATCTAGGGTTCGCTATTTTAGGTGGCCTTCATAACCTGTTTGCCCACCTATCAAACCATACCTTCGCGGTAGCTGCCTGAGTTCAAACCGGGGCATCTTCCAATATCGCCATCATCCAAACAATCAATTTGAATGGCAAGACACTAAGGTCCTTCCGATGGGTGGGTCTTGACCCTGCCTCTACTGTTCATTCTCCTCTGTGCTTTAAAAGATCGAGTGTTGCCCCTTTGTAAACCTTACATTGCGGACCTTCATTCATGAATTGTCGTGGTCTAACCGCCACTCCAAATATCCTTGGGTGACTATCTCTCCACTCTATGAAGACCGAACTTGCTACTACCATTTGAACTTAAAAGGCGAAAATGATTAACCATCAGGCACCATGTGGGCCATCCCTTGCGGATGGTCATTTGTGAACTTTCGTCTCGACCTCGTCGCTTCAGAGGAAACATGTGCCTTTGTCGATCCACTGTGTAGGGCCCGACCCTACCATTTCCCTCCAACTACTCGATAACAAGTAAGAAAACCAAAGCTCCATGTGGACCCAATAGTGTGGGATTCCCTCGCCGAACTTTTGTCCCTCTGATGCCATTCTGAATGACCAACGCCATCCCACACCTTTCAGCCCACACTATGCTAAGCATCATGAACTTCAACCACAAAGCGATATCATCTCTTGAGGCCTTGGGTCTCGCACAATGGAATGCTACTTGTGGGGTACCACCTTGCTAAAGCTGTTTCAAACGATGGATCCTCAAATAGCTAGATTACTCTCTACACTCGCATGCTTCAAAAATGAATTGAACACCTCCAAGTCTTCAAAGTGATTCTGACCCACATGCCAAAATGGATTGGTCTCCTTGGTGGACCCCACTTCATGGCCAAATTTTGATGTGGGTTGGGACATGCGAGCCGCCATGCCCTGATTGTCATCCTTTTTGCAGCTTCCTTCTGAATGGTCACTTTCCCAGGGAAGTCCGCACCCTTGGGCCTGCATTGTTATAACTCCCTCCTATGAAAGGCTAATGCTGATCTAAAAGAGATGTTAGGATCTTTAAGTGATGAATTATCTAATTTAATATCATTTTGTTGGATTTTGGCTAACTTTCTCCATGTTTCATGCTCAAATGTGCTTACTACTCTCTTGCCCGCAGGATATATGGAACCAAGTGTAGGACCTTCAGAGGCAACCGTGGAGAAAGAAAAGGGAAAGAAGCTAGCTAAATCACCTAGAGGAAAAGAGGATAAATACCAAATGAAGTACAAGTTCTAAGGGGAACCCCTCAACTCCAAGGTCACCACAGATTGGAGGGAGATCTCATATACAAATCTAGGATACATTGATATTGATGAATTCAAGCAAAGGGTCTGAATCAACCCCACCACGAAAAATGCCAAAAGGATTAGAAGCAGTGGGTTGGCTAAGGTTGTTGGATTCCCACCTACCCTCATATCCCTTGAGATTGTAATGGCATGTAGGGAGGCATATTAGGAGGACACGAAGAGAATAGTAGATAGGGATGGGAATGTGTTAGCTGACCTATCTACCAAATCAATAGGGAAGACCTTCCACATCCCTACCTTCAATGAGATGGAGGAAACATCCAAATAATATGTTAAGAAGATGTGGGACACTGATCCCCTCAAGTGTAAAAATTTTATAAACCAGTACTGGCTAAATGAGAAGAGGGGCAATGCAAATAAAGTGCCCGAAGAGCTCTTTCGAAGCGATTTGTACGAGGATTAGCATGACTTGGTAACCCTATTGAGCAGATTTATGGGCCTTCCAACTATAGCCTTCTTTCAAGAATGGATGCTATAATGGGGGAAACCAAATTCTACTGGATAGGGATGATTAGCTAGTGCCTGCATGAGCAATTGCTGGCAGTGAAGAAGACTTCTCAATTTTATATGACATCATACCTGGTCTATTTTCTTGCCAACCGTACCCAATACCAGGGACTATTCATTGCACCAAATCCAAGTCCAAGTAGGGAATTGAAGGTATATGATAGGTATCCCCAACTTCAATTCTAGAACTTTAAGAAGGACTATTGCAGAGTCAATGACACCTTCATAGGCCATATTATCAAAATTCTTGGAGGTGACTTCAAAAGAAGGGTCTCACATAGTGCTAATGCTTTCATCTGCCGGTTCGGCTTTCTATTCATATAATTTTCAAATTTTACCTACATTCAAGCTGAGGGTTTCTCAGAGAAACCATTTAAGCTGCCCTGATACCCAAATGACTGGATGATACTACTTGAACTCTCTCGACAGCTACAACAAGCACACACCCTCCTAAGTGACAAGCATAGAGTGGGGATTCCCTATCCCCTCTCCTTTAGCCAAGGAATGTATGAGCTCCACACATCCCAATGTGTAGACCATTCTGATAAAGATCTTGTGGAATATAACCAAGAGCTCTATACCACCCAACCACAGATGGATCCATACGACAACCTCAAGAAGATGGTCGGGATTGAACACACCCAAGTACATAATGTTGAAGACTTTTGGGCCAATTGTAGGGATGACAAAGAAGTGAAAATGAGGCACTACATGCGGATGATGATGTACTTTGTCAAGAAGGTCAACTTGTTCCTTATGTTAGATCAAATAGTGGAAGATGAAAATACAATGATTGATCCTCGATACAGTGCAGTTGCCATTCTCCCACTGCCATTAATTGGCTAGAATGAAGAAGAGGTCAATGACCTCAATATTATGATGAATCCAATTAAGGCAAGAACCAAAGAATGGATTGATGGGTAGATCACCCAATTGAAGCTACAAGGAGCCACGCTGACATATGGAGAGCTTGAAGATGAACCAATAAGTGAGACCGATAGTGGGACAACTGCTACCCCATCTAGAGAAATTTCAAAATATCCTCCAGTCACCAAGTCAAGAAAGAGGAAATAAATGACTAAACACCAGCCTAAACCTAAGGTGTACTCAACGAAGGCCTGAGAAGGTAAAACTTCTAGGAAACCAAAGAAGTTAGGTAGTTTCACAGAGATTCCCACCATCCAGGAGGACCCGTTCCATGAAGGAGAAGAACAAGAGGCCAAGCAACCGAAGTCTCCACTTGCTACCTCTACTCTCGTATTCACCACTATTGTCATTTCCACCACTATTGCTCCTCTGCATGATTTTCAGGAAATGGTTGCCACTTCTCCACCCATAGTGGATATCTTAGTCCAGCTTGCTTCCACCCTGCCCACTGCATAATTTATGGTCATTGATTCTTCCTCTACCACCACCTCTCTGCTTTCTTCTTCATCCATGTCTCCATCCATCTCTCTTCCACTTACCACTACAATGACAACCACAATTCCTACCCTAACACTTCTAGAATCCTTTGCTAGGAACATGCAAAACATGCCAACGTAGCTCTCTAGGGTATTCATGAACCCTGCTGTGCAAGCGGCCCTAGCACAAGTTGTTGTTAGCCTTCTTGTCCTTACTCCTCCAACCGAACCACTATAAATGAAAGAAACAATGTAGATATCAAAAGAATTGCAGAGGCAAGAAAAGGAAGTTGCTAGGGAGATGGAAGAAGAAGCAAATGACTACCATGAGCACCCTGAATACCAACATCTAATTATTGATAAAGTGGTGTGTGAAGGAGAGGAGGAAGACACTAAGGAGCCTGACACAAAATATATTGTGGAAACTTTCGACCCAGAGCTTGAGGAGGAGTTTGCTTAGCAACTAAAGAATGTCAAGGAAGAAGTAGAAAAGTAGCCCTCCGATGAAAAGAGGGATACAGATGAGAAAATGGAAGACATTAAACCTCCAACTAGGGAACAAGATGACAGCCCTGAGCATGGTAAGGAGATTCCTCTTTCAAAGGAACAAGAAGAATAGGAGGAAGAAAAGAAAGGAGAAAACAAACTTGAGGAAGAGGTTGAAGCCAAAAAGTGCCCAGAAATGAAACATCATGAAGAGCATGGTCCTAAACAAGAAGAAAAGGAGAAAACCATCAAGGGGGAGGATAGCCCCAAAGAACACACAACCACTGAATCCCTGAGAAAGGAAACCATCTTCATCCAAGACTCTGATGAAGAAGAAGAAGAAGAAAAGAAAGAGCAGGAGACTCTGGGTGGTAAAGCAATGGAAATTCAACACACCCATCAAGAAGAAGGTGATCATGAGTCGCTAGAAAGGGAGTCTTAGATGCTTGATTGGCTCGAGAAACAATTGGAGAAGAAAACCCTAAACCTGATGGACCCAAAGGAAAGGTTGGAGGCCATCTTGGCTCGAGCCCAAATAAGCACAAAGAAGGAGAAGAGGCCAAAGGTCATATCTCATCTAACAATGCATGTGTCCCGATCCAGGATAGTGTAGATAGCCACTCCAGTTATGGGAGAAGAGGGGGTAAGCTATAATATTTCCACCCTTGATTTGGGAACAACAACAAGAGAAAAAAACATCAACCATCTCCAGGGATCCGTCACCACCATTGTACACCAAATGCATAAAGATAAGATCTCCAAAGAGGAGTTAAAAGCACAAGTGGTAGATCTAATAGCTTACAAGTTTTAGAGTCCCACCAAGCGTGCCAAAAACTATTGTCAATCAAGATTGCACCCTTAGCCAAGATAAACTTAACTATCCTGTTGAAACATGGAAACACTCTCAGATTGTGGGTGATCTATGATGAGAGTGAATCTCCAAAGCGGGTTGGTTCCCCTAGCAAATCACCTAATCTAAAATACTTTCTGAGGAAAGGGTTAGGAGGAAAACTTGAAAATGAAATCCTAAAACCTAAGGATGATTCACCAAAATTTTAAATTTGACTTTGACGATTTTTACTCACAAACAATCTCTTAAAACTTTTAACTCTCACAATCTCATCCAAAAACATACAACCCAAAAGTAATTTGTATGAAGGTTCACAAGAATGAACACAAACTAAAACATGAATCAAATGAAACTCTTGCATACAATTTTACAATAACAAGACATAAAAAGGATTTAGTACTTGAATCACAATGAACATCAAATTATTACTGCAGATTTGTCACAATAAATGAGAAGGAAAACTCTTTTGCTTATTAAAACTGAAGGAGTATCAACATAAAAATCTAGTACAAAGCATTTACAAACTCTCTGAAATGAGCAAGAGAGAAAGAAACAATAATCTCAACTACAGAAATCAATTTTTTTTCCAACTTATATCTCCCAAGTGTCTCTAGTAGTGAGAATGGAAAAATATAACTGAATTTCATCTAAGAATAGCAACTTTGATCCATTTTCGAGCTCAAGAGAAAAGCCTCCAAAATAGTGCCCAAAACTGATCCAAAATGACTAAAAATGGCAACTTTCTATCTCCAATAGGTCGATCCAAAAGACTCACAAAATTAGGTTCAAACTAATGGAGAACTAAAAATAGAAGGCTCACTCAAGATCGGGAGAAAGGATGGAGTAGCTACAATGAAGATTAACACTGAATAACAACATGCAATGATGGATATGTTTTTCATTATATGCTTCATTTCTTTTCTTCATCTTCAATTGTATAGTGCATTCCTTATGATGTGTTGGTTCAGCTATTCCCACGGCTTGTGTGGAACACTTGATCTCTCTTTTCTTTCTAATGAAAATGAAAACAACATTTTTTTACAATCTTGTACAATTTTGTGTATACCTCTTTTGTGAGATGAATGCAACATTGTGAATTGAATAAATTATTACATAATTGAATGAAAGTAATATTCTTTTATCTCATGTAATCTCTTTTATGCTATAAACACTAAATGGAAAACTAAATACTTCCTTTTTTTTGAAAACACATTGCACAATAAAACTTAACTCTTTATCTTAAAATTCAATATATGCAATGCTTAAGCAAAGCATAAATAAATTGAAATCTTTCACCTTAGAATGAACATAAACTATTTCAGATCTACCAATTTGAGTTGTAAGTGAAAAATTGGTAACACTAATGGTGACATATTCCTTGTTATGATCAAGTATAGAACACTTATAATTAGTAGTATTATGAATATCCTCAAGCTATCATTTTCTCCAAAATTAAGAGGCTCCTCAGGAGACAACAATCTACCCATTCAAAATAAAAACCTTAAACCTACTAAAAAGAAACAATCATGCAAAATAAGGCTATCTTTGATCTCTTTGGAGATTGTTTGCATTATGCTTTTCCATCCTTGTGAATGCAAATGCTCTTGACAATACTATGATCATGACTACATTTCATAGTATACATGCTTGATATGATACTCGTTGTTTTCCTCAAGGGTTTTACCTTTGTCATTATTACACTATCACTACTTTCATGTATCTTCATGAAAATAAAAATATAATAACTAACATTATACATATGTAATGAGAAAAATTGAAACATACTCTTCCCGTCCTTACAACTTTGAAACTCATGCATTCAATCTTTGGATATTACCATTGTGATTGCATTTCCAAAACCTTGCCATGCTACTTTGATCATTTCCTTTTCTTCCTTTTAGCATTATGTTTGAGGATCTATAAGTATACATTGGCTGTCCACCAAACTTGAGATTCATGTCATGACAATCCAACATCAAAAACAGACTATGACAACATTTTAGATATGTATTATGCTTGGTTGTCACAGTGAATGTATAGGTACTCTTGACAATAGGTCATTTCTTTCTTAAAATGAAATCTCATAGCTCCATGTTCTAGGGTTTCAAACTTAGTGATTTACAAACCACAAATTATGATTCTATAAACATGGGTTTAAAAGCTTTAAAACCCTCACAACTCTTCATGCATTATCTTATACAACATAGAGATGCAAAGGTATCCATTTATCATGTACTTACAATCTCGAAGCACATGTTCAAACCCTATCCCATGGCATGAAATAAAACCTCCAAATATATGAACATTCTCAAAGTACAAAGGAAGAAAGAAAAACATCCACTTTTCCTTACAAACATAGAGAGGTGAAGCTAGAATACCTCACAAAAAGGTAGATCCATGAAAGATGGAGTTGAAAAATATAGACTTGAATCTATTTCCCTTTGCAAAGCTGTAATTACCTTCATAAAGGGATACTTCTTCTTTTATTTTCCAAAAATCAAGTGAAACATCTTGCAAACATCGAAACTCACGTTGCTTTCCATCTCAAACCAACAAAAAATCAAAACTTCAACTTTATCTCCCTGCCCATTTGCACGTGGATTCTCATGAAGATAGGATTAAGAAATATTTTAAATGATTTTTGTAATGCTATGTCATAAAACAAAAGCCCTTTGACTTAAATTTTTGACCTTTGATAATATAATTTTGTAAAATGATAACATTTAAAAGGATATTTCTTTGAAATATTCTTTAAAAATCAGTAACAAAGAAGGCCTTAAGCATATTCTCTTCCCTCTTGTTAAAAATATTTTCTAATGGAGGCCTTGTGAAACATAGAATAAAGGACCCATTGACCTATTAATGAACTATTTTGACCTAGAAGGTAAAAATAGGTAATAGTTATGAAATAACATGTACCAAAAGAATATAATCTAAAATATGCTAAAAATACTTGATAATAATATGCCACTTCGATGGGGCAACCTCCTAATCCACTTTGATGAGGATACATCTAATAGTCTTCAATAAGAACACAATGCTCAACATGATGATAAAATAAGTCTCACAACCTTGTATATATACCTATTTATGTCTAGGATATCACCAAGGCCGACTTAGATAACCCTATATAAGCCCTAAGCTAACCTAACTAAGTAAATAAAAATATAATAATGATAACATGACTTAATTAGGTGTTATGATAGCCAAAATTTGACCATTCATAACCTGATACACACTATAGGGGTAGGGGCATAACATCACCCTTCTCTTTACAAAAGCATTTTCCTCAATGCTAACTTTTTTCTTTTTCTTCTTCTTCATCTCCTCTTTTACTTCCACTTCATTTTCTACTAGTGCTCCTTGTTACTACTCTATTTTTCTTGCTCTTGTACTTTTTCTTGTTCTTTCTCTTTCTCCTTTTTACTTCTTCTTCTTCTTCTACTACTCCTACTTCGTGTTCTTCTTCCTGTTTATGCTCTTGTCTTGCTCTTGCTCTTTCTCTTTCTCTTTCTCTTTCTCTTTCTCTTTCTCTTTCTCTTTCTCTTTCTCTTTCTCTTTCTCTTTCTCTTTCTCTTTCTCTTTCTCTTTCTCTTTTTCTACTTCTTGTTCCTTTTTCTTTTTCTTCTTTTCTATGGCTACTTTTTGTTGTAAATAAGGTCTAGAAAGGTAATTTTTCAATAAAGCACCAAAATAAAGTAAAAATAATATAATATTTTTTATGTAACTTACCAAGGCCTAGATCACACTCTAACAAAAAATCTCCCAAAAATTAGGTGATTTGTATCCTTGAGAGAATTTTTTTGAAAACCCTAATATCCCAATAAATCACTTATTTATACTTCAAAATTTCTAAAATTTTGTGTGTAGTCTACAATAATATATATTCAAAAACTCACAAAAAATTAAGAACCAATTATGTAGGATTTATGAGATATATACCTCCCAATTAATTCTGGTAGAAACCCTAATTTTGTAATAACTCACTCAATTCTACTCCAATTATTATAAAATATGAACCATAGCTTCTCTAATATGTACTTAAGAAATTACATCCAAAATAAAAAAAATTGCCTTGTAGTAATGATGCCAAGATTATGCTCTGATGCCACTTGTTATGAAATAACTTGTACCAATAGAATATAATATAAAGCATGCTAAAAATACTTAGTAATATGCCACTTCAAGGGGGGAAACCTCCTAATCCACTTTGAGGGGGGATACCTCCAATAGTCTTCAATAAGACCATAATACTCAAAATGATGATGAAATAAGACTCACAACCTCCTATATATACCTATTTATGACTAGGATATCACTTAGACAAGCTTAGATAACCCTATATAAGCCCTAGGCTGACCTAAGTAGCTGAATAATAATATAATAATGATAACATGACTTAATTAGGAATTAAGATAGACACAAGATGACTATTCATAACCTAATAGACACTATAGGGGTAGGGGTATAACAATAGACTTCCAAACTCTAAGCCCTAAAGAAATAAGGAAACCTTCCATCCTAGTCTTTTAGAATGCATAATAAGGTCCATCAAATAAAGGAGACTCCTTGTGCACCATCCTAGATCTACCTCAAGTAGTTAAGCTTTCTTCCAAGGAACCTTGCTTTGATACCAATTATTGAATGCACAAGGCAACTGAGAGGGGGGTGAATCACTTGTATATTAAAACATCAAAACCCTCATTAATACTTAATCTACAATAATCCTTAAACACAACCTTTAGACCTTTATCATGTATTAACATAATATAAACATGAAAAATAGTAATTAAAACACATCCATGTACACATGAGAACACCAAATTTACATGAAAAACCCAAGAATGGAAAAACCAAAATGAGAATTAGCTCACAATATAAAGTAATTGCAACACTAAATACAATAGGCTCACTTTCAAAGGTCTCACTTCCAATGTATCACTTACAAATTAGAAAGAAGAAGATAGAAGATCATTACAATGACAAATCTATCTCAGAGAAATAGAAAAGTTCCACCACTGTTTCACTAGGATATTCACACTCTCATGTAAACACCTTCTTCTCAGTACTTCCAATAGTCTTAGGCATCAAATCTCACACTGCATTCCTCACTTTTTCACTTTACTTATCAACACTTTGCATCACATAACATTTCGCACTTTCCTCCATCAATGCATAATACATATATATCATCTCAACCTTGAAAATAATTTACAAGGTAGGCTATGCACCTAAATTCAAATTAGTTCAACACCAAAAAATTCTTGTGGTGGAGATAAATGAAGGTAGACCACATCACACCTTAACTTGGACCTAAATCCACATATACATGCTTTATGAAATCCAAAGATGACTCATGGACCATATACAACACTTAAAAACAATCTAGAATATTCCATCATCACCTTGAAATCCAACAAATCCTTCACAACAACATACACCTAAAGAACATACTCATTTTGTACACCTAGTTAACCTTCCACACACTGTAACACATTATCTCAACCTTGTGGAGCACCAAACCTCAAACAATTCAGACTGGAGATAGATATGAATAATATAAGCACACTTGCAAATCCACAAGACTAGAAACCACAACGTAGAGAAATGTGGAGAAAAACCATTTCTCCCGAACAACATAGGTGAACACAACTTCTTTTGTTGAATGGTCTAGAACCTAAAACTTTGGATATAACACCTCCAAACACCTCAATATATCCAAACCACACAAGTAGATCTTCAACCATGAAGAAATTTGGAGAAAAGCACTGAACACTACTTTTCCACACTAAACACTCTTTACCACACTATTTCCTCTTTTATTCAAATTTTCTCAAAAGTGCTTGGAAACCAAACACCAAAAATAACATCTCAACATATGCAACACCTTCTCATCAACACCAAACCAACTACAATACACCAACTCAGCCATACTAATGGTTGAACATCCTCAAACACTTTCTCATCAAAGCAACTCCAGAGGCTTACATTAGTGAGACTACTAATGACAAAATAATGCAACTAATCAAAGCATATCCATAGGTTGACATCAATGACAACACATACTTCCAATAGATAGGTCCCTGAGATAACCTATGCAGGAATGTGGAAAAGTGACATGTGTACCTAATGATAGATAACAGTTATTCATTATATCACATAGCTCAAAGGCATCACATTTTTATTCAACAAGGATAAAGTGAAACTATGCTAGGCTAAAGGGATGCAATGTAGATCTGATGGTGGATGTTCAATATTGAGATTAGATGTTCACTATTTCATGGAAGATATTATGGGTTTGAAGTTGAGAGTAGCGATGGTGTGTAATTATGACGCATGTCCAAAGTGATAGATGGTGATTGGTTATTACATGACAAGGCTTCTTCACATCGCACGAGTTGTTTTTGAGCATGAAGAATAAGTGTGATAGGTTTATATGAAGTGATAGAGATCAATGGTATATATTTAAAGAGAACCTTATCTAATAGTTGTATTTTAAATTTTAATCAATATAACAAGAATTGTTGGATAATGGCATGAAGTTGGAGATAAATGGCAAAAATTTAAAGTTGTATTCTTCTCATAGCTAGGCAATGAAAATGTAGTACAAATAGTGGAAATAGCTACAAACTAACACATGTAATAGAATTTATTGTTGTAACTGCTCCAACTATATTTTTAATTGGTGATTAAAATTTATGGTTAGCAACGTCAAACTATAGTCGGCTACAAAATAAAATTTAGTTCAATCATGCAAGAATGTCATTTAATGTGTATTTGATTTAGTGTTTTATAGTTGCTAAGAAAGAAAATATTATGAATCAAGTCGGTGGTGCATGGATCAAGGTAGAGAAGTTATGTCGATGAAGAAAGAGAGTGTTAGATTCTAGTAGAAGATGTGTGTTGAATTGTGACTAAGAGTAAACATATGCTATAAGGGAGGAGACCTAGACTAAATTAGAAAGAACATCATCTAGGGTATGCATTCAAAATAGCAGTGTGAAATAGAGCACATAAATGGGAGAAGAGCATAGAAGAGGTATGATTTGTTGAGTTAACAATAACAATAGAGAGGGAATGATATTAGAGAGGCAAAGTAGAGTTTGAGTAGTTATAAAATAAGCCTATAACACAAAATTGGATTCATTTATGAATCATTTGCATTATGGAGTTGTTGCTCCATATATTTTCATTGCAATTTTGAATGGTTTGTGCCATTAGAAAATTGAGTTAGTTCTTAGAGTAGGGAGTAGGTGCTTCCTTAGAGTTGGTGCTCTTAAATCAGGGGATTAGTGTCTCCTTAGGTTTGGTGCCCTTAATCATTGTAACTAGTGAGGTTATTATTGTGAGGCTAGATTAGGACAATAGATCTTATTAGCTATTCTCACTGTGGTTTTTCCCATATTGGGTTTTCCACATATATCTAGTGTTATGGGTGCATTTTTGTATGTTTATCTCTATCCATATACTTTTATCTTGGTTTAAAATTTTAAATAACTAGTTTTAACTGATCTAATGATTCAAACTCCCTCTTAGTAGATAGTTATGTTCCAACAATCACTTTTCTATGTCATATACATTACCCATCATATTTCTTAGTTATTATTGATATTTGATAATAAAAAAATCATTATTATCCTACATCTGACATATTCTCATCTACCACACTAACTCATTATCATTCCACTAACCATTTGGTCCATGTATCAAGACACACACAATAAATATCACTACATCCATCCATACCTACATACATAATACATGCATCACATTAGTCATCATTAGTCATCATGATATTGTTCATAGTTCATGAAAATCATATCATATCCATATAATAAATTCATCATATATATTTTATAATTATATACATAAAATAATAAAATAAAACATATATACATCACATAATAGATATCATATTGTGAACCATTAGACCATTTAATAAATCCATCACATTTATACATACATCATCATCAATGAACATAAAAAAGTTTCCACAATAAAATATGATCGTATATATATCTCAAAAAGAAGTGCCAAGATAAATCTAAAATAAATGTTTTTACAAAAGGTTGCATGTGTCATAAATATATACTACAAGAGGTCTACATAAAAATGATACAAATATACCAAATTCCCTATGTAGATCTCCCACCCTCAATGTGTCTAGGTGATGGTGCATTAGGAGGAAGACTTGGTGCATTTTTTATGATGAAATACACCACTAGATCTTAAATAACTAGTGTAACAACTAGTGATCATGGTATTGATGACACCCCATGATCGCCCTACCCTCTGAACTCATCGATAGAGAATCGCTTAGTTGAGTTCAAGCTAAAAAACTAGGGGCCCTAAAAAATATCTGTAGGCACATCTATCTTATAGAAGTTCCTATATTAAGTGGCTTCTTGTGTAACCCTCTACAATTTACCTACCATATACATCATAGAAATGCTACTTGCAAAATTTGATTGCTATCATCTAGCCTCCTCTACATCCTTCTCTATTTCTTGTTGTGTAAGAAAAATAGAGATAATATCCCTCTTTGTGAAGGATAATTTTCTATCTGCCCATAAATTATCTCTCGCATAGAGCTTGATCATGCTTAGATATAGTTGTAGCTAGTTGGACCTCAAGACCCCCATCCCCTCCTTTCCTACAAACCCTATCTCCTCTACTTTCACCACCCTATCTCTATCTCCTCCATCATCACCATTCCTATCTCCTCCTCCTCCATGTCCTCCACCACATCCTCCCCTATCTCTGTCACCACACCCATCACCTCCTCCATCTTCACCTCCATATTCACCTCTCCCATCTCCCTCACTTGTTGCTATAGTTTCCAAGGATCACAATCTCTGTAAACAATCCAATATTGGATCCACATATCTCCTTTGTATCCGCACCCCACCACCACCTAGATGTGTCAATCTAATAGGATGGTAAGTCACCCACCATGCATCAAAATCTACAGTAGTACATACATCTACAAAATTTATTACCCATGCCCATTGTACTAGAACTAAATCCTCAAAATCTATGTTTTTAGTATCTAGGGATATCATATACCCCAATTCATGATCTATCTTTAAGTACATGCAAATATAATCTCCACACTTGCTAGACCATGTACCTCTTCAAACTATCACAATACTTTCTTCGATAAAATTTGTTCAATAATATTCCCAATTCCACCAATAAAAATCCTCAACTAATGATAGAATTCATGATGTGTAGCATCATCTCACCATGCTTCACATAATTTCCATGGCCTCCAAGCAACAATATCAAGCTCAAAAAATTCTATCTCCAATAGATGAGATCACCAAGCCTTTGATGTATCAATACTCTAATATATGAAAACACATATGGTATGCCACTACCTCGTACTCCCCATCAGGCTAGTTGATTCATTGCAAGGTACTCCTTGGACCAAATGTGAAGAAATGTCACTTTGCAAGAAAAACTAGCATTGTATCTATAAAAAACCATGTGCATACCATGGTATAAATGGGAAAGATGGTAGGAAACTCAAGAATATACCACTCCATCACTAAACATCCACTCCAATACTCTCTCCCATCCAATGCAAAATCCTTTTGATATTTGATCAAGTACAAAAACCCCTCCTACCACTCTAATAACACCAATGAAATATTATCAAACTACCCTATCACTCTATGTAGATCCATCTCCCCATACTCTATGTCAAGGTCATTAATCAATAAAATCCTCCCCAACACATTATCCCTAGATTCAATATCATAAATAGAACACTCTCCATAGATAGTGATCTCGAGCATCCTCTAAACATCCTCAATGGTGATAGTGATCTCACATATGGGAAGAAGAAACATGCAGATCACTCACTATGCGATCTCTAAATATGGCTATCATCATTACCCTATGTAATTGAATCTTTGGCATATAGGTAAATATTCCATAATCCATTGCTAAAAGTAATATATGATCGGCCTTATCCAACTTTAACCTAGAGTGCAATGTTGTAGGATGATGCTCCCTAGAAATAATTTATTTTAGCACAACCTACAAAAATAGTGCATGCAACATCAACCAATATGTAAAAATAATAATCCTTACAAACCTATCTTTATAATTAAATGTGTTAAATCCCTAAGACTCGATTGCTTCCCAATTAATCAACTACACCTCAATAAATATCAATTATGAGATAGTCTTACAAATACTTAATAGGAAAATCATATATGATTTTTTCTTAACAAATGTGCTAAATTGCACTCAAATATGTTAATTAAATAATACAAGTGAACCAAGCATTCAAAAAATAAAAATAACATTTCAAATGCACCATTTCATGTTGAATGTGTAATTTTGGGCATGAAGTACATGAGAATTGACTTCATATGCACCAACTTAACCCTTTGACACATTTAATTTATCCTAATTCAACTAGTATTAATGCACCTAGACCTAAACATGGGACCTAAAGGTTAGATATGTACTTTTGCGGACACCCCAATTGAATGTTAGAAATGATGGAATTTCTCTACATGGTGATGTTCCTTGAAATGCTTGTCATCTCACCAACTCCGTCACATGCTAAAAGCTCTAGAGCCCTTGAACTTCTATGACTAAGAGAGTGAAAAATAAAATAAAATGAGCTGCCCATGGCTATATATAGCCACCCAATCCTTATTTCTCCACACCCACTCTCCCCCCATCCATCTTCTTTCACGCCTAATACATCCCTAAAGCTTATTCTTTCACCATACAATCTAGTTTTCTTAATTCTTCCCAACTAAACCTACCAAATATTTCTATCATGAGCTTCACCAAATTTTTATTTTTCTAGTTGATATCTTGAGGGGGGAAACAACCTCTATCCCTTAGTCCACTAGGGATCACTAAGGCATATTATAAGAAAAAAAAAATCACACTAGCATCAAGTCTTTCAAAAAAACAACAGGCACATTGTCTTAAAGAGGGACAAAATATAGACATCCAAAAATGACTAACACATTTTGTCAAAATCACCATCATTTCTTATCAATATATCCACTAACATTATTTAAATAATTTTAATTATTTGATTAAACTAACATCACCCATATCACTTTAATCATCCACATTAATTATTTAATTCAATTATTTAGTTATAGTTTAGTGCCCCTCTTTTCGGTCATCCTCAACACTGAGTAAGTTGGTTATTGGTGAACTTAATAGTTTTATATGGGTTATTTAAATCAATTAATTAAATTAAAATTGAGTTACTAAGATAATTCAAATAAAATTGGAAATTAAAATAATAATCAAATAAATTAAATTATATGGTTTCTAATAAATGATTAAATTAAATTGTTTAGTTAAGGGTAAATGTTTTATTAAATAAGTAGAATAAGTTGTATTGTTTTAAATTATATTATAATTATTGATAAGTTATAATCATGATAAGATAAATGTTTTAATGGGATAAAATGTTTTAAATTATATTTTTTATAATGATTGATAAATCCATTATTATTAATGGAATCAATTATCGAATGGTGGAAAGTATTCTGATTTTTAAATAAATAAGAAATTTAATATTTTGACCTAAATTGTAAATAAAACAAGTGTAAAGAAAGGAGATAAGATTTCGAATGGATGGAAAATCGAGTGCAAATTGGAAAAAAATGGTAAAAAACAAAAGTGTGTGCATGCACGGTTCAAAACTGGAATTGAAATAGGAAAATTGTTTTATTGTGAGATTGTTGCCTAATTTTGTCTTCGAAAAATAAAAATCTCTTTATTTTTGTTTTAATGGGGATTAACTTTGGAAAAAAGATTGATTAGTTAATCTTGTTCAAAAATGAAGGTTTTGGGGTGTCCAGAAAATAGAAAACTAGAGATTGGCTTGCACATTGCTTTTGAAGCTTTGGATTGGGTCATTGGTTGTGAAAGAAATCTATACAACACATCTTCTTCAATGTCCAACATAGGACTCCAGGTTTGATATTGAATCTCTTTTGGTATGAATTTGATTTTCTAAGTTTCAACCTGGGGGTCGATGTAAATATATTGTGGAAGTTGTTCTTCTTACTCCAACATTGATCCTTCTTGGGTTCTTCGTTGTCTGGTCAATTTTCCGTTTATGTAAACGATTTCTCTTATTTCTATCATCTAGAAAATTCCTATTTGAGAGTCGAATCCTTGCTTGTTAAGAGGTGGTTGTTCTGTTTATGCAATCCATTTGTGTGATTGTTTGATTAGAGTTCGATTGCTTAGGGATTCCTTTAAGTCTTAACCATTTGTCACAAAGATTCCCTCCTGGATGGTGGGAATCTCTGTGTAACTAAGGGGAAAAGGATGAAAAAAAGGTTTACCACAATAACCTATTTCAATAATTTCATTCAAGGAAATGAGATCCAACACCATGAAGTGACTAACAACCAAAAAGGTGAGTCAAATCAAGGCATGAATAAAAAAAATTCCTATCTATGCAAAGACAGGGGTATAAACTAAATAGTTTCTTTCATTTCTAGTGGTTTGGTTGGAGGAGTAGGGACAAGAAGGCCAACAACAACTTGTGCTAGGGCTGCTTGCACAAAAGGGTTCATGAATACCCTAGAGAGCTACATTGGCATGTTTTGCATGTGCCTAGCAAAGGATTCTAGAAGTGTTAGGGTAGGAATTGTGGTTGTCATTGTACTGGTAAGTGGAAGAGAGATGGATGGAGACATGGATGAAGAAGAAAGCAGAGAGGTGGTGGCAAAGGAAGAATCAATGACCATAACTTGTGCAGTGGGCAGGGTGGAAGCAAGCTGGACTAAGATATCCACTATGGGTGGAGAAGTGGCAACCATTTCCTGAAAAGCATGCGGAGGAGCAACAGTGGTGGAAACGAAAATAGTGGTGACTACGAGAGTAGAGGCAGCAAGTGGAGACTTCGGTTGCTCGGCCTCTTGTTCTTCTCCTTCATGGAATGGGTCCTCCTGGATGGTGGGAATCTCTGTGAAACTAAGGGGAAAAGGATGATGAAAAAAAGGTTTACCACAATAACCTATTTCAATAATTTCATTCAAGGAAATGAGATCCAACACCATGAAGTGACTAACAACCAAAAAGATGAGTCAAATCAAGGCGTGAATAAAAAAAATTCCTATCTATGCAAAGACAGGGGTATAAACTAAATAGTACTTTGGGGAGAGAGGTTAAAACCATAAAAAAACTCCAATATTTAAGTCATGAAATGCAAATGGAGGAAAATAATCAAATATGATAGAAACAACAACCAAAACGGAAGACCTAGAAAGGGGAAAATGATGTGCACCTTTCACCAAAATCACTTTTTGAAGCTCACTGAGGACTCACTCGCCCTATGGTGAATGGGTCCTTGCTATGGCTCCTGAAAAATGCTTTCTGGGTTCTCTTCTATTGTGTATGCACTCCAAGATTCCAAGTGTTCACTATTGGATAACCAGAAATAAATTTTGTAGAGAAGTTTCCATGATTCTACAAATTTTCTTACAACTTTGAAAATTTTGCAACTTTCTTCATAAAATTTTTTCAAAGGATCTTTCACCTAAGATTTGCAATCACACATCAAAGAGAGAAAAATGTTGTTTGTTAGGGAATGGGGCTTTTCCTTGGTCAAACCCCATTTTGGTAATTAAATCTTGAAATGAAATAGAAAAGCATGATGGAATGATGAATGAACAACAATACGTAACAACTCACCAAACCTTATTTGAACCTTGGATTGTAGATATGCAATTAGCATGAAGTGGCCTCAATGATTGTAGATATTGATCATGAAACTTGTCTTGAAACAATGCCTTTGATATGCTTGTATAGATCTTGAACACTACATCACCATATTAGCTCAAAGAACATGCATGATGCAAGAAATATTTGACATAATGATAGAAATCCTGATTACTAAAATAATCTTTAATAAATCTTCCCTTGAATGTCTTGAAAATGACCTTGAATGCTCTATCAATGCTCTTGTGAAAGTGCTCTTAGTTTTCTTGAAATATTCTAGGATCTTAGGATGAAACATAGTGAAATGACCTCTTATTTATACATATATTAACATTAATTCACAAAATTCAAATATCACAAGCTGACATCTGAATATACATTTGAAATAATTGAAAATAATGCAAAAACATAGTTTGAATTTAGGTCCTAGGTGCAAGTGATGAACCATTCGCCCTATGGAAAATGGGTCCTAGGTCACATACCTAGGACACACATTGCTCAATATTAAACCTTATGTCATGGCATTTATGAATGTTGGGTTTTATCCCTCAGAAATTGTAATTAATTAGGATTGGATTTGAATGGGGCCAATTAAGGAAAATTAATCTCAATTAATTAATGAAGCCCTAGGTTAGTGTGAAGGTGTAAAGGTACACCTTACAACACAAAAAATAAGGCACAACTAAGTACATTTTGATTAAAAGGGCCCTAAAATTTATGTGAATATGTAAAAAATATTACACCACTAAATTAACAAATAATTAAGTTCATTTCATTATTAATTATTCCCAAATTAAGTGTAAAAAAGGAATAGTTTTTTCTACACTACATGTAATGCCCCATCATGCAAACCCCAAAGGACAACTAAGACAACAATTACAACACAATTTATTTTTTAAGTAAGCATACATGCGATGTACATTAAGTTACAATACATGAAAAGAAATTAAACAGATACACTATCAACCTACATCCTCTGGGGTACATGTGATGACATTGTAAAACCCAAACCCATACCATGATGATAATGAATGAAATCCAAGTTTACATTATGAACTGTGATATGACATACATTTACAATAATCATACATCCATTATAATTCCATCAATATCCATAAACATATTATCATCATGTGAATACAATGGAGAACATTTCCAAAGACACAACACATCAAATAATGACTACCATGAATCATTAACCACATAAGGTTTACAAAGGTAAAGTAATACATTACATCTGTTTCATTGTATTACATCGTTTAATGTCATAATTATACATCAATGTTTCCCAATACAACGTGGGAGTAGTACATCAATTACATGAGTATAATAGGAATCAATAATATACAACTAAATATATGGTGAACTTTGGAACAATTTGCATCTGAACAACACTATGTTGCACGAACGCTGACAGGAAACCCAATGGGGTGCAGAGCATGTTCCACCCAACCACATGGACCTAAAGGCCCACCCCCCATGCTAGGAGGTGACAAGAAAGACCCACTAACCAAAATAGTCAAGTAGAACGACCACGAGACCCAACCACAAAAAAGCAACCAAAACATAGCAAACAACAACATCAATGACTACTTACAAGGTGACTAGTTCTAGAGACATGCAAAGGCAATAACCAGGCATACTAGGGATACTGAGGGAGAGTGTCATCACATGGCCCTATCATGGGTTATCCTGGCTACCTCTCAATAGGTGTCGACCCCCATCTATGGTTATACTGGCTGCCTCTCACTAGGTGTCAGCCCCATAAGGTGGCACATGTGTGACCACTAGCCTCTCATGAGGATGAGGTAGAAATCTTGCTGACCATGACCTTCTCAACCCACCCTTAGTCTGTGAAAGCACTAACAGTGTGGACGAGATATCTTACTTATCTTTAGTTAATGTGTTCCTACCCAAACCCACTAGTTTATTTTATCAAGTTTTCACTTATTTAACCAACTCTTCCATGGGTTACCCAAGCTGCCCCTTTGTGTGTCGGCCCCCATGAAGAGCCACTCTCCCTAATAGCCTTGAAGCAAATCTCACAACACCAAGGTGTACCAAAACACAAAACACCAAAATTCACAAGTCTAAGTACAACTACGAGGCATGGACCATCTCACCAAACAACCATAACAAAAGGAAAAAATACAACATCCGGTAACACCCTCAAGAGATCAAAACTAATAATTCAATCAAATGATTCACAGTCAAATCAAAGAAATCCAACATAAACCAGTTTCCCAATCGAAAAGGAAACAATAATAAAATCTCAAGAAACTATTTTCAATCTACCACTTAAGTATAAAATAGAGAGTGGCAACATCACAGTGAAAACCTCGTTCTCAACCAAAAGAAGACTGGCATAGCCAACCCACTACAAGGTCACCCAAAAAAAAAAACACAATAGGGAACCAATCCGACTTTACAACCATAATGGATACTTTTAAAGAAATCTCACCATAACCATGAAATCGAGAAACAACTTCCATAAATGATCATCTCTTCTACTAGAATGATAACCAAGTTCACTCTCACTCCGCAAACAACACATTACTTGAGGTAAGAATCAAATCAACAATATGGTGCAGTCACGATAGGAGGGTCCTCAAAGAGAACAGTCAAGATCGTGCAACAAGAGTTACAAAATAGAAGCCACAAGGAATATGGAGGAAAATTTAGATACAAACATTCATATTAACAAAAAATTTAGTTACAATCAGTCGACAACATCTGGGTCCACAAATTAAGCTCACAGGCCTAATACAACATGCTCCAAAATACAATCTTCCTATATGCTCCTTAATATGAGATGAAATCTTACATATTAAGTCTAATATTTATTTACTCTTACTTAACTAATTTCCTAATGATTGGTTACAATGATTTATATCACATCTAGAGATCTAGAATCATTTGTGTTGGCCAAAGATCATTACAATATCTCTGATGAAGGAAACGTTACGTGTGCATGAAATAGGTTAGCATTAAATTTGAATTTATCCTCAGTGGGTGCATAGGATTAAGTGTGGACCTAAATTAAGGTTGGGGACACTCCATGGAAAAATTTAGAACATGATGCAAGGATCTACAAGTTACGAGAAGGATCCACATGAGACAAATCTAGCCGTTAGGCTTGAAACTACTCGGTGATCAATTCTAGAAACCATCATTTAATCCGCAAGCGATAACTTGCAGGAAAAAGATCCAATCAATCTAAAATATTGGAATAAGGAAAATGAACATTTCCATGATGAAAATATAGATCCATAGGGTCCGGTGAGAAAATATGATGAAATATTGAATCCGCCAACTTGAACTGAACAAGAACAAAATTGAAATGAAAATATTTTTGGTTGATGCACGATTGCAAAGAACCAAGGATGCTCCTGCATTAGACATCCAGAGTTATTTGAAAAGTGAGTCCCTCACTTTGCTGGGGCTAAAGGAAAACCAATATGGTCTACCTCAGCTAAGGGAACCAAGAAGAATCCTCAACTGGTCTGCATTTCCACTTCACAAGATATTCTTTGTACTATCTCCCACAGGTTGAATCCCTCCCATCTCTGATATCCAAAATCTCTTCTATCTCGTCTGATTGTTGTTTAGGAAAATTTTTCTCCAATTTTTCTTTATTGTCTTCACTGAATTGTGCTTCATGGTACTGATGTAGATCTACAATGTTGAATATACGTGATATACCCATGCCATCTAATAACTCTATTTTATATGCATTTCCTGAATCAAATTTCTTCAAAATATTATAGGGTCCAAACTTCCTCATCTTGAGCTTATTGTATGTGCCAACTGGAAATATTTCCTTACTCAAATACGCCATCACTTCATCTCCAACTTCAAACTCCTTATGTCTCCTCTTTTCATCTGCTTGCTCCTTATACTTTCAGTTCATATCTTCCAGTTGTTGCTTTACTTGAGTGTGCAATCTCTTCATATATTCTATGAATTCCTCTACTTCTGTACTCCTTTTATCTTCCTTACTAATGTCTCGCAATTCTAATATACCTCTACGATGAACTCTAGTAACAATCTCAAAAGGTGTCCTTCTGGTACTCTTGTTCATTGAATTATTGTAAGAAAACTCTATTTGTGCAAGGACTAAATCCCAACTTCCAGTCTTCTCCCCAACCAAACATCTCAGCAAGTTTCCCAAACTCTTGTTTACTACCTCTATCCATCAATATGTGGGTGAAAAGTAGAACTGAACTTTAAATCTATCTTTAACTTCTTCCAAAGTGTCCTCCAAAAGTAACCAACAAACTTTGTATCTCTATATGAAACAATACTCCTAGGTAATCCATGCAATTTGACCACTTCCTTGAAAAAAAATTCTACTACATGTACTGCATCTATTGTCTTCTTACAAGGTATGAAATGTTCCATTTTAGAAAATCTATCCACCACCACAAATATAGAATCATTACCTCTTTCTGTCTTTGGAAAACCAAGTATGAAATCCATGTTGATATCCTCCCAAGGTATCTTTGGAATTGTCAAAGGCTTATACAATCCAACATTCCAACTACTCCCTTTTGTAGCTTGACAAACTCTGCAGCTCTGCACAAATTTCCTAACATCCTTATGAATCTATGGCCAAAAGTAATTCTCACTTACCAATGCTACTGTGTTATCAATTCCAAAGTTTCATGCCAATCCTTCACTACACTTTTCTTTCACTCTGAAAAAAATATCCTCCTAAATGAAATAATCCAACCACTGACTCCTATCCTCCAAGACTGGTTCTTTACAAGCTTTCCAAGGTTCTACAAAATTTGGGTCTTCCTCATACAAGTTCTTCAATTCATCAAAGCCTAATACCTCCACTCTCATCTCAGCTAGTAAATTCCTTCTCCTACTCAAAGAATCAACTCTATTTGAATTTCCACTCCTATGTTTCAAAGAAAAATTATAACTCTGTAAGAATTCCACCCATCTCATGTGTCTCTAATTCAACTTACCTTCACTGTTCAAATACTACAATGCTTGATGATCTGTATACAACACAAAATCCTTAGGCAACAAGTAATGCCTCCACTCCTTCAAGGCTAGAACTATGGCATAAAAATCCTGGTCATACATGGAATACCTTCTCCTAGCATCATTCAATTTCTCACTGAAATAAGCTACTAGTTTTCCTTCTTGACTTAATACTACTCCAATTGCATTTCCACTTGCATCACAGTCTACCTAAAATACCTTACTAAAGTCTAGTAAAGCCAACATAGGCTGCTCTGTCACCTTCTGTTTCAACAACTCAAAACTCTGATCTACTCCAAATGTCCACCTAAAATCTTTCTTATCCCCTCTCATTGTTTCTATCATAGGACTACAAATGGAATTGAAATTCCTAATGAACTTATGGTAGAAACTAGCCAATCCATGAAATGATCTTACCTCTCCAATTCTTTCGAGTGTAGGCCATTCAACAATTATTCTCACCTTCTCAGGATCCATCTTCAATCCATCCAATAATTTCTTCAATACCTCATTCATCAGCCTCATGAAAGTACTCAATGCATTTTTTAGTCCAAAAGGCATCACCAACCACTCGTACAATCCTTCATTTGTCTTGAATGTTGTCTTCCAATCATCCCCTTCTCTGATTCTGATCTAATATCCACTCTTCAAATTTATCTTTGTAAAGTATTTAGCTCCACTCAAGCAATCCATAATGTCATCCATCTAGGGCAAAGGAAATATATACTTCACTGTGATTTTGTTTATGGCTCTAGAGTTTGTACACATCCTCCATTGTCCATCCTTCTTAGGTGCTAGCACAGGAGGTACTGCACAAGGACTTAACCTTTCTCTGATCAAACCCTTCTTTAACAACTCTTGCACTTGTCTATTCAACTCTTCATTCTCTACCGGTGTCATCCATTGTGCTGCTTTATTAGACAAACTAACTCCAGGAATCAGATCCATGCAATGATTAATACTCCTCATAGGTGGAAATCCATCAGGTACATTATCTGAAATGATATCTTCATAGTCTACTAGCAACTCCTTTATCTCCTTTGGTTGTTCTTCTACATGTTTCAAGTCTTCAATATTCTTAGGAACCAAGGCATAGCTCACATGTTCTCATGTATCAGTCCATCCATAAATCTCCTTCCATTAGCCAAACAAATTCTAGCATTCGTAAAAACCTCAACTTTAGGAACATCCTCCAATGGTAATAAATTTTGCTTCATTCCATTAGTAACGATGGTATATGTGTTCTTCTTTCCATCATCAATATCCTGTCTAACATACTTCCAAGGCCTTCCCAAAAAAACATGGCATACATCCATAGGAATGATATCACACAAAACTTCATCATGATAATTTCCTATCTTCAATTTCACCAAACATTGTTCACTTACTAGTATCTTATGCTCATCTTGAATCCATGCTATCTGATAAGGCTTTGGGTGTTTCAATCTTTCCAGCTTCAATTTGGTCACCATTTCTTCGGAAACCAAGTTCTCAAAGCTTCCACTATCAAAAATCACTCTGCAACATTTACCAACTACCTTGCATCTAGTCCGAAACAAATTCTTTATCTACAACGGTTCCTGCTCCATCTCACTTTGACACAAAACTCTTTTGTTCACCAACACTTCTCCCTCTTTTGGTTTATTAGATGATCCGACATGATCTTCCTCAACAAAGGTTGTACTTCTACTATTCTCTATCTTTTTGCTTTTCTCTCCCTAATTACATTCAAATGCTCTATGTCCTTCACCACCACACTTAAAAAAAGTTCCCCTAAATACTCTTTTCTCCTATCCTCTATCATCTTTTCTATAATCCTCATTCTGGTAACCACCATATCCTCTTCTCTGGTAAGAGTTTTCATCATCTCTATAGTACGGATTATCATTCTTACTAACTTCCTTATCTTTATTTTGATCTATAAAAGATCCTCTTCCTCCTTCGGTAAAAGTTCTTCCTCTCTGAAATCTTCTGCCTCTTCCTCCCTGTCTTTGCTCATTTATTTTATTCAACTTCTCTTCTACTTTCAGGGCACGTTGATATGCCTCCTCCACACTTAGCAACTTGATCAAACTGATCTCATCCTGTATAGATGGCTTCAAGCCATTCACATATCTGGCTACTTGCTCGACCTCATCCTCCGAATGTCTAGATCTAATATTCAACTTGTAGAACTCCTTAGTATACTCTATCACACTTGACTCCTTCTACTTCAAATTTTGCAACTTTTGGAACAAATAGATTTGATATTCTGCAAGCATAAACTTTTTCTTTAACTTATTCACCATCTGATTGCATGACTTTATCTTCTCCTTTCCTCTTCTTTCCCTATTTGTTTGAAAATGTTCCCACCAAAGGGATGCATGTCCTTCAACTTTGTACAAGTAAACTTCACCTTCTTGTCTTCAGTGGTAACTTCAAAATTAAAATACTTCTCCATCTCTATTATCCAATCAAGTAATTCATCTAAATCCAACTTACCACTATAATCTGGTGGATTGAAATGTGATTTAGTATTTACTCTAGTTAGGGCTCTTATGAACCTCTCTTCTCCCTGATCAAGGCCAAGTTGATTTTCTCTTTCCCCTTCTTCTTATTCTTCTACCTCCTCATCACTCACATCATCAACTAGTCAACCTCTCCTTTGGGATGTTTCAACTGCTTCTAATCTAGCAACAATTCCTCTCAACATCTCCATTATAGCTAGGTCTGCATTTTCGCGCACTCCATTTCCTCTACCATTTCTTCTTCCTACCATCTTTATACAAGTCCTCTGCAGCTATAGGTCGGATCCTCAGTCCACCACCCCACAACAAATATTCAATAGGACTACAAATTATGACGATCTCTCACAGAATGAATCTCGCTCTAATACCAATGTAGTGTAGTCACGATAGGAGGGCCCTCAAAGAGAATAGTCTGGACCGTGTAGCAAGAGTTACACAATAGAAGCCACAAGGAATATGGAGGAAAATGTAGATTCAAACATTCATATTAACAGAATTTTTAGTTACAATAAGCCAGAAACATTCGGGTCCACAAATTAGGCTCACAGGCCTGATACAACATGCTCTAAAATACAATATTCCTATATGCTCCTTAATACGAGCTGAAATATTACATATCAAGTCTAATATTTATCTACTCTTACTTAACTACTTTCCTAATGATCGGTTACAATGATTTATATCACATCTAGAGATCTAGAGTAATCCTCATTGGCCAAAGATCCTTACAATCTCCAATGAATGAAACATTATGTGCGCATGAAATAGGTTAGCCTTAAATTTGAATTTCTCCTTGGCAAGTGCATAAGATGAAGTGTGGACCTAAATTAAGGTCGGGGACACTTCATGGAACAATTCGAAACACGTTGCAAGGATCCACAAGTTATGGGAAGGATCCACAAGAGACAAAACTAGCCATTAGGCTCGAAACTACTTGGTGCTAAGTGCTAGAAACCGTCACTTAATTCATAAGCGATAACTTTCAAGAAAAAGATCCAATCGATATAAAATATTGGAATAAGGAAAATGAACATGTCCACTATGAAAATATAGATCCACAGGGTTCAGTGAGCAAATATGATGAAATACTAAATCTGCCAACTTGAACTGAACAAGAACAAAACTAAAATGAAAATATTTTTGGTTGATGCAGGATTGCAAAGAACCAAGGATGCTCCTGCATCACAATACAACCAACCACATGAAAGAATGACTTATTTACCCATAAAATATATTCCTATAGTCAACACTAAAAATCACAACTCACTAAATAACATTCTAGCTTTCTTACTAACTTATCTTAGTTATGACCCTAAGCTATCAAATCAAAAACATTTAGTTAAGTAATGCTTTATTCTTTTCTAAAACATGTTTCCCATAATAAGCAACTTAAATAGTAATATTAAATCAAATAAAATAATTTCTACTTCTTCCCAATCCCTATTCTAACCTCCTTGCAATTTTTAAAAGTTCCTATCATAGATCCTAATCTCTTCTAATTTGGAGTCATTATAATTAACTAAAAAGCAATATCAATGCTTGTCACTTATCTTAAATCTTATCACCAAATTTAACCCTACTTTTAATATTTTTAAAATGCAAGACTTCTTCAATTCATTCAATCATGAGGATGCTTACATGATAAATTAATCAAATTTCAAATAATATTTTGAATTTCATAAGCAATTCTTTAACTCAGTCCTCCTTTATAAATCCCATACTTAGGGTGCTTTCCTTCAATCAAAACTAATAAAAATTATTAAAGATTTCCTTTCAAATTAATTTAATTTTCATAGTCTTATAAACTAAATGATTTTATAACTAATAATTATCATATATCATATACTTGTTCTTTTAAATACCCACATCAATATTAAATAATATAGATTCAAGAAACTATCTTCTCACTGATATCTAAACCTATCAATCTTCACTATTCAATTGCCACAAGTAATAATAATACACAATTATTTTAGACTATATATATATATAAATATATATCTATACATAAGTAAATTTCTGATTTAGTAACTAATTGGCTACTATTTTCAGCCTTGCAACTTAATTTAAAATTTATAATGAGTTCACATTACACGTTCTAACATTCACCAATCATGGGGATAGGATGTCGATCTACTAGTGGAATTTAAAGATATGGCAGCACAACAAGAAGTAAACGCTATTCACAAATAGGTGCCCTAGTCATAAGCTATTTCTAATTTGATTATCAACATTAAACAAAATAGTGGGTTGGGCTTATAAGTCGGCTGCCAACAATCTGCAGAGGTATAGAATTAGCAGATCCATCAGCTTTTACCTAATAAAATTGCTACTGAGCTTATGAGAAGGTGAGAAACTAGGTCAATTGAATTAGGTTTAGTGGTTTCTCAATTACAAAGTGTGAAATTGGAATCACTAACCAAAACGACATGGAATATAGTCAGTCATCTTCATGTATGTGGTTATATTGGCCATAAGACTAATGCATTGATGATAAGCTGAGTTAAGAGTATCTTTAATAAAATATACACCTCGATGGGATTTCCTCGTGGGGTTGCTTTTACAGAATTACAGATAAACTATTGTATCCCATTTTGAAGGTAAAGTCAATATTAAAAGAGTTGTCCCCCAAATTGAAAATATGAAATCTGAATTCGATATCTATGCTAAAAGAGAATACAAGTTATACACACTTGCAAAAGAAAACGTGAATGATGGAAAAATCAGGTAATACCCATTTCCAAAACACCATTAACTTCGAGAATTCGCATGCCCATTAATAGAGAAGCATAACGTGATAACAAATTTTGAAGGCTTCAAAAACAGGAAAACCCTAATAAAAAACAACAACTTAGAAAATGAAAATTGCAGAGCATGAAATACATTATACTCTTCTCATAAAGCTATCTAACCTTACTTCCAAATAGTTTCGGCGTGAGGTAATCTAGAAAATGAATTAAGATAAATACTTTAAATAATAGGATTGTATTAGGAGGCGACCACATAAGCTAAGATTGGAAGCATTGGTTGATTTTTTCTACATTCAATCTTTTCACCTTATTTTATTTTCTTAATCCTTGGCTCTGCGCAATTTTCTATGTAATAAGCTAATGTATTTCCTACGGTTCAATACGTTTAAGATTGTTTGCAATGTGATAAATGCACAGGTCAAATACCATGTATGAGATCATGGTGCTATTTAGATGATACACTATCCTTTATATTACTACCTAACGATAAGGGCGAAGGTGCAATTATGCAGGCTGGTGACAAATGGTTAAGACTTAAAGGAGTCCCTAAGCAATTGAACTCTAAACAAACAATCAGACAAATGGATTGCATAAACAGAACAACCACCTCTTAACAAGCAAGGATTCGACTCTCAAACAAGCATTTTCTAGATGAGAGAAATAAAAGAAATCGTTTACATAAACGGAGAATTGACCAAACAACGAAGAACCCAAGAAGGATCAATGCTGGAGTAAGAAGAACAACTTCCACAATATATTTACATCGACCCCCAGCTTGAAACTTAGAAAATCAAATTCATACCAAAAGAGATTCAATATCAGACCCCGAGTCCTATGCCGGACATTGAAGAAGATGTGTTGTACAGATTTCTTTCGCAGCCAATAACCCAATCCAAAGCTTCAGAAGCAACGTGCAAGCCAATCTCTAGTTTTCTATTTTCTATGATTTTCAGAATAATCTTGCAGACACCCCAAAACCTTCATTTTTTAAGAAGATTATCTGATCAAACTTTTTTCCAAAGTTAATCCCCATTAAAACAAAATAAAAGAGATTTTTATTTTTCGAAGACAAAATCAGGCAACAATCTCACAATAAAACAATTTTCCTATTTCAATTCCAGTTTCGAACAATGCATGCACACGCTTTTATCTTTTACCATTTTTTTCCAATTTGCACTTGATTTTCCATCCATTCGAAATCTTATCTCCTTGCTTTACACTTGTTTTATTTACAATTTAGGTCAAAATATTAACTTTCTTATTTATTTAAAAATCAAAATACTTTCCACCATTCGATAATTGATTCCATTAATAATAATGGATTTAACAATCATTATAAAAAATATAATTTAAAACATTTTATCCCATTAAAACATTTATCTTATCATGATTAGAACTTATCAATAATTATAATATAATTTAAAACAGTACGACTTATTCTACTTATTTAATAAAACATTTGCCCTTAACTAAATAATTTAATTTAATCATTTATTACAAACCATATAATTTAATTTATTTGATTATTATTTTAATTTCTAATTTTATTTGAATTACCTTAGTAACTCAATTTTAATTTAGTTAATTGATTTAAATAACCCATATAAAACTATTAAGTTCACCAATAACTGACTTACTCGGTGTTGAGGATGACCGAAATGGAGGGGCACTACACTACAACTAAATAATTGAATTATATAGTTAATGTGGATGATTAAAGTGATATGGGTGATGTTTGTTTAATCAAATAATTAAAATTATTTAAATAATGTTGGTGGATAGATTGATAAGAAATGATGACAAGAGATGATTGGCGATTTTGACAAAATGTGTTAGTCATTTTTAGATGTCTATATTTTGTCCTTCTTTAAGGCAATGTGCCTATTGTTTTTTTGAAAGACTTGATGCTAGTGTGAGTTTCTTTTTGTTATAATATGCCTTAGTGATCCCTAGTGGACTAAGGGATAGAGGTTGGTCCCCCCCTCAAGATATCAACTAGAAAAATAAACTTTTGGTCAAGCTCATGATAGAAATATTTGGTAGGTTTAGTTGGGAAGAATTAAAAAAACTAGATTGTATGGTGAAAGAACAAGGTTTAGGGGTGTATTAAGGGTGAAAGAAAATGGATGGGGGAGAGTGGGTGTGGAGAAATAGGGATTGGGTGGCTATATATAGCCATGGGGAGCTCATTTTATTTTATTTGTCACTCTCTTAGCCATAGAAGTTCAAGGGCTCTAGAGCTTTTAGCATGTGACGGAGTTGGTGAGATGACAAGCATTTCAAGGAGCATCACCATGTAGATAAATTCCATCAGTTCTAACATTCAATTGCGGTGTCCGCAAAAGTACATATCTAACCTTTAGGTCCCATGTTTAGGTCTAGGTGTATTAATACTAGTTGAATTAGGATAAATTAAATGTGTCAAAGGGTTAAGTTGGTGCATATGAAGTCAATTCTCATGTACTTGATGCCCAAAATTACACATTCAACATGAAATGGTGCATTTGAAATTTTATTTTTCTTTTTTGAATGCTTGGTTCACTTCTATTATTTAAATAACATATTTGATTGCAATTTAGCACATTTGTTAAGAAAAATTCATATATGATTTTCCTATTAAGCATTTGTAAAATTATCTCATAATTGATATTTATTGAGGTGTAGTTGATTAATTGAGAAGAAATCAAGTCTTAGGGATTTAGCACATTTAATTATAAAGATAGGTTTGTAAGGATTTTTTTTTTTAACATATTGGTTGATGTTGCATGCACTATTTTTGTAGGTTGTCCTAAAATAAATTATTTCTAGGGAGCATCATCCTACAACATTGCACTCTAGGTTAGATTTGGATAAGGCCCATCATATATTCCTTGTAGCAATTTGGATTATGGCATATTACCTATATGCCCAAGATTCAATTACATAGGGTAATGATGATAGCTGTATTTAGAGATGCCATAGTGAGCAATGCATGTTTCTTCTTCCCATAGGTGAGATCACTATGTCTATGGAGAGTGTTCTATTTATGATATTGAATCTATACATAATGTGTTGGAGAGGATTTTATTGATTAATGACCTCAACATAGTGTATGGGGAGATGGATCTACATAGAGTGATAGGGCATTTCGATAATATTTCATTGGTGTTATTAGAGTGGTAGGAGGGGTTTTTGTACTTGATCAAATATCAAAAGGATTTTGCATTGGATGGGAGAGAGTATTGGAGTGGATGTTTAGTGATGGAGTGGTATATTCTTGAGTTTCCTACATTCTTTCCCATTTATACCATGGTATGCACATGGTTTTTTATAGATACAATGCTAATTTTTCTTTCAAAGTGACATTTCTTCACATTTGGTCCTAGGAGAACCTTGCAATGACTCAACTAGCTAGATGGGAAGTATGAGGTAGTGGCATACCATATGTGTTTTCATATATTGGAGTATTGATACATCAAAGGCTTGGTGATCTTATCTATTGGAGGTAAAAAAAATTGAGCTTGATATTGTTGCTTGGAGGCCATGGAAATTACGTGAGGCATGGTAATATGATGCTACACATCATGTATTCTATCATTAGTTGAGGATTTTTATTGTTGGAACTGGGCATATTATTGAAATTTTTTATCGAAGAAATTATTGTGATAGTTTGAAGAGATACATGGTCTAGCAAGTGTGGAGACTATATTTGCATGTACTTATTTAGATAGATCATGAATTGGGGCATATGATATCCATAGATACTACAAACATAGATTTTGAGGATTTAGTTCTAGTACAATGGGCATGGGTAGTAAATTTTGTAGATGTAGGTACTACTCTAGATTTTGATGCATGGTGGGTGACTCACCATCCTATTAGATTGATACATCTAGGTGGTGGTGGGGTGGGGATACAAAGGAGATATTTGGATCCAATATTGGATTTTTGATAGAGATTGATAGCCTTGTAAACTATAGCAACAAGTGAGGGAGATGTGAGAGGTGAATATGGAGGTGAAGATGGAGGTGGAGGTAGAGATCAATGGTAGGGAGGAGGAGGGGATGGGTGTGGTGACAGAGATAGGGGAGGATGTGGTGGAGGAAATGGAGGGGGAGGAGATAGGGGTGGTGATGATGGAGGAGATAGAGATAGGGTGGTGAAAGTAGAGGAGATAGGGATTGTAGGAAAGAAGGAGGAGGGGATGGGGGTCTTGAGGTCCAACTAGCTACAACTATATCTAAGCATGATCAAGCTCTATGTGAGAGATATTTATGGGTAGATAGAAAATTAGCCTTCACAAAGAGGGATATTATCTCTATTTTTCTTACACAACAAGAAATAGAGAAGGATATAGAGGAGGCTAGATGATAGCAATCAAAGTTTACAAGTAGCATGTCTATGATGTAGATGGTAGGTAAATTGTAGAGGGTTACACAAGAAGCCACTTAATATAGGAGCTTCTATAAGATAGATGTGCCTACATATATATTTGAGGGCCCCTAGTTTATTAGCTTGAACTCAACTAAGGGAATCTCTATCGATGAGTTTAGAGGGTAGGTCGATCATTGGGTGCCATCAATACCATGGTCACTAGTTGTTACACTAATTATTTAAGATCTAGTGGTGTATTCCATCATAAAACATGCACCAAAGTCTTCCTCCTCATGCACCATCACCTAGACACATTGAGGGTGGGAGATCTACATAGGGAATTTGGTATATTTTTATCATTTTTATGTAGGCCTTTTGTAGTATATATTTATGGCACATGCAACCTATTGTAAGAACATTTTTTTTAGATTTATCTTGGAACTTTTTTGAGATATATATACGATCATATTTTATTGTGGAAAATTTTTAATGTTCATTTATGATGATGTATGTATATATGTGATGGATTTATTAAATGATTTAATGGTTCACGGTATGATATCTATTATGTGATGTATATATGTTTTAGTTTATTATTTTATGTATATAATTATGTAATATATATATGATGAATTTATTATATGGATATGATATGATTTTCATGAACTATGAACAATATGATGATGACTCATGACGACTAATGTGATGCATGTACTATGTATGTAGGTATGGATTGATGTAGTGATATTTATTGTGTGTCTTGATACATGGACCAAATGATTAGTGGAATGATAATGAGTTAGTGTGGTAGATGAGAATATGTCAGATGTAGGATAATAATTAATTTTTTTGATCAAATATCAATAATAACTAAGAAATATGATGGGTAATGTATATAACATAGAAAAGTGATTGTTGGAACATAACTATCGGGGGTTTGAATCATTAGATCAATGAAAACTAGTTATTTAAAATTTTAAACCAAGATAAAAGTATATGCATAGAGATAAACATACAAAAATGCACACATAACACTAGTTATATGTGGAAAACCCAATATGGGAAAAACCACAGTGAGAATAGCTAATAGGATCTATTGTCCTAATCTAGCCTCACAATAAGAACCTCACTAGTTACAATGATTAAAGGCACCAAACCTAAGGAGACACTAATCCCCTGATTTAAGAGCACCAACTCTAAGGAAGCACCTACTCCATACTCTAAGAACTAACTCAATTTTATGATGGCACCAACCATTTGAAATTGTAATGAAAATATATGGAGCAACAACTCCATATTACAAATGATTCATAAATGAATCCAATTTTGTGTTATAGGCTTATTTTATAACTACTCAAACTCTACTTTCTCTTTGTTGTTATTGTTAACTCATCAAATCATACCTCTTCTCTACTCTTCTCTGATTTATGTGCTCTATTTCACACTGCTATTTTGAATGCATACCCTAGATGTTCTTTGCAATTTAGTCTAGGTCTCCTCCCTTACAGCATATGTGTACTCTTAGTCATAATTCAACACACATCTTCTACTAGAATCTAACACTCTCTTTCTTCATTGACATAACTTATCTACCTTGATCCATGCACCACCAACTTGATTCATAGTATTTTATTTCTTAGCAACCATAAAACACTAAATCAAATACACATTAAATGGCATTCTTGCATGATTGAACAGAATTTGACTTTGTAGCCGACTATAGTTTGATGTTGCTAACCATAACTTTTAATCACCAATTAAAAATATAATTGGAGTAGTTACAACAATTAATTCCATTACATGTGTTAGTTTGTAGCTATTTCCACTATTTGTACTACATTTTCATTGCCTAGCTATGGGAAGAATACAACTTTAAATTTTTTCCATTGATCTGCAACTTCATGCCATTATCCAACAATTCTCGTTATATTGATTAAAATTTAAAATACAACTATTAGATAAGGTTCTCTTTAAATATATACCATTGATCTCTATCACTTAATATAAACCTATTACACTTATTCTTTAGGCTCAAAAACAACTCATGCAATGTGAAGAAGCCTTGGCATGTAATAACCAATCACCATATATCACTTTGGACATGCATCATAATTGCACATCATCACTATTCTCAAATTCAGACCCATAATATCTTCTACGAAATAGTGAACATATAATCTCAATATTGAACATCCACCATCAGATCTCCATTGCATCCCTTTAGCCTAGCATAGTTTCACTTTATCCTTGTTGAATAAAAATGTGATGCCTTTGAGCTATGTGATATAATGAATAATTGTTATCTGTCATTAGGTACACATGTCGCCTTTCCACATTCCTGCATAGGTTAGCTCAAGGACCTATCTATTGGAAGTATGTGTTGTCATTGATGTCAACCTATGGATATGTTTCGATTAGTTGCATTATGTTTTCATTAGTAGTCTCACTAATGTGAACCTCTGGTGTTGCTTTGATGAGCAAGTGTTTGAGGATGTTCGACCATTAGTATGGTTGAGTTGTTGTATTGTAGTTGGTTTGGTGTTGATGAGAAGGTGTTGCATATGTTGAGATGTTATTTTTGGTGTTTGGTTTCCAAGCACTTTTGAGAAAATTTGAATAAAAGAGGAAATAGTGTGGTAAAGAGTGTTTAGTGTGGCAGAGTAGTGTTTAGTTTTTTGCTCCAAATTTCTTCATGGTTGAAGATCTACTTGTGTGGTTTGGATATATCGATCAAAGGTGTGTAAGGAAAATTAGATGCGGAAAACAATTCTCCTAACATCAGTACCTCAGGAAAGAATGCAGAAGTACTCTTAAAATTTCAATTATAGTCAAGTTGAGATGCACTAAGAAATAGATTACAAAAATAGAGTATTTGACAAACACACATGAACACAAGATATATTTGGGAAAACCCTTATGCGAAAAAAACCCACCACACCAAGAGAAATCACTTTGTATTACAGTAATCGAAATTACATACAATTCCAAACTTATCTTTCTGGTGTCATTATATAGCAGCATTCATCATGAACATTCTTCGAAAAAAAAACATCCAAGTTATAGCCTTTACAGATTTTAAATCCTTTACTGATACAATTTTAATTCTTCACACTTCATTGTTGATCGAACTACTATCCAACCCCCAAGCATCTGCAACTTCCAACTATATCCATGGTGTTCCTTGACTGTTGAGCTTTCTCACATAACTGTCGCAACGAACCAACTGCTAATGGTTCACTTTCGGCTTCCTCTATTCGTCCATGAGATTCCACATATGACAGTCAGACGGTCAATAGAATTCATAATGCACTGGCATATCGGTGAGACACTAACAGTGTCTCGCTGATGCCACATATACTTCATAACGATGTCACCAAGAGCCTCTATAGTCGCCAAGATGTTATACCGAGCTCCAAGAGATCACTGAGTCATCACGTAGTCACCCTGACCTATTGCTTTCGCTAGAAGGTCATAGCGAACATCAAAGGTTATACCAAAGTCCCCATACCTACCGAGCACCAAAGAGAAGTCGGAAAGACTCACACCTATCACCAAGAGTTCATACCGATCTCCATATGTTTCTCCGATGACCAACTATCGCCAAGAGCTACCCCAATAGCCATCAGCTATCGACAAGACATTCGCCATTGCTAAGAGGTTTCTTCGATAGCTTTAAGTTACCCCGAAGATTCTTCAACACCGGCAAGACTCATCGAAGCCGCTAGGACTTCTTATCAAAACCACCGTGTTCCACCAATGACCATCATTCGCCAAGAGCTACACCGAAGACTAACACTTGAGTCTTTGTCACTGAGACATATCCAAATCAGTAGGACATCTTAGCGATGACATTTCCTTCGGCCAAGTCTCCCTGATGAATACAAAAAAAACATTGTCGGCATAACATCTGCTTTCGCGGTGACTTCTTACTGAGTCAATATGGGTTACCCCGAGGACCTCAATACATACGATGTCAGTGAGAGATTAACACTTCGTTGAGAAAACTTAGCAAAAACCTTTAGCTTCATCGAAGACCACAGTTGCCAAGAGTCTCCTCGATGCACGATTGAATGGCCTATCAGCTAGAGGTCTCCTGAGTGCTATAAGGTCACAACGAATACATCATGCTACAGCGATAGACTCCACAGTGTAACCTTTCGGCAAGACAATGGCAAGATCACAATGACCTGTTCAGAACTGAATAAACCAAACCTGCTAGTCAGCCAGACAATTAGAATGTCACACTAACTTGACTCTAATGGAGGTTTCAGCCTGTAATGTTTGAGGCACATATTTCCAATAATCTCCCACTTGATGAAGATCATACAGGCACCTCCAGAGCATAAATAATACTTACTGAAAATCATGGGCACTAAGGCCGATTGAACTGGCACACCACCTGAACTTTTCTATGCTCACCGGCTTCGTCAATGCATCTACAACATTCTCTAGAGTATCAACCTTTTTGAAATTAACCTTTCCATCCTCAACCATGTCTCGTACAAAGTGGTACTATACATGAATATGTTTCGTCTTGGCATGGAAAGTTGGATTCTTTGCGAGACAAATGGCACTCTGACTGTCACATAAGATTGGTATTTCCCCTGCATCAAAACCAATATTAGAACACAAACGTTTCAACCATACAACTTCTTTACAAGCATGAGTAGTTGCCATGTATTCAGCCTCTATAGTGGACAAAGCGACTACAGCCTGTCGCTTGCTCATCCAACTCACTGCACCACCATTCAACATGAAAACGTATCCACTAGTGGATCTCCTACTGTCAATGTCCCCTGCCCAATCAGAATCTACATATCCACGAATGCTGAGAGTCCTCTGTGATTCAACCGAATTCCCATGGTAACACAATGCAAAATCTGAAGTTCCCTTCAAATATCTAAATACTCTCTTCACAGCATCCCAATGTATTCTACCTGGATTTGCCATAAATCAACTAAGTACTCCCACTGCTTGGGCAATGTTTGGCCTTGTACAGACCATTGCATACATAAGACTGCCTACAGCACTAGCATAGGGCACACTGGTCATGTCCTCCATCTCAGTAGGAGATTTTGGACAGTCCTCAATAGATAGCTTCATTCCCTGCATGACTAGAACAACTAACTGCTTGCAATCATTCATACAAAATCTCTCTAGAACAGTCCTTATATACTTAGATTTCTGTGGGTTTTGGGTGGTGTGTCCTTCATCAAGTGGCCCTAATAGTGCATATTTTGGCTCTAAATAGTAGATTTTCTTTTCAAAGTTGATTTTGTTGTAATGAATCAAGCCAATGAGACTGTAGCATGTAAGCTTAGAATCTATAATTTCTTTTTTTGAAAATAATTGAAAGTGAGTCATTTTTTGTCTCGCATCTTCTATGTTGGTATTTGTTGTTGTGATTTTTGTGGGTTTTGGGCAGTGTGGCCCTCATCAAGTGGTATCAAAGCAGGAGTTCTTGAGCCTGTAATAGAGTGTTGAATGTGAGGAAGTTATAGCAGAACCTATGAGTGTTGGTTTATTTCAAGATGCCTCAAAGACTTTCCCAATATGGAAGAGGTAGATGTCAAGGTGGTGGAGGAAGAGATCCACCTACAAATGAAATCAGATCCCTTAGAAGGCAATTAGAAAACTTGAAACAAGAGGTTTGAAGAAGAGATGTGCAACGAGACAGAGATGACAGTGAAGAGGAAATGGAAGAGGAAATGGGAGAGGAAGAGAAGGATCCACTGGATCATGGAGAAAGAAGATTGTTGTGAGTGATCTCAAGCATTGGGAAGAGACCTAAAATGGATGTTTCAACTTTTAGTGGAAATCTGAATCTTGAAGAATTGATTGATTGGATCAATAACATGGAGGAATTTTTCAAGTTTGATGAGATTGAAGATCCTCATAGAGTGAGGCTTGCAAAGAAAAAATTGAAAGGTCACACTAGTATATGGTGCAAAGAGATCCAATTAGAAAGAGGAAGACAAGGGAACGATAAAATTTCCATATGGGATAGAATGGTGTCAAAATTGAAGAAACAATTTATTCCAGTCGATTACAAATTGGAGTTGCTCAAGAAGATGTAGAGCTTGAGGCAAGGGACAAGGATGGTGAAAGAATACATAGAGGACTTTCATAAGTTCTTGGTTTGGACAAGACATTCTGAGGAAAATAAAGAGAAAGTTGCTCGTTATATTAATAGGTTGAAGCCAAGCATATAAGAATAATTGGCACTAGTAACAATGACCACCATTGAGGATGCTTATTAGTTTTCCCTAAAGGTTGAAGAATGACTAAACAAGAGGTTTGAGAAAAAACAACAAGGTGGAGGTCATGGAGGAAATACTAGTGGATAGTCATATGGAGGTTGAAATGAAGATCAAAAGAAGGGTGAAGGCTCTAGTAGCAACTAGAACTAGAAAGGAGATAACACCTACCATCTTCGTGATCAGAATAATGGAGACCAAAGAGGAAGAGGAAGATTTGGACAAGGACTAGGAAGAGGAGGCTTCTATGGAGCCTATTTCTAGTGTGAAGGACATAGAGCCTATGGGTATGCTCAACATCAAGGAAGGAAAAATAGAAGACCTGAGGGTAATGCATGAGTTGCACATGTTGATGAAGATGTTGATTGTTCACATTCTGAGGATGCAGAAAGAGGAGAGGTTCTTGTTACTAGAAGAGCCTTGCTAAATGAGGAGACGGAGCCAACTCAAAGGAAGAATTTGTTTCACACCAGATGTAAGTGTGAAGGTAAATTTTGCAATGTTATTATTGATGGAGGTAGTATTGATAACCTTTTTTCAAAAGAAATGGTTAGTAAGTTGTAGTTAGACAAAAGAAGGAATCTGAACCCATACAAGATTGCTTGGTTGCAAAAGGAACATAAAGCCTTGGTAAATGAACAATGTATGGTAAAATTCAAGATTAGAAATTACCATGATGAGGTATTGTGTGATATTATTCCTATGGATGTTTGTCATATTCTATTAGGTAGACCGTGGTAGTTTGATCAACGAGCAGTACATGATGGACATGCCAACACCTATTATTTAACAAAGGATGGAGTTATTCATAAGTTGAATCCCTTGAAAGAGGCAGAGGAAAAGTTATGCAGTAATGAAAGAATTTGTTTTGTTGATGGAAGAAAGTTCCTAGAAGGTATGAAGCATGAGCATATGTGTTTTGCATTGATCCCTAGAGTTGATAAAGAAGATACTATTGAGGTACCTATAGAGGTTTTAGATTTTTTGAATGAGTTTCAATCTATTATTTCTAATAATGTACATGAAGGTTTGCCTATCATAAGAAAGATTAGTCATCAGATGGACCTAATTCCTGGAGCTAGTTTCCTGAATAAGGTAGCTCATCGTATGACTCCAGTAGAGAATGAAGAGTTGAATAGACAAGTGCAAGAGTTGTTGCAGAAGGGATTGATTCAAGAGAGTTTGAGTCCATGTGCAATACCTGCAATACTAGCACCAAAGAAGGATGGGGAATGGTGGATGGATGTGTATAGATTCTAGATTTAGCAACAAGATCACCATCAAGTGTAGATTCCCCTTGCCAAGGATGGATAACATTATGGATTGTTTGAGTCAAGCTAAGTACTTCATGAAGATAGACTTGAAGAGAGGATATCACCAGATCCATATTAGAGAAGGATATGAATGGAAGACAACCTTTAAAACCAAGGAGGACTTGTATGAGTGGTTAGTCATGCCTTTTGGGCTAACCAATGCACTGATCACATTTATGCGGCTTATGAATGATGCATTAAAATAATTTTTTAGGAAAAAAATTTATTGTTTATTTGGATGATATTCTAATTTTCAGTAAGACAATGGAGGAGCACTTGATGCATATCTGGAAGGTTTTTGAGAAGCTAAGGGAGGAGAAGTTGTTGATTAATTTGGAGAAATGTAGCTTTGTGAAAATGGAGTTGGTGTATCTGGGATTTTTTGTCTCAACAAAGGGTCTTAAAATGGATCTAGAGAAGGTGAGAACTATCATTGAATGGCCTACCCCGAGGAGTGTTATAGAGGTAAGATCATTTCATGATCTAGCAAGTTTTTACAAAAAAATTATTAAGATTTTTAGTAGTATTTGTGCACCTCTAATTGAAACAAGGAGAGGGATAGAAAAGAGATTAAGTGGAGTACAAGAGCAGCCAGAATTTTTGATATGTTGAAGAAGAAAGTTACAGAGCAACTCTTTTTGGCACTTCCAGGTTTCAATAAGGTCTTTCAAGTAGATTGTGAGGCTAGTGGCACTACCATAGGAGTTGTTTTGAGTCAATAAGGTAATCCCATTGACTATTTTAGTGAGAAATTAAATGATGCTAAGAAGAAATTTTTTGTCTATGATCAAGAGTTTTATGCTATAGTTCAAGATTTGAAAAATGGAGACACTATATGTTTCCCAAAAGAATTTTTTTTACATACTAATCACCAGGATTTGTAGTATCTCAATAGTCAAGGAAAGTTGAATCAAAGGCACTTTAAATGGGTTGAGTTTTTGCAGAGTTATACTTTTGTTTTCAAGCATAGGAGTGGAAGGTCAAACAGAGTTGCAGATGCCTTAAGTAGAAGGAAAAATTTGTTGATAGAGATGAATATAGAGGTTGTTGGGTTCAATGAACTCAATATTTTGTATCCAAAAGATCTAGACTTTGCAGAAGCTTGGAAGGCTTGTTTGGAACTTGTTATATTGGATAGGATGAGATGGTTAGATTTCATAATCCAAGATGGGATGTTGTTTAGAGGAAGCCAATTGTTCATTCCAAGGATTTCTATGAGAGAGAATCTAATCAAGGAGAATCATAGTGGAGGATTGGCTAGACATTTTTGGTCAAGATAAGACAATTTCTCTTGTCAATGAGAATTATTATTGTCCAAAGTTACAACAAGATGTGAAAAAGTTTGTACAAAGTTGTAGAGTATGTCAAATAGTGAAAGGAACATGTCAGAATACTAGATTGTATTAGCCGTTACCTATACTTGAGAGGCCATGGGAGGATATTAGCATGGATTTTGTTCTTGGCTTGCCAAGGACACAGAGAGGGCATGATTCCATATTTATGGTGGTGGATAGATTTTCAAATATGGCACATTTCATTCCATGTCATAAGACTAGTGATGTTGTTCATGTTGCATAGTTATTTTTTAGAGAGGTGGTGAGACTACATGGACTACCAAAGAGTATAGTCTCAGATAGAGATACCAAATTTTTTGGGTATTTCTGGAGGACATTATGGAAGAAACTAAAGACATATTTGAAGTTTAGTTTTGCACACCATCCATAGACTGATGGACAAACATAGGTGATGAATAGGAGTTTGGGAAACCTACTAAGATGCTTAGTTGGAGATAAGCCCAAAGGATGGCATTTGATTATACCACATGCAAAATTTTCTTACAACAATTATGTCAATAGGAGCATTGGTAAATCACCATTCTAGATTGTATATGGGAGTAGTCCAAGAACTGCTTATGAACTAAGAAAGATGGATAAGGGGTAAAAGAGTAGTGTTGAGGCTAAAGATTTTGTTGAGCACCTGAAGAATTTGCATGAACAAGTGAAGAAACATATCAATAAGATGAACTCATAATATAAGGCTCAGACATATTAGAAAAGGAGGTATAAGGAGTTCTAGGTAGGAGATGAAGTCATGGTTCATTTGTGAAATGAAAGGTTTCCAGTTGGTACATACAAGTTAAAGATGAAGAGGTTTGGACCATGCAAGATCCTGAAGAAGCATGATTTAGGAAATGCTTATGAGGTAGAGTTTCCTAGTGGAATAAAAATTTCTCATGTGTTCAACATTTTTGATTTGATAGAGTATCATGAAGATGATATAAAGGAGGGGCTGATAAATTAACAGTTGAAAATTCTAGCACCTACTTTAGAGAAGGAAGGAGATAGAAGAAATCTTGGGTAGTCATGTGGGTAGAAGCACGAGAAATAGGCAGTATGCAGAGTACTTGGTGAAATGGAGAGGAAGGCCTATTGAAGATTCATCATGGTTTTCTGAGGTTGAGGTTAACTATTTTGGTTTCCCTCTAACTCCTAAGAAGTGACAAGGTCACTTTTCAAATTACCCTAGGTGTCTGATGCAAGAGCATCCAACGATGTAGGGAAATCTTGCATCACCCAAAAAAAAAAAATTCTTTATTTTCTTCACTTTTTTTGAGTCCCATGATGGAACTTAAGGGGTGTAAGACAGTCAGGTGTCAAAAATAGTGAAAAATGGGCAATTACTATTTTTAGTAAGTCAGCCTAAATAGGCTCATATGGACCTAAAAATTTACCCCAAGGAGCATAACTGAAAAACATTTTTGATTGCAAAATAATCACCTCGATACCATGCACAGTTTGGGAGAAATTAAAGTTTCCATCTCAAAAAATTTCTCCAATGCAACTTCAAATTTAGATATAAAACTTTAGAGGTCTTGAAACAACTCAAAAAGTGGTTGAACTGGCCTACATCGACTTGCATGTTGTAGAGCTCGTCAAGAGATTTCCAATGATATGTAATAATAGAAAATTGGACACACATATCAAAATTTATGGCCCCGCAAAGTTGGTCCTCTCAAAAGTGAATTTCATAAAAATTTCTTCCTAGGCCAGAATCAAACGGTACGACTTTTGGTGCCAAAACAAAAAGAAGAAATTTGAACTTTCTAGAACATTCTAGGGCAGTTATTGGGGAAAATAAAAAGGGTTAAGTGGGGGTTGTAGAAGGTGGCCTAGATAGTGCAGACTGTGGCTCTAAATAGTAGATTTTCTTTTTAGAGTTGATTTTTCTGTAATGAATCAAGCCCATGAGGTTGTAGCATGTAAGCTTTGAATCTATAATTTCATTTTCTAAAAATAATTGAAAGTGAGTCATTTTCTTGTCTCACATCTTTTGTGTTGGTATCTGTTGTTGTGATTTTTGTGAGTTTTGGGTTGTATGGCCCTCATCAAACATCCATAGGAACATCTAAATATCATCCATAAATAAGTAAATTTGCATCATCCATTAAGTCCTAAATATCATGTCCATCAAAATGTATCTAGAAACACTAAGGATCATAAAGAAATTAGGAGTACAAAATATGGGGTCTTAGATCAGGATATAGATCGACTCCGCACTAAATTATATCAATCATGTGAAGTTTTAGGAGCTTAGAGATAAACTCCTAGATGATGATGGCAACTACAAATTAGAATATGCAAATGTGGGAGCTAAATTTCTGAATATATGGAAGGATTACCCTGAATTCAATGATGAAATTGAATGGGTGAAGTATGCTTTGAGAAAAAATCATGATGATTTTATGTATCTTGATAAGCCCTATAGAATCACTAAGGAAAAAATTAGGGTTGTTATTGGTTTGAGTTTAACCAAACCAGTTCCAGTGATGAAAGCTATAAAAATTGAGAGGGTTATAGAATCGATTGGGGAAAATTTTGACAAAAGGACCTTGAGGATAAATGACATAACTAATCAAGGGGTCCAAACTATAGAAATGGGAATTTCCTATAAGATTTATTTCACAAATAGAGATGGATCATCCACTAGTATTGTAGTTCAAACTGCTTAGTAGATGGTAAAGGAAGGAAAAGACTTTGACCTTTATGAGGTCATGAGAGAGCGAGTGATGCAAAATTTAAAGAGAATAAAGGAAACAATGTATAACTTTAGGTATGTTATCCTTATCATTTTCCTTGCATTTTACTTCCTATATGAGCTACTTGGTTTTAAGGTAAAGTTTGGCAACAACATATTCCTATTGCTACACAAATTAGAAGCCATATGAGAGGTTTTGGTGATAATAAGAGTTGTATCACAATGTAATAGGGATTTTTCAAAACCCTAAAAATTGATATGAAAGCCAAAGATAGAATCCCCTCCAGTTTTGGTGATAATAAGAGTTGTATCACAATGTAATAGGGATTTTTCAAAACCCTAAAAACTGATATGCAAGCCATAGATAGAGTCCCCTCCAGCATTGCATAAAGGCACAAAAGACAAATCATATTTTTGATAGATAAATATTATACTTACATTGAATCTATAGAGCCAAGGACAACTTGGATCCCATGATTGCCTTATAAGGTCTCTGCAAAGGAGATAAAGAGTTATGTTGATATTCTTCTTAACAAATCTAAGGACACAATAGTAGAAAGGTTTGGAACTTATGATAAAATAATGGATAAGATGCATAAAAGAAGTGTAAAAGAGCATCTTGACAAACAAAGAGAATCTTCAGCAACAAGTTGAGGGTGTTGAATTATTGGAATAAGTAATAAAGATAATTCATGAGGAATTCCTAGAGGCCAAAAGAGATCCACCTATGCATCCCACACAATAGATTAAGCTTCTATTGGAGTCCCTCAAAGGTCACTAATCTTATCTAGAGAACCAAGTAGAGTAAAAAGTGATTGAACAAGTGAACAAAAAAAGAATGGTTGATGCCTTCGGGAGATGTGCTAAGGAACATAATAAATTGCAAGAGAATATGAAAAGAATTAAAAAATTCTTAGCGGATGCTAAAGTATTGTATCAATTTTCTTTAAAATGACCAATAAATACAAAGAACATAAAGGATCAAATTGACTCTATTGAGTTTAAAATAACTCAATTGGCCAATGTATATGATCTAGTGAAGGAAACATATGGTGCTACAAGGGCACAAATAGAAATTTTAGTCCCAACTGAAGCAACTTTTAGACCAAAGAGAGAAAATCAAAGGAGAAATTGATCAACTAAGGGGAGTTGTGAGTCTCAAGTTAGCATCCTTGAATAACATTTTGATACAGGCAAAAAAATTTGTTCAAAAAGTAAAGGTGATAGCTACTTTGGTAGAAGCAGAAGAATTGTATATTCAACTTTAAATCCAAATGCACATTTTCTCTTCTACAAAGGAGCACTGGAAACAACTCTTGCCTAGTTGAAGATAATTTATAAGAATGTTCTACCTTCTAATTAAGTAGATGTTTTGTTGAATGTTAGACAAATTTTGATGTTGTATAGATATGCAGAGAGTAAGACATAAATGAACAAAGTTATTTTAGATTTGAACATGACAATATATATTATCTATGTACATCATAAGGAAATTGAAGAATAGTTTTGCTACATTAGTTTTTGAAGTGTCAAAGGTTACTTCTCAAGGGGGTAGAATGATGAAGAATAATAAGTTTTGTACAAACAAGGGGATCCTATGTTTTTTTTTTGGCATAAAGGAAGACCACTAGTCCTTTTGCCTTGATTTCAAAGGGAGATAAATTGCATATTAGGTTGGTGTTTCCATCAATGACAAAGGGATAGAATGTTAAATATGTTTTCATTGATGTCAATTGAGTAGTGATGTCAAAGGAGTAGATCAAAGGAGTGATGATGATCAATATCAATTTTATAGATTTGTACTAGTAGATTAGACAAGAAATTATGGTGGAAGATAAGGAGCTCAATATCATCCATACATAGTTGTACCTTCTAAAATTCATGTGTAAGCTCATGATAAGTGCATGTTGTTAGTATCCTTGATAAGTTATACTGATAATGATTGTTATGGGAGCTATGAGGTCATATCTCTTGCCATTGGATAAACAAAGTTACAAAGAGTTTGAAGAAATTTAGTTAAGGACAAGTCAAGAAAGGTGTCATAGGCTCAGGAGAATGTACCACATTTTACTACATTTGAAGTTATGAGCTTGTGGATAGAGCAAATAACTTGTAACTTCTCTAAGGTATGTGTGGTTCAAACTTGAGATCATAAAACTTATCACAAAGTGTTTCAGAGTGAGCAAAATGAAGGCGGTAGTGAAATACTGTAGTTGCAATCACAAAGAGATAGTATAATGCTCCACACTTCTCCACTATTGAAGATATTTTCCTATAGTTTGGAGGATTTCTATATATAGGTAAGATACACATATGACTCAAGTTTCAAGTGATAATGTGTAGCATTGTAAATTTTCACCCTTGACAATTTCACACTATGTTTTGTCCCCCTAAATTATTAAGCCTAATTGAGTCCCTAATTTCCTAAATTATGCATTTTGAGGCCCATTTGTAACATTTTCTGAGAAATTTTAAGCATTGAACAAATACATCCAATTGATATTTTTCCCCTAACACTTAATGCCTTAAAAAATAGGGCCAGGACCCATTTTCCCTAGGGTGTATGGGTCCCCCTATTTTTCTAGGGACCAATTTTGGATATGTCTGTGTCAACATTTTAAAATTCAAAATTCAACTTGCAAATGTTGGATATCAAGATTTAATCTTTGGGAAATTAGAGAAATACCTATAAATACCTAGTTACTGCATCATTTGGAATCCATCTAGAAAACTATTGATGAACTTATAATTAAGATCACTATCAAGAGAGTCAAGAGTAGTATTTCAAAGCTTTATTGTAGTAGCTCAATATCCTAACATCATGTGAAATCTTATGTGATTTCATCTTATCATTGTTTGTGAAGGATAGCCCTTATTGTAGGTATCAGAAGAAATTTCAAGAATTCAAGCAAGCAAGATGCAAGACCTTGAGGTGATGTGTATGACTTCAGTCCTTCAAGGAAGCCATTGAAGGTTGGTGAGTTGCAAAAAATTGTTAGTTCATCATTCCTAATTATATCTAGAATATCGATCCAAGAGGGACATCATCTAAGATCCACTAAAAATTTAGAGTACTTTTAGAGATGGTAATGGCTAATTTTAATTTTTAGATGGATTATTCAAATTATAGAAATTAACATAGAGTTTGATTTCTCCATTCTTCTTTCGAGCATACACAAAATTAGTAACCTGTGTGGAGTGTTTGATTGGAAAGATGCTATTTTTTGTGAGTATTTTTTTCACTTCCTCAAGTATAAGAGGCTCTAGAAAATAATTGATTGAATGTTTCTTATATTGAAAAGTTTTTACAGTAGGTTTCAATAGAATGGTATGCTTAATAATGGAGGGATCAAATGTCTTTAGTTCTTCATATCCCTAGGCTATGACTTCTTTGAAATCCTTTAATGTAGCTATGATAATTTCCTTTTCTCCCATAGTGCATGATTTTCCAATTTTTACCCCAATTTTAATCCTAAAAATTTTAAACCTTTACCTTGTCATGAAAATTCATTTAGCTCCCACTTAAGAAGAACATTTTATCATTGGGATTTTAATTTATTTTAGTTCCATTTTCATTGATAACATATGAAGATATTAAAATTTAGTGATTTCTTTAAGTAGATTAGAGAGAGAGAGGACATATTGAGAAAATGGAGAAAAATTAGATGTTTCATGGCCCTTGCAAAAACTATATGAGTTATTAAGAACCTTTGACTATGTTCTAATTTCAAGATTCCACCTGAATTCATCTCTAAGATTGTTGTCAAAAAGGATTGTTCTAAGAAAATGTGAGATATCTTCATCATTTTGAATAGGGACAATATTCTTGTGTAGACTATAAGTGATGTTGAATGAAGCAATATGAAAATAGGCTTGCAATATAAATATTCATTGTGTCAGATATCTCGTAATAAAGGAAATTCCATCAAAGTATAACAAGGAGATTATTGTCAAATGTTACAATTACAAGTGCATTGCTATAAATACATGCAAATGTGGAAGCTTAGGCAAGGCATGTTTACATTTTTAATCTATCCATCGAGGACTTGCAAGAGAGTTGTAAATTCTTCCAATCAGGTAGAGTGGCAAGTTGTTAAAATAGACAACTAGTTTGTAACAACTATATCTCTAAGAGAATATTATTCAAAGGGATTCTCAACATTAAAAAATAGTACTAATATTAATTATAATGTTGAAATAGGTACAAGTGAGAAATATGACTGGCCCAACAAGGAAGTCTCCACAAAAGGTTCAAATAAGAAATAGGGTAGTAAAAATATGTTATCAATGGATATCAATTCTGATGGTTGATATTTTGATAATAGAGAATTAGATCATTATGTTAATTTATGGGATACCCAAACATGAGAACATATGCAAGCCTTTCAAGTTCATAGGGGAGTTGTGTCTTGTTTATCTTTTTGGCAATGTTCACAACAACTTATAGCAAGATCATTCAATCACACAATCAAATTACCAAGTGTTGAGGACAGATCCTACATGGATACTCTCTATGGACATTCATGGAAATCCTACCATAAAGAGAAAATTAGGGAATTGGAAGGCATACCCATTTACATTTGGAAATGAATTAATGTTTTCAAATATGTCTCACTATTTTAAAAAATATATATATTTTGGTAATTCTTCATCAAAAAAATCCAACAATAATTGGTGTGGAACATGCTACATAACACCTTTGGTTGGAGATTTTGTGGAAAATTCATATTTGGGAAGATATTGGACAATTATTATTTTCTCTATAGTGTATTTTTTGGAATGAAATTATTGACTATATTTGCTTCTATGCTTAAACTTAAGTCTCCTTGCAAAGAAGGAATTGATTTTCATGTCTCCACAAGTCAAATTGGATTTTTTTTCCTCTCACTTACCTTATTGCATTAGGAACTTATGCCATTAAGCCTTGTGTGTCATCATTTGGGACTGACCAATTTGATGAGGCTGATGAGGTACCCATTTATATCGAGATCGATGAATAGGAGTAAGTCCCCTGATTGAGATAGTCTAGGTGATAATTGCATCATTTAGGAAATGGCATGAGAAGGTTCTTGATGAAAAGTATTTGTTATATGAAGTTCAAGATAAATGGTCAGTTATTGAAGGGAGTGGAAGACTTGGTCACAGAAATACATTCATAAAGGAATCAAGTGATAAAGTTCAACCCATGGCATCTCTACATTGTGACACAAGTTGAGGAGTTCAAGTCTATTATTCACCTTATGCCAATTTGGGCTACTAGGATCGTATTTACTTTTGTCTATAATCCGATGAGTAATTTGTTTATTTTATTAGAGGATGTCATGAATACTCAAATGGGACCTCATTTTCAAATTCAATTTGCATCATTAAGCTTATTTGATATAGTTAGTATCCTATTGTGGGTTCTAATTTATTATCATTTTATTATACCAACTGTACGTAAGTATATAGGTCATCAAAGGGGCTTTACCCAACTACAATGTATGGGTATTGGCTGGGTCATTTCCATTTTTAATGGTGGCTACTACAACTATTGAAATCAAGAATCTTGACATGTAAAGGGACTAGAAATTCTATAAAGGTGATAGCCAAAGGGTGTTGGAATTAATAATCTTGAGAAACATCAACCAAATGCATTAAACGATCAGTCAAAAGAGATCCATTGAGATCTTACACCCCCTTGCCACGTCTAACATCCCCACTAGCTAGTTAATATTTCTGGCAGTGAATTAATTTATGGTGGTTGAATTTGAAAATGAGCAGTAGTTTTTGGAAAAGGTAAGAAAGACAAAAAGGAAGAATAGAATGTTTAGAGTAGAACAAGGAGGGAATGTTCAGGAGAAAAAAATAGAGAAAGAAGAAGTCAATAGAAAGAAGAAAAATTAGAACCTGCAATAGCAGATGATATTGCACAGAGCTCTAGTGCTCCAAAAATTTGTAGCAACAACGTAGAGCACATAACACTGAAAGCTTTGTTGCTCCAAAATCTAGGTAATTTTATTGTATGAAGTAAATACATAGCGATAGCTCTGATTTTTGTATTTAAACATTTTTAATGTAATCTTTTTTTGTATCTAAATGAAATAGAAAATTATTCTAGCTCCTTGTCTTGTCTCCTTGGTCTCTATGTTTTCATATTTTCCCACTTCAGTTGGGATTTGATTATGTTTTCAAATGGTTTGGTATCAGATCCATGTCTATTAGAGCCCTAGTGTTTTCTAGGCATGTAGTGATAGAACCCTAGCTTTTGGGTATTAAGAAAAGCCCTAGATTTTTTTTGGATGTTTGTAGTTTTTCCCCCACTTAGCAAAATTGTTGGAGGAGATAATAGGAGTTGGAAGCAACCACCTATGTTTGATAGTAAAAACTATGACATCTAGGCAAAGAAAATGAAAACTATTTTAGTTGCAAATGATTTGTGGGATTTAGTAGCAAATGGGTTCATAGATGTGACTGGCCCAAATGCATTTATAGCATTGAGCAATGCTCAAAAGAATCAATTGAAGGAGAAAAGAAAAAATGATGCTAAAGCCCTTTGTTTGATTGAGGCAGGCTTGACAAAGGCTATTTTTCCTCAAATAGCAGCAACTATTTATGCAAAAGAAGCATGGGAAATCCTCCAAACCAATTAGAAAGGGACTAATAAAGTCAGATTGGTGAAGCTCTAGATGCTTCAAAGAGATTTTGAGACTCTCCAAACGAAGGACAATGAGTCTATCTTATAATTTCACACAAGATTTTCTATTTTGATAAATCAGTTGAGGAGGAATGGAGAAACCATGGAAGAGTAGAGGATTGTGGAGAAAATCCTCATAATTTTACCCTCAAAGTTTGATGCAATAGTTATTTCCATTGAAGGGGTAAAGGACCTCTCAATCTTGAATATTGATGACCTGATGGGTTCCCTACAAACCCATGAGTAGCACCTAAATAGGTCTACAAATTCTTCTCATGAGGAAGCTTTCAAAGCTCAAGCCAATGCAAGAGGTAGAAACAACTCTGAGCAAAGCTCAAGAGGCAGAGGTAGAGGCAGATCTGGACATGGAAGTGTTGGAGAAGATAGCTCAAGAAGAGCACATAGCCAAGAGGAAGCAAGCAGTTCTCAGTCTAGCTTCAGACAAGCCAAGAAGAATAAAAATTTGAGTCATAGGTTTGACAAGAGCAATGTTGAATGCTATTATTTCCATAAGCTTGGTCATTATGCAAGTGAGTGTTGGAAAAATTAATGTGATCAGTCCAAGCAAAGTACAAATGTGGCTGATGAAAATGTGGCTGAGGGTAATCAATCAAAAGCCTTCATCATGTGCAACATTTCTGAGCAAGGAAGTGATGAGGTATAGTTTTTAGATATTGGAAGTAGTAACCACATGAGTGGTAATGAGAGTTTATTTTATTTTATTGATAAAAATGTCGAGTCTGAGAAAAAAATGGGGAATAATGAAACGGTTCTAGTTGTGGGAAAGGGATCTATTATATTTCACACCAAGCAAGGTGAGAAGAAGGAGATTGAAAATGTATTTTTTTCCCCTAGTATAAAGCACAATCTCATGAGTATTGGACAACTAATCAAAAAATGCTACAAAATGTTGATGGAAAATGGTGAATGCATCATTTATGAGAAGGATGGCAGCAAGAAAATAGTTGTAGCAATGCCAATGACAAAGAATGGAATGTTTCCTTTGAAATTAGAGACATGTTTCCTAGCTCAGTCCATAGCTACACCCCCCAGGCATGAAACGTACAGCAGTACATCAACAAGCAGTCGTCAAGACAATCATTCAAGATGCCTCCAAACTTTGGCATCTTAGGTATGGACACTTAGGCTATGTTGGTTTGAATCTTTTGTCAAAGAAGGGTATGGTTAAAGGTTTTCCAACCATTGTAGAGTCTAGTGGTAGATGTGAATCCTGTATTTTAGGAAAGCAACATAGACAACCTTTTCAATCAGGCAATTCTAGAAGGGAAAGAGTACCATTGGAGCTGGTGCACACTGATTTGTGTGGCCCTATACAAATAATTTCTATTGGTAAGATCCAATATTCTATGACCTTCATAGATGACTACAGCCATAAGACATGGGTTTATTTCTCACAACATAAATCTGAAGCATTTGACAAGTTTAAAGTGTTTAAGGCCTGGGTTGAAAAGGAAAGTGGACATTTCATCAAGTTCCTAAGGTCAAATAGAGGGGGAGAGTATACCTCAAATTAGTTTGTGAATTTTTGCAAGGAAAAAGACATTAAGAAGGAGCTAACAACAACCTATACTCTATAGCAAAATGTAGTTGTTGAGAGGAAAAATAGAACCATTATGGAGATGGCAAGAAGTATGCTTAAAGCCAAGAGACTTCCAAATGAATATTGGGGTGAAGTTGTAGCAACAGTATATTTGATAAATAAAAGTCCTACAAAGGAAATTTGTGATAAGATTCCATAAGAGGCATGGAAAAAATGCAAGTGGATGGTTGAGCACTTGATAGTGTTCAAGTGTGTGGCATATGTACTTGTGCCAAAAGAGAAGATACAAAAGTTGGATGGAAAGGGTGAGAAGTGTATCTTCATGGGCTATAGTGAAGAGTCTAAAGCCTACAGGTTGTATAACCCAATCACCAAGAAAATGGTTATCAACAGAGATGTAGAGTTCTTAGAGAATGAGTCATGGGATGGCTTAAAAACTGCTAATAGCCCCATACAGCTCCTAACAACACTAATTATTGAAGAAGAAGAGTATGAAGTGTAGCAAGATGATATTATAGAGCCCAATGCATAGACACAAACAGAGAGCTCTAGGAAGCTCCAAACAGGGTCTACTCAACAAAGCAGCAACAATAATAAGATTTCAGACCCCACTCTCGCCCCCTAATGCCAAGAAAGACCAAGAGTCTAAGGGAGATCTACCAAAATGAAAGGTATGATGAAGAGTTCAATGAAAGTATGAATTTTGCATTATTTTCTTATAGTGATCCAATTTATTTTGAGAATGTTGTAAAAGAAAATAAATGGTGTGAAGCTATGGATGAGGAAATAGATGCAATAGAGAGAAATAATACATGGGAGCTCACTAATTTAATCAAAGGGAAATCAGTCATTGGAGTTAAGTGGGCCTATAAGACCAAATGTATTGTTGATGGTAAGCTGGAGAGGCATAAAGCAAGGCTGGTTGTTAAGGGATACAAACAATAGTCTAGAAGAGACTATGATGTGACATATGCACCAGTTGCAAGGCTAGAAACAGTGTGAGCAATCCTAGCAATTATTGGCTAGCACAAATGGAAAGTATTTCAAATGGATGTAAAGTCATCCTTCTTAAATGGAGTGTTGAAAGAAGAGGTGTATGTGGAGAAACCACCTAGATATGAATTCCTAGGACATGAAGACAAAGTGTATAGGCTTCAAAAAGCTCTTTATGGGATTAAACAAGCACCACAGGCATGGTACAATAGAATTTCTTTGTACCTTCCAAGCAATGGCTTTAGCAAAAGTGGTAGTGAGCCCACACTCTACATGAAAGCAACCAATGGTGAGGTTCTTATTATTGTTTTGTGTGTAGATGATTTAATTTTCATAGGGAAGAGTAATCTTTTCATTGTTGATTTCAAAGAGGAAATAAAAAATGAGTTTGAAATGACAAACCTAGGTTTGCTAAAACATTTCCTAGGAATAGAGGTCCAACAAATAGAGCATGGCATCTTCATTTCACAAAAAATTATGCCAAACAAATCTTGTTGAGATTAAGAATGTTGGACAACAAACCAGCCCCAACCCCAATAGTTGCAGGTCTAAAATTAAGCAAAGAGGACAACAAGAGTGATGTTAACCCAACCCTCTACAAGAGCATGGTTGGAAGCCTCATGTATCTGACAGCAACAAGACTTGATTTAATGTATGTGGTAAGTTTGATTTCTAGGTTCATGGAGAAACCTAAGGATGAACATCGGAAAGTAGGACAAAGAATTATAAGCAATGTCAATGGCACAAAAGGCTATGGAATTATGTATACCACCTCCATATAGTTTTAGCTGGTTGGGTGCATAGATAGTGATTGGGTAGGAAATATAGATAACAGGAAGAGCACATTAGGATATATGTTCCACATGGGTTCAAGAGCAATATCATGGGCATCAAAGGACTAGCCCATAGTTTCTCTTTCCATAGCAGAAGTAGAGTACATAGCAGGAAATGCAACAACATGTCAAGATATTTGGCTTAGAAGAATACTTGTAGATTTGAATGAGCAGAAAAAATATGGTACAACCATATTTTGTGATAATGTGTCTTATATAGCTTTGACAAAGAATCCCATATTTCATAGATGAAGCACATTGAAATCTACTACCATTTCATAAGGGAGTTGGTGGAGCATGGAGAGATTAAACTTCAGTACTATAGATTTGAGCAGTAGCTCATTGATATTTTCACAAAGACATTGTCAAAAGACTTCTTTGAACGCTTAAGAGATAGCTCTAGAAATTTTGCTCCAAAAAAATTTCTCTAGAAATTTTGAATGGTGATGAAAAACAGAAAGGCTCAAGATTAAGGGGGGGTGTTGGAATTAATAATCTTGAGCAACATCAACCAAATACCTTAAATTCTCAATTAGAAGAGATCTATTGGGATCTTCCACCCCCTTGTCGACTTTGACATCCCAACTGGCCAATTAATGTTTATGGCAATGAATTAATTTCTAGTGGTTGAATTTGAACATGAGTGACAATTTTTGGAAAAGATAAGAAAGACAAAAAGGAAGAATGAAATGTTTAGAGTAGAAGAACAAGGAGGGAATGTTCAAGAGAAAAAAATAGAGAAAGAAGAAGAAGAATTTAGAAGAAATAAGAAGTAGAACTTGTAGTAGCAGAGGATATTGCATAGAGCTTCAATGCTCTGGAATTTGTAGCAACAATATAGAGCACAAAACACTAAAAGCTTCGTTGCTTCAAAATTTAGGAATTTTTATAGTATGAAGTGAATACAGAGCCATAACTCTTATTTTTGTATGTAAAATTTTTTGAATGTAATATTTTTTGTGTATTTGAATGAAATAGAAAATTATTCTACCTCCTTGTCGTGTCTCCTTAATATCTGTGTTTTCATATTTGCCCACTTCAGTTGGGATTCAATTATTTGTCCCAACAAAGGTTTGACATGAGTATCATTTGGGAAATTCCTCAATACTTCTTAATAGGTGCTACATAAGTGGTCACCTTCATTGGACAACTTGAATTCTTCTATGACCAAGTTTTTGATGCTATAAGAAGCTTATGTAGTGCACTTTTGCTTACAAAAGTGGCCTTAGGGAATTACTTGAGTAATTTTCTAGTAACTATTGTTGCTAGCATTACAACTAGGAATTAAGAAGTTTGTGGATGATGAATTTGAGGAACAAATATTAGTCATTATATTATTAGCATATAGTAGGAATGGAGAAGAAACTATTAGTTACATTGTTGAGAAGTTGGGATGAGAAAGAACTTGTAAAACCAGAGTAGAGGGTCAAGTAAATGTTGAGAAAAGGTTTTATGGACAAATAATATTGGCAAAAAGGAATCTCTAGTAGGACATTTTTTTAATGAACTTTTGGAAAATGAAGTAGCAAAAGATATTTCCTTTGAGAGACAAAGAGTATCAAAAGTGGTGGTATTCATGTTGAACCTAAGTGTAGAAATTGTAAGAGAAATTTAGGGCATCTTAGAGAAACCTCTAAGAACAGTAGTGCCTTCGGTAACTTTAATTCTGATTAGATTGCCTCAAAGACACGTACAACTATGTCCTAAAGTGGAAACAGGAACAGTTCATTTCCCACATTAATCCTTCTGAGAGAAGCACATGTAAATTCAACAACAAGCAATAACAGTTTCTAGAAACAAAACCAACATAGGTGAAAGATAAGACAGAAAATCAGAACACATAGATTTACGTGGGGAAAACCCTTTCGGGTAAAAAACCCCACCCTCCAAATTTTGAGCCATTGTATTATTCAGCAACAAAAGGTTACAATACTATTTTAGGCTCTTAGCCTTTTCAGAGATTACATCTTGTTCATTCTGGAAACAATCCTAGTAGAAAACTCTCCCTCTGTACATTTCCTAATCAACCTCTCAAACCAAACAATCTTCACACTGTTGCAATACCCTCAACAATATACAATACAGATTGACATGAGAGATGGACCATCGCATTTGATTCTTGATCAGGAGATATTTTGGTAGCATAACCTTGCCTCTCTCTTTTCTCTATTTCGGCCTCATGGCCTCAGCCTTCCAGTCAGCCACTCGGCCCTCACTCTATCACTCACCTATATTGAACACAGCAATTCACCAGAACATAGTTGTTTTCATTTCCTCACAAACAGTTTGTCTTCCACGCAGAAACAGTCACAACAAACAGTTCACATTCTAACCTCTCTGATAGGTCCAACTCACACCATGTAGGATAGTCTTCCAATCGGTCAACAATGTTCACCCTGTCACATGTTGGTGAGACACTAACCGTGTCTCCCTGATGCCACAAATCCCAACCGTCGATATTGCCAAGAGTCATCACTATCAGCAAGAGGTTACACCGAGTTCAAAAGTAGTCTGCAAGACAAACCACATCATTGAGATGTCATACCGATGACCACCACATGTAGCGCTATTTGACAAGACCATCACTATTCGGCGAGAGGTCATACCGATGTTCAAAACTCACATCGACATCAACATTCCCATCAGTGAGACTATCGCTATTCGGTGAGAGTCATAACGAGTTAAGGAGTCATATCAATGTCCAATACACCTGTCGACGAGACTTCCACATTCGCTAAGAGTTCCAACGAGCCTTCATGTTACTCTGATCTATAATTCACCTTGAGTCACTCCGATGCAAATCATCGGCCAGAGTCACATCGACAATCAATGAGGGTACCAACTCACATCTTATCGACAAGACAATATACATTGGAGAAAGGTTTCACCGAAGTCCCAACTCACACCGAAAGCAGACTCATCGGCCAGACCAACACTCTCGGTAGAGGGTCACATCGAACACAACAAGTCACACCGATGACATCCCTTGCCAAGAGTCTCCCTGACATCCAATAAGAGTATCTTGTTGGCCAGACATCTCCCATCACCAGGACACATTCTGATAGGAACAAGTCATACTGATTACTGCATCGGCCAGATAGACCAAGGGTCACACCGATATCGGCTAGGATTTCTACCATCGCCGAAACATCATTCTGACTATCCAAGGTTACACCAAAGATTCAAGTTATACCAGTTGCCAAGACATTCCAGAGGTCACAGCGATAGTTCAAGATCAACTAGTAGATCGGCCAGATATCTCAACAGTCACAGTGACCATGCTTACTCATAGGTTTTAGCCTATGAGATTGAGGCACACAATTCCAACAATCTCCCACTTGACGAAGATCACACAGGCACCTCCAAAGCAACCAGAAACTAAGATCACACTAGCTCCACTAGTTCAAACCCTGCAATACTCAAGACACCCAATCAACAAGATTCCACAGATAACAATCCACTAGACAATTTGCAACAAAGACTAGGCATCCAACTATAACTCACTATCCAACAAAGCAACCAAAATGTAACCGATCATAGCCTTCTAGGAAACCACATAGATCTAAAAACATGTTCTCATGCTCCATCAAGACTTCTACACCAACATCCAAGATGTCCACCATTCAGGCAACAATCCCTGTCATCTTCCAATATGCCACCTATGGAAGAAAGAACATGCCAAGGTGAATAAGCACCAATCTAATGAACACAAGCAAAATATCCCAGTGATATCATCAACAGGATACTACTACCACTTCACTGTGCTCAAATGCTATACAGAAGTAATATCAAATTCAAAGCCTCAAACAGAACACAACAGTGAAGTCATTCTCCAAAAACAAGATAGAAGACACCAACTAGAACAACAATCAGACTGACTGCTTCCATCCAACTGATAAACCCACATGACTAAAAATAGCACCCACAGCTCGTGCTATTCCATCCAGTCCCACATACCTAAAAGGTATCAGCATTAGTAAACTCATGCCAAACTATAACCAACTCAATAACAGCAAATACAAGCTCCAAGTGCCAACCAGTCGAAGAAGACAAAACACAACAAGAACTCCCACTGCCCAAGTAATTCCAAATCTGAAAGATCAAAGACATACCAAGTCTACCAATAAAAACACATAGAAAGTGTAACCATGTAGTACCAAAAATATCCACAATGATACGCACAACCTGCAACAAATTGTTACAAGAAACATTTCTCTCACCACAAGTCATCACAGTTCTCCCAAGTTCTCCACACACAATCAAGGGAAAAAGGATTAAGAACCTCCATGTCATCACCCATAAACTTGAGTGAAAAACACATGACCACAAGCAAGTGATCACTATAGCTCCAACCAAACTTCAAACCAATGTAATGTGAAACCAAACATCCAGGAAGTAAACCAAGACCAAAGAGAGAAACTCTGCGCATCATACTCCTATAGAACATCCTCCTACAGACACTTCTAACTTCCAGCTATTCCAAGAATGATCTCCTTCTCATCCCAAAAGAAAATCCTTAACAACATCCAACCGTTCAATCACCAAGATCAAACCAACTTTAAAATCATGTAATCAACATGGATGTAAGCCTCTCAAAGAAAATCAAGCTACTTCATTCCCCATTTTAGGAAATCATCCCATACATCATCTCCTACCAATTCTCATCAGTAAATAACATAACACAAAATCTCAAGGAGATAAAACAAGTTGTACATCTTCCACCATGAATCCTCCAGAACCATTAAACAACAATTCAAGATCCATATCATGAAAGTGAACATAAAACACATCTAAAAAATATAATGGGCCAAATACCTCTCAAATAAACTGTCGAGTAGACCAAGAGTGGGAAGGAGAATACTCCTTCAACATATACAATTTATCAAGACTAATCAAGAGCAATCTCCTCATAGGTCTCTATTGAACTTATGTTCAACCAAGGTGTAGGCTTCTCAGACTTTCTGCTGAAAAACTTCATCAAGAATACCATCAACAACACTTCTCTCATAAGAGAAAAATAGCCTCACCTTATTCTTCATGTATCCATGAGTACTAGCAACCGATCATCTCATACTAAATTTCAATTGCATTACTACATTACCATGAAGTATCAAGCAAATAATCAAAGCACCCAATACACAAAGAATTACCAGACCACTATCAAAGCTCCAATCATTTGAATCAAGAACTTATCATGACACCATGATCTACATATCCCCTTAGGAGATACCATGCTTCAAGTGACTTCACCATGATCTCAAGTACAATGCAGAATGCCAAAACTCCAGTGCACAAACAAGAGTATACCATGACATAAAGCAAACAGACTCAAAACCAACATCACCTGTCAAGCACCACCAACACCTCAGCCAAAGACTCCAAGCGTCCTCCATGGATCCAAGATGTTGCACATCTCCAAATAATGTCCATGTAAATACGAAAGAACCCTTCTACAGAAACAAGATCTAAAAGTTCCCCTTTGAAACATCTACAACACTAAAGAAGACCATTTACCACCATGTGATGCACCCATAGTTACTGCTAAAGCTCCCACTGAAATGTGACATCCGATCTCTCCAAGCATCATGACCACCTACTTCAGGTTCCCATAACTGACTATTCAGGTACTCAACAATATCCATCCTCTCATCTCAAAGCAATCACACCAATGCATAAGTGACCACAGACAAGGCCAGCTAACAAGTCTACACTAGTAATGAATCAACCTCATGGATAAAGATAGTCCACATCCAAGTTATCTCACTGCACCCAATGGGTAGCTAATCCACCAACCACATAACTCATAGATCACAAACATCAAACATGCAAACCCATCATCGCATTGGAAATTGCAACACTGAGATTTTAAAGAGAATAACCACATAGACAACATGACTCAAACACCAGATCACACCAAACCTAATTTTCCAAACATGTCCACAACGAGCACCATAATCAAGGAACCCACAAGCACCACCACAAGAATTTTGAGTGAAAAATCACATACCAACACTCCCATGTAGAGAAGAAATCACACCTCCTCAAACCATGCACAAAGCATGCATGCAGAACTGTAACTATCTCATCCAGCAACACCCCAAAAATTGGGGTCTAGAAAATAGCTTAGCAGCAACTCCACATAACCACAAGTTTTTCTTAACCATGTAAAACATGTACATGTATCTGAGAAAGAGATAGGCTATTTCAGAAGCTTGCAAATCAACTAATGATTAACTCCATAGCCTTTATGTATTCGAGGTTAACAGGAAACAATGCCTTCCAACACCAGGAAACACTACCTGGCATAAACACACTCTTCCATGGCTAAGAAACAATATAGGCTTCTCCATATCATCAAGGAGCCTCTCACACAAACACCCAATATGAAAGCTTTACTGCTACATAGCCATGGAGCAAGAAAATCCACCTCATACACCAAGGTTATACCGCTACCAACCAGGAGACACAAATCACAACAAACCAACATGATCAACTCCCTTTTCTCCATTTTCACCATCCTTCAAGTTGTGTGCTATCTCTGAATATCACAAGACTTCAACTAACCAAAGGATCAATAGAACAGACGATTCCTTCAGATTTCCTCTAGCCTAACAAACTGAGAAATCTTCACAGGAGAAATACCCAGAACCAGCAACCAAAAGATGGCTCTAAAACCACTTGTAAGAGAAATTTAGGGCATCTCAGAGAAACCTCCAAGAATAGTAGTGCCTTTGGTAACTTTAATTTCGATTAGATTGCCTCAAAGACACGTACAACTATGTCCTAAAGCGGAAACAGACACAGTTCATTTCCCACATTAATCCTTCTAAGAGAAGCACATGTAAATTCAACAGCAAGCAATAACAATTTATAGAAATAGAACCAACACAGATGAAAGATAAGATAGAAAATCAAAAAACATAGATTTACATGGGGAAAACCCTTTCAGGTAAAAAACCCCACCATCTAAAGTTCGAGCCATTGTATTATTCAACAACAAAAGGTTACAATACTATTTCAGGCTCTTAGCCTTTTCAGAGATTACATCTTGTTCATTCTGGAAACAATCCTAGTAGCAAACTCTCCCTCTGTACATTTCCTAATCAACCTCTCAAACCAAACAATCTTCGTAGTGTTGCAATACCCTCAACAATATACAGTACAGATCGACACGAGAGATGGACCATGGCATTCGATTCTTGATCAGGAGAGATTTTGGCAGCATAACCCTGCCTCTCTCTTTTCTCTTTTTTAGCCTCATGGCCTCGGCCTTCCAGCCAGCCACTCGGCCCTCACTCTATCACTCACCTATATTGAACACAACAATTCACCAGAACATAGTTATTTTCATTTCCTCACAAACAGTTCATCTTCCATGTAGAAACTGTCGCAAAAAATGGTTCACATTTTGCCCTCTCTGATAGGTCCAAGTCACACCACATAGGACAGTCTTCTAATCGATCAACAATGTTCACCCTGTGTCACATGTCGGTGAGACACTAACCGTGTCTCCCTGATGCCACAAAGCCCAACCGTCGATATCGCCAAGAGTCATCACTATCAGCAAGAGGTTACACCGAGTTCAAAAGTAGTCGGCGAGACAAACCACATCACTGAGATGTCATATCGATGACCACCACATGTAGCGCTATTTGACAAGACCATCACTACTCGGCGAGAGGTCATACCGATGTTCAAAACTCACATCGACATTAGCATTCCCATCGACAAGACTATCGCTATTCGGTGAGAGTCATACAAGTTAAGGATTCATATCGATGTCCAATACACCCGTTGGCGAGACTTCCACATTCACTGAGAGGTCCAACGAGCCTTCATGTTACTTTGATCTGTCTTTCACCTTGAGTAACCCCGATGCAGATCATCGGCCAGAGTCACATCGACAATCAATGAGGGCACCAACTCACATCTTATTAGCAAGACAATATACATCAGAGAAAGGTTTCACCGAAGTCCCAACTCACACCGAAAGCAAACTCGTCGGCCAGACCAACACTCTCAGCAGAGGGTCACACCAATGACATCCCTCGCCAAGAGTCTCCCCAACATCTAATAAGGGTATCCTTTCGGCTAGACATCTCCCATCGCTAGGACACATTTCGATAGGAACAAGTCATACCGATTACTACATTGGCCAGACAGACCAAGGGTCATGTCGATATGGGCCAAACTTTCTACCGTCGCCGAAACATCATTTCGACTATCCAAGGTTACACCAAAGATTCAGGTTATACCAATTTCCAAGACATTCTAGAGGTCACAGCAATAGTTTAGGATCAACTAGCAGATTGGCCAGACATCTCAACAGTCACAACAACCATGCTTACTCAGAGGTTTCATCCTATGAGATTGAGGCACACAATTCCAATAGAAATTGATACAACTCCAATTGAAATGTTGAAAAATATCATTAAATCCTTACATGTAGGAGAATAATATACTGATATATCATTTCAAAATTGCATCCTTATGTTAGCATTCCAAGGAGTATGTGTAGCTTAGCATAGGAATTCCTTGCATTGTCATTCAAAGCAATTCCACATCTATGGTAGAAGGATTTCTATTTGGAGAATTTGTTGTTTCTAAAATATGTAGGGAAGTCTGATAAAGAGGTTGAGGTGGAAGAGTTGTTCTTCAATTCTTTGTCTCTAATGGGTATTATCACAACACCAGATGATTATTATCACAATTTATAAGGAATAATAGGATTATCAAATGAAAATGAAGTTAGCTTGGAAACCCAAAACTTGCAAAGATTCGACAGCTCAATGATAATGCATTTATTTTAAAACTATCATAGTTGAAATAATTCAAAAGGTTTTCAAAATAATGATATTTTATATTTTAAGAAAATAGGTACAAAGAGAAGCAAAGGAATTGAGCAAATGTCTTTCTTAAGAAATTTGAAGCTTTATCAAATAGTTATAATATGTGCATTTGAAGGGGAATTATCGTGTCCAAAATTTTACATAACTAAAGAGTATACAATCATCATTTTTTTTTTGTATTTTGTTCTAAACATTTTCAAATCGAGATATAATCTTTCCTAGACATCCTAGAGTGTAGCAAAAGATTACTTTTCTTAAATTGGTGAACTATTAACCATTACCATTTTCCTCTTTTCTAACTACATTTGTTTTCCTAGCTTAACTATAAAGAGAAAATATTATTGCACATTAATGACTTGACTATTAAGAATTTTTTGGAAAGAAAGAATTATGTTTAACTAAACAATACTAAATAAAGTAAACGTGCTTGAAACAAAATTTAAAATTCAATGAAAATAATTCTTAGCTTCACTATGTATACTAATTTCGCAAGATTTATCTAGATGTTATTAATTGTTAAATTTATTTTTTAACTCTAGAAAGAACTTGTGTCTAAATTAGAACATCTTTCCAATTGAAACAAGGTCACGATGCTGTGAAGTTCCTACCAAATGTTGGTAGAACAATTTTTTCCTTTGACTTGTATTTATTTAATTAGTTGTGTTTAAGCAATAAGGTACAGAGCTCCTTCTATAATGACAGCCAAATAGATAGACTACGTAATTGATGGTAAAAGAAAATAACATTTTAGAGTTCATAATTTGAAAGGGAGAGCTTTATACCAAACTTAAAACTATCCTGAATGATATTTCACAGGTGATATTTCACACTTGAACATTTATAGTTTCTTAGATGTCAACACATATATGATATGAATTGTAGACACTTAAAATTATCTTGAATGATATTTCACACTTGAATCCAATTACTAACATCATTTCATCCTAAAATTCATCTTCTTTTCACCTGTTTGATCAAATAAGCCTAATTAATTAATTAAATGCATCATTTTCATCTATTAATATAATTGATCTAATTAGGTTAATTCACCCCCTTTCACATTCACCTCTCATCTTGTTTAATTAAATAATACAAATTATTTGATTTAAGCACCTTATGTCCTCTTATTTAATTTAATAATCCTAAATTATTTATTTAAATGCCATTTGAACCCCTTTCTCATTAAACAAATAAATTATTTAATGACAATCCTCATATTCCTCAACTTTATTTTAATTGACTAATTACTAATTTTCCTCACCCATCCACTTGCATAGGGAATATCCCCAAGGAATATTCTTCTATTTGGCTCCAAAAATGGAATATTCTTCCTAACAAACTCTCTAACAAAATTTCTCACAACTTTGAAAGTGTGTTTATTTGAATCATTGTGAGCCCTTGATTGTTTCTTTGATCCATGTGTCTTTGATTCTCATCCATTGATGAGAATCCTTGATTCATATATTCACCCTTGATTCCATCTTGACCATTGATTGACCAAATCGATCTTCACCCTTGATTCTTCATTTTCTCTCTTATGAATAACTCACCATTTGGAAAGAAATGGATCATGTTGCCACATAAAATTTCACCCTATCTAACAAGAGTTTAGTGTTCTAATGACACAATGGAAATGACTTCAAGGTGTGGGACCTTGCAAAATGAGGTCAAGTCGCCACAGAAGGTTGGCTTCCTTTTCCAAACTAAGTGCAGATGTGTTGGCCTAACCTAGCACATGGAATTCCTAATGCTAAGCTACTCTAAAAGATCACAAGGGAAAAGGGTAGAAAGAGACATGAAATGTGAAAGAAGGTGATGCACTGAATTTACAGTTTGTTCCTTCCTACTTCAAAACAACATAATATTTCAAGGAAACAACTAAAACACCCATTCAAATATGAAGGTAAATTAATTTTACTCAAACATGCAAGAGGTAATTGTGATAACAATTGAATTTTATTGAAATAAAGCTTGAAGTAACCTTTACAATGGCAGAATGCAAGAGTTGCAAGTCTGTAAAATAAAAATCCCAGAGGGGCTAGAGGAAGAATACATAATAATGATACAATATTTTCCTTTATTGTTCAAGCATAACCAAGATTTGAAATCAAAACCCTAACCCTAAACTAAATAGGGTTAGGGTTACAAAAGATGAATTTGATCAGATTAAATCATCTAAATTGCTCCCACTATAGAGAAACATAATTAGCCATAAAGGCTCTAACAACTTGAATAAGCTCTAGAATGATGACTCACATGAATGCAGGGATGGGAACCCATGAAATACACAATAAAATATTAGACCGACATACCTTGATAAGAGAATATAGCATCAGTAACACATCAAGGAGTAATGGTGCTATCCAATTCTAAAAAGAAACGTTGAAAAGGCATAAAGAATTGATCCATAGTTTATCATATTTGATCTGGTAGTTGGGAATGTCACTGAGACATCAATTCTACAAATCTGCCAGGAATAAGAGCAATTGACCATTGAAGTTTGAATGTTGGTCGTTGGATTGGAGATGGACAACTGAGATTAGATTACCAAATGAACTTTAAAATGCAATCATTGATCGCAAGAGAATCAAGATCAATGGCTATTGTGTAGCCTTAATACATCATTGATCTCCTCAAGAGTATAAGGTTGCAATTTTTGATGCATAAGATGCATGCAATGCAATGAAAATATGCCACATGTTGCCTAGGACATGTGTCACATAATCACTCTATGACGCATTAAACCTAGACCCACCATATCACCGGCATCGCCCATCATGCAAAGGACTTATGCTTTATGTTTCCAAACTACAATGTGAAGAACCTTCATGATGACCATCAAATGCTTTCCTTCAAATCTGAACCATTGATGCTCACATCACAGAAAACAAGACCATTGCAAAAAACACCTCAACCTCATAACATGAAATCATAATGCAAAGATTGCATGCAATATCCCTTAGATCATGTCTTTACATCTGGATCTTTGATCGTGCATCGCACCATAATAGACCATCATGAAAAGAACTTGGGAAACATCCTTCACAACAACGATGTGAATGATGTGCGTGATGACCGTTAGATCTTCTCCATTAAATCTGAGCCATTGAAACCATTCAAATCAAAACAAGGCCTTGGGCCTACCATGACACCTATCACCTACCCACTATCCTACTAGGCTCAACTTAGGATCCACCATATCACCACGGGATAGCAAGCAACTGCCACTTTCCATGCTGATGTCATACACTATCGGGATGTCAAAAGGACCATCATCAACATACTGTTGATATCTACCATTCCCTCTAATGAAGAGATCCTTGCTTCTTATTAGGATATTGAAGGGACTACATTTTAGCTCCCTCCAATTTCGATCTGTCTCCTTGAAAATTCCTCTCCCTTACATTGTTCATCATGCAAAGTTATTTAACTCTTTTGTTTATAACTACAATGTGAAGGAAGCTAGTGATGACCGTTTGATCACCATCTTTAAATCTAGGCCCTTAATCGCATGATCATCACTCATCGCAGAAGTACCTCGCCACTCAAAAACATAAACATGATGCAAATAATCCATGTGATGCAAAGGGGCATATAGGCCAACACGCATCACGAAAGTGAAATGCAAAAGCCAAATGATTATAGCGACAAGTGATGCAAAGGAAATGAGCTCATCACTCATCATAGAAATGGAACTAATGAGCGACAAGGTTTCAGCAATAAGTGATGCAAAGACCTAAGTGGTAATAATTAGCACATGACTTAAATTTGTTCATAAAATGGGGCCATGCCTAAGTAAAATGAAGAATGGGGACATTAATGCATTTAACTTAGGGACAAGACTAACTATGCGTAAAAGGTCAATAAGCAAAAAGAACAAAAAGTGACAAGGTAAAAGCACTAGGGTTTTAGGAGGGTCTAAGCCCTACATACAATTAAAAACCCTAATCAGACACAATTGAGGAGTTTCAAAACCTCAAATATCTAAATTCATCAATAATCATGGATTTCAACATGATGCACACATAGAATCTCTCTGATTGGATATAAATGATGTGCATCCAAGGGTGGCATAAAATATGTGAACATATCCACTTCCATCAAAGAAAAGTTATGTTTCCCATTTGAATACTATCTTCATTCATACTTGCACCATTATCAAGCTTTTTCATCCTTTTCATCCACCCATAGCATCGTTTTATCAATTTTAGCTCAATTTTCAACAATGGAGTTTGATTAAATTCTCATTTTATCCAAGGGATTGGGAAAGGGTCGTTATTTCACATCAATACAACACCACTCCCCCAATGGGATAAGGTTTAGATTTCTATATTAGGTTTATTTTAAGCTTTCATGTTTATTTCATGCTTAGTTTAATGGTTTCTTGGTTTTTAAAGCTTTTGAACATCTCATTGGGATGTTGCTTAGGGGGTTAAATAATGCTTAAATTCATTAGGATCTGGTGTATTTAACCTATATTATGATTACAATCACATTTTGGTGCTAGAAGGAGGGATTTACTAACTTTTTTTTATGAATTTATCTTAAGTTTATGTGAGTTGTAGGTTCCAGAGAAATAGCAATGCTTTTGATGGCTACAACAATGCATTTGAGATGCATCACTATACAGTGATGTACTTTGATTCAAACATAGCGACACATAATTAATACATCGATGCATGTTTAATATGGCGACACACATCATTTTTTGATATCATAAATTTAAATATGGCAACATGTAGCATATAGTGACGCATTTGATGTCCCTATTTTTGTGCAAAGTGACACACCCAAAATTCACCAGAGTGACGCACCTTGATTTTAGCTATGTATTTGAAGGCTATAGTGATGCTTTTGATTTTAGCAATGCTTTTTACTAGTAAAAAATAGAGATTCAATTTTTATGTGTGCTTTAAATTTTCAATCTCACATACCCTCTGATATTTTACTGACATCTAGTTTTGCTTTTGTGAGGCTCACTAGTTTTGTAGATTTTGGAAAAACTAGGAAATTATTTATCCCAACTTGTTGGGGTCATAACTTTCTACTCGACACTCAGAATTTGAATCCATGTGCACCGTTGGAAAGGTCTCCAAGAGTATTAACTCAGTCCCTAAGAACTTGTGACTATGATAGTTTGATTTTAGGGACCAACGCAAGTTTCAACCCCAAATTCTACTTTGAAGGCCTCCAAAAATGTGATTTACTAGAACATAGAAAAAACGAAAAAAAAATGAAAATTTTGATTTTTGGTTTTTTCTTAGTTATGGTTATGGTAAAAAAAATTGACACTAAATGGGACAATTATAACCCATCATATATTGTTTTTCTTCATGTTTTAGGACCACTATATTTCCATTGGTTTTTTAAACTTACAATCTTAGGACAACTAAATTTCCATTTGGCTTAAAATTTGCAAATGCTTTAAGTATTTTCAAAGTTGGTTAAAATTGGACCCATACAACCTCATTTTGTAATATTGGTCAAAATTGGACAAAAAAAACAAACACTTCCATTAGTGCTTAAAATGAATTCATTTTTCTATGTTGGGTTAAAATGAATGAGTGTTTGATATGCTTTCTTTGCTTGTATACACTTGTAGTGTGTATCCAATCCCCTTATGCTTCGTGTGATCTTGGGTGAAGAGAAACACTCTTGTTTTGAGTCACCCACTAGGATTTTTCTACATATCCTCTCCCCTTGTGCTACATGCGATCTTGGATGATGAGAAATAGCATTTTTCTTGCTAGGAAAGGGCATGGTAATGAGATACATCCCACAATAGAGAACTCATACAAATGACTCTCAATAAAGTGTGCTTATCAACATGCTATATAAATTTTTTTGAACATGAAAAGTAAGTAGCTTATATCTGGGACGTATAACATACTACACCTATTCCTGCAGCTTAAGTGGAAGGGGATAGTTAAAGAGCCTTAAGTGGCCAAGAGGGATGAAAATCAATATACTTCTTGGTATTCACAATTTTTTGCCACTAAAAACCTTTGTGTTGTAGCCAACCAAGTCCATTTTCAAAGCATTCTTTAAAGTGGTGCATTGGAATTTACTTCGAAGAAGTTACTTACCAAGTCTGATTTGCGGGTTAAGACATAAAATTCTTAAAGAGAATGGACTATTTTTGTTTTGAATCCTCCACAATTTTCATGTAAAATAATCCCTTCAAGGCATGAGGTAAGCCCACCAAGAAGATACATACCCACTTGAGCTAGGATTGTTACTGCTTGTGAGTCAGTTTGACACATTGCTTGGTTCCAAAACATCTTAAACACAAATCAACATGATTCATCAAATTTAAAACCATCTAGATTAAGTGTGGATACCTTTGAAAAGATCTAATATTGTTTCCTGTCCCTAAGGATTTTATCTTTAGAGTCTTCTAAATATTTTGACTTATATCTTAATTCACACTTTCCAAAGTTAACATAGGGAACTATGGCCTTAGATTCTTGATTTTCACATAATGGACCTTGTGGAATGAAGTTTGCTTAGACATAGAAATTTTAGTTTGAAATCAATTAAGACTTTCTTGATGTGGTAATGAAGCAATCTCACTAAATCAAAGATTAAAATCAAATGAACACCCTACACATTGGTCTTATGGTTGAGACAAATTGAGACAAGGAAAGTATTGCAAACATTGATTCCAAGATCTATTATCAAAATCATTGAGTTCTTAAGGGTTTATCACTTTAGAAGTATAGCATGTTTCTTAACATCTTGGTCTTGTAAAACAAAAGTCCATTTTAGGTTAACATATTTTGGGTCAAAACATTTCATCCATCTTCACACATTTTACATCTCAGTTCACAAACAACTTTAGCAACTTTTGGACACATCAACACTTTAGACTTAGAAAATTATAAAACCAATCCCGTAACTTAGCTATGTTGTGTGTAAAATGGATTTTTTTCCATACACTTAGTTAAGTTAGTCATCACCTTTTTGAACTATTCTATCTTAAAGGTCACAAGTCTACCTTGAAGATTTACAAGTTCATTAACACCTTTTATCCAGCACATCAAAACATCAAACCTTTAAGTCTAAAGGTGTTGTCCAAAGTTTAGAAATTTCATCATCCATATCACCCACCCTTTTCATCATTCATTTACATCATTGGTCCAAAACACCTTAGAGGTTCACTTTTGCAACAAGATCAAAACACAAGAGATACATGGAGTAAAACCAAAATTTATCTATCATGAGTGACACAAACTAACAAATCCTTGGAATGAATGAGCTTAATCCTAGAGTTTTCACAATTCTACCCTACAATCTATACATGGGGTCATCATATCCTACAAACTACAATGACACAACAAATGTGGGTATGCCAAATCAAAACTTTGAAACATCTTAGTACATGATAGATTTAAATCAATGTCAAAACTTTTCAATCTATCAACTAAATGATCAAAGCATGATTCTTCCTCAAAAAAACATTAGCTCACCAAGTCAATGCATGCCAAACATGAACATACCAAAAGTAAACATATCAACTATGAACATGTCAAATCTACACTTGGTGAACTATGGGATAGATACATTCATACCTCAAAATATCATTCAATATCCACAACATCAACCACATCCTTAAAATCCATGCCAAAATCAACTATATCAAGGGTTTCAAAATCAATATCAAGATTAATATCTACAACATCAAATTTCCCTAAATTGACTTACCAAAATAGTTGCTACACGTATCCAACAAACATCTCCACCTCCAAATCAATACACTCTTCATCGAAATCATCAAAACATTGATTTGTATCCACAACATCAACTAACACATCTCCAACATCAAGATATTGGATATCAAGAAGGAAAACATCAACAACAAGATCTATCCCTATGAGAACACAATCAATCACAACAAGATCAAAAACAACAAGCATAAGCTTCACAAGATAACAACATCATCACCAAATGTGAATACACTCCTTTAGGGGGGCCATTTGAATCAGCATTAAAAATTTTAATCCATGCTAAACTTATCAATCTTCCAAAGTCATTAAATGGGGATGAACCTAGCATCAATTTCTCATGGTATGATGATAATGATTATTGCAAATATTATAGCACAAAAGGTCATGACATGTCAAATTGTATCAAACTCAAGAACCTCATCCAAGACCTCATTGATCAAGGAACAATAACTATTGATGATAATTATCAAGATTCAATCTTAGATGATCATATTGGCAATGTCTCTACCTCATCCAATGAGAAAATCAGCATACCTCAATATTCGCTTCATAATATGATCAAAATACCTCACCAATATCTAATAATGATCTATTTCAAGAAATATTAACATCATTTGACCTCATGGTTCAAGACATTGACAATTTTTCTACCACAATTGTTGAGGATAAAATTCAAGATTCGTCTGTTAATGTTCATGTTGACAATGTCTCTACCTCACTCAATGAGTTAGATGACATACCTCAAGAATTTATTCCAAACCATGATCAACATCTTTCACCAAAGTCTAGAAATGGTCCTTTCCAAGACATATTGACATCATTTTACCTCATGGTTTTTGATATTGAATAAATCTTTAATTCAACACTTGATCCAAATTCACTTGAATATCAAGAAAATATTGAGCCAATACCTATGTGTAATGAATACATTCAAGAACCCTTTGCAAACAATCCATCCTTTGAAATTGATCCATTTCAAGAATATAAGCCAAATCATATTGAAGATAACACCACATAGAGTCAAGATCAAGGATCCATATCTCTAAGATACTACCATGATCTAATGAGTATTCTCCAATCCATACAAGATGTCGCAAACAATTATCATATCCATATATCACATACTCCTCCATATTACCCATGAGATGCTAAATCCTAATGGACATGTAGATGATCTTCATCCAAAACAAGAGTCTCATAATCTTGATATCATTACCAAGGAACAAGAGTCTCCTACTCTTAATATATCTACACATGATCAAGGTATAGTAGAATACATAGACATGTCAAAAATTGATCATGAAGAAGACCTCTACATAAATTGTGAATCGGAAATATCCTTTGAGGAGAAAGCATAAATGGATCATGAGGAAGAATCCTATATGGATTGTAAACTATCAACACCTTTTAAAGAAGCATCAAAATTAGACACATCCTCCATACAGATTGAAGAAAGTGAGTATGAGGATATCAAGCATTATCAAAAATCAACAAAGCTAAATAGTCATGTATAGCAAGGAAATAGTTTGTTAGTAGCAAAATCAAATCATTCTAGTAATACTCCCATAATACTAGGGTTAACTTTATCTAGTGCAAACATCAACATGGGGAGCATGAAGATTCCTTATAATAAAATGGATACCAACACTCCAACCATTCATGTCATGAATCATTGTCCATACATCATTCCACCCACTAATTGGGACCAACCACAAGAAAGAGGCATGTATCAATGAAAAGAGAAAATTATTGAAGCAAAAGAATCGACAAAGAACAATGAACAAGAAAAATTCAAATGGATACCAAAGAAACATAAGGAAAATCATCCCTATCACACTCCATTAGTCAAAGAAACTATGGAGAAAAGTCAAAAAGGGAAACTTATCCATCAAAACTATCCATCGATAAAAAAGAAAGCTTCAAGAGCGACCTACAAGGTATATCAAGAAGTTGGTCCCAATTGAATCTCCATATCCACCCATCATTGCTCATAATCCCAAGTTTGGAGAATCAAAGATTCCAAACTATCGACCAATCCATCTGCATCTTGTATACCTCAATGCATTAACCATCCACTTCGACATCCATGGTATCCAACTCTCATATTGACCATGTATTCGTAGAAACTCTTTATCATAAGGACTCTAAGGGCACTCCATCATGATGTGCACATCTAGGTAAGGTTAACTCCAGTATCGATAAAGAAGACAAAAAAATATAGGGGTTACATTCAAGCACTCGTATCTTAGAAAAAAAAATCCTCTAAGCGGGATATCATTGGCACATCATGATAGCAACAACATCTATATCAGCACCAATATCACCTACATCAGCACCACTAGGTGGTTCAACATGAGCATAAACTTTCAAAAAATTCAAAAAATCAAGAAAATAGTCAAGATAAAAATCATCCTCTAATGAAAACCACTATGGTGGCACTTTCGACAAGTGCCATGATGAAAACCTAGAAAAGAGGCATCATTAGTAGTATAGAGCATCTATGTGCACCATTTTAGGTGGAAGCATCTCATCCCATCCATAATAAATCCAACATTACATGCATCTTATCCATAATAAATCCATGATTCATTATCCAATCCATTATCATCCAATCTAAATTATCTTGATCTTGGAAAAGGTTCAGTATGTACTTCACATTTGCTTATGGTAAAACATATTGACATGGGTCACTATCATTAATCCTATCCTAACCAACATTATCTGAGCCATGAGGCATTGTCCAAAGAGGAATACTCTATCCAAACATGTTATCCTATCACAAGATAATCGTTGGTATCCTTTTCATACCCATCCATCAATCCATTCATTTATCCATGCATCTACCCATATCATTCTATACATTGCTAGAAACTAGGGGTAGATACTTACATCTTACTTCGAGAATAAATCTTGAGCTATATCCTATAACTTACGTGGTGATCTAAACATTTGCAAAACACAAAATAAAATTGGTCAAATATTTGTAAGCAAAGTTCTAAATCACTAGCCCATGGAAAATTTTAATGAGAAGATATTCCTTATCAACTTTTATCTTTTATCAAACATCAATCCAAACAATCAATATCAATTGCATCTACCTTGCACTTCAATGTCACATCAAATCATTCCAATATATTTTGTTCCAAACATAGCTACAAAATATTGATCTACCTTATCAAATCAATCAATATTTATGTTGCTCAACACTATCCTTGCATTGTTGATAATCCTCAACAATGTTATCACTATCATTAATCTATCAATCAAATCAATCAATCATAGCTTGGTTTTCAACAAAATCCCAAAATAGATCATTGAAATCATCACATATCCATATACACTCATCAACATCATGTAGAAAAACCCAAAACATTTGAAAACGCGTAAAAACCCAAAATATTTTGAAACTCAAAAAAACCCTAAACAACCTCAAATAATCAAAAACTTAAAACATTCACGTAATCTGAAAATATCAAAAACAACCTCAAAAACATTGCAAAATACAAAAAACATTGAAATATTCAAAAAAAATTCAAAACCACCCATCCCATTTTGCTTCACTTACAATAAACTTCCATCCATAATAAATTGATCATCACACTCACCCTTTGGTAACACAAGAAGAAAACAAGTACAACAATTAGCAAAAGTAGAACCTTAAATTCAATAGAAAAATCAAACCCTTCATTGTCAAGCATGTCAATTGAACATTATATCAACAACCTTTCAAAATACCTATCAACCTACCACCATCCACTAAAATTTCCTAGGATGTGTCCTTCCTACAATGGGAATTATCATTGGCACTCATTTTGTATGCATGAGCCTATCCATGCTATTCCTCAACATATCAGGGAGTATACCAAAGTTCCAATCATCAAAATTATTTACCAGTTCTCTAATTTTCACTTCTAGGGGAACAATCAATCCTTGGGAACCCATTATGTTAGTCACAAATCTTAGGGTTGGAAGAATTTTTGAAGGTTTATTTGCATCACGTGAGGATGAAATTACTAGATCCCTCAAGATTTGTGCCCTTGGGATCCATTTGTCCATTAAAGGAATAGAAATCTCCTTATCTCTATCAAAATTTTGTATAGCATCAAACATTAAAGAACAATTATAATGAATACTAATTAATCTTTTGTCAATTCCTTTATTCAAGTGCTCAAGCACCACAGTCAAAATCTTCATGCTACCTAATTGGACAAGCTCATCAATTTTGTCTTCATAATTCTTGAGATTCTCCATCAGCTCTTCCTTGGTAGTATCCTTAGTCTAGGGTGCATCTAATGTATCAAGAGTTGATTGTGTAATTTGCACATCTTTAGAATTAGGATGTGTAACTCAACTTGGGTCTAAGGTGGGGAAAGAATTGGAGAAAGGGGAGGAAAAAATGAGGCCTAAGATTTGTCTGGCTACATAGACTAAAATTGTTTCCATAAAGTCATTTGTGTTTGCATCTATGCAATATTTTGATGGCTTATATTGTACTCTACCACCATCTCATTGTATTTAGTTATAAATTTATCCCTTTCATCAATCAGGGATTCAACTAGAACCTTTGTAAATTGGGCCACATTCACATTCATTATTGTAGCTTCAAGGGCAGGGGTATCTAATACTCCTTTTATAATTAACCCTCCCCTGACTCATGGGGTTGGTTCTACAACTTCAAGTTTCTTATTGCTTGGGGCTAAAGCCCAAATGGAAAGATTGTCTCATTGGGAACTGAAGGATGATCCCTACAAGGAAAATGTGACCTCCTCCTCACTATTGAAAATGGGGGAATAATGCCTCCTAACAGTGTCAAATGTAATCACAGATGCCAAGTCCCATTTTGGAAGCAACAAAACTCCACTCTTACTTACTAGATCTCTACCTTCTGAACCTCATCTTCAACAATCTTTTGTGGCTTCCTGGGGCATTCACTTGCCTTCTTTTGTACATTAATCGCATACTCATCTCTCATAGCCCTCTACACATACTCTTGGAATGCTTGTGCTTTTACAAACTCATTGTTCTCCATGAAGCTCTCACAAGCTTGAAACCTGACATCCTCTAAGCTATTGATTCCACCCAAATTTGTCTTACTCAATTGAAGACTTAAGGCTTGTGGCTCTGCATCTCTTTGATGGGATGGCATTCCTTGCCATATTTCATCCTTTGTTACAATGATCTCCTCATCAAAATCCTCTATAGGGTAGTCAACAAGGCTAGTTGTTTCAACCCTTTGTCTTTTAATTTGAGGCTCCTTTGGAGAGGATATCTCTCTAGTTGGTGAACCCAACTCAATTATTACTAGAGTAGAAGAATGTTGTGGAGACATTGGTGGAAATTGTTGTTGTGGAGAAGGTGCCCTCATTTCCTTTGATTGTATTGGAGTTACAATAGTTAATTTCTTTTTCACTGTGATCTTCTTCCTAGCATAGATATGTACCTTCTTAGAAGGCATCTAACTTGATTCTCCTTCTACCATGGGTTCCTTCCCTTATCTTGCATGACTCACTCCTCTTTCAAACTTGCCACAACTTTGTCAAAATTTTGAATTATCGTCTCGATTTTCAAAATTATGTCACCAATGTTAGAAAAATCCTCAAAATCAGTCTTTAACCCTTATTTCTTGCTCCAACTTCATAAAGCCAATCCACTTTCTCATCCTGTCTGCTTGGACATCAAGGTTAAAAACATTCTTGATGAGATCATGAGGGAAAGAATGGGTATGAATGTGTTTCCCTCCCTTGATCTTATTCAACAACCACACCATGAACCTCTTAGGATCATAACTTCTATGTGCTTGTAGTTTCATGACATAGGGCTTAAGGTAATAATCAACAACATTCTACCATCAATTTATAGTCATGACAAAATTAGCAAAAATAGTGTATTTAGGGAAAAAAATTCCCTTTCTCTTCTCATCTAATAATACATCCTCTATATTTCCAAGCTTCCACATGACCTCCAAAAAACCAATTCTCAATGGAACTTCCCTTGGGCGTATATGAGGTGTTACTCTAGTGTCGTATACCCCGAAAAATAGTGCAATTATTATATGGGATTACATCTCCCTAGTTGTGTTTAATCTTCAATTCAGGTTTCCTATCAACTAGCCTTAAAAAATCATGTAACTTTGTGGGAACCCTGGGCACATTAACCATCAAAACCCTCCTCAACTTGGAAGAAAAAATATTTTTAGTTACTACAAAACTAGTTTTTTTCTCATCCTTATCCAATAGTGGAGTCCATGATTGCACTGCCATTTCAATACCATCCACATTTATTTTGAGCTCTATATCTTGACCAAAATAATTGACACCTCTATATAGAAACATGTGCATGAACAAAGAGTACCACCAAAACCTGGATGTTTGCAATTATGTACATTTTTGCAATTGGCATTCTATAAGCAAGATCAAATCCCAAAATCTAGTAGAAAAAGTAGAAATTATTTTGAAAATATGTGAGGAAATATTTAATAGGGAGGGGCTCCACATCAAAGGGCCCCAAAACAATCGTACCCTTTCCCTTTCCTGTTGACCCTAGAAAGTGGGTCAGCACTAAAACTTTGAAATTTTGCTTTACTTTCCCATACTCTTCTTTCAATTTCCTCTCATTTATCTCAACCATGTCCCTACTCCACTTGTTCATCTTAAACACATATGCAATTTATTCCTTGGTGACCTAGACCATATTCTGCCCATTATAGGTTTTAACAATCCTAACTAGAGGGTTATAGTTTGCAACAATGGCCTTAAGAAGATCGAAATCCATATACATTTTGGGAACCACCAACTTGGCCATGTCCAACCTCCATGGGTTGCAAAGTGGAATGCCTAAATTTATGTTTCCAAACTATCCTTGGAAGAGGGTCCATCCAAAGTAGGGTAGGGTAGCATCTTTAACTATGCAGAGGATGGGTGCAAAAAGTTGGAGAGCCAAATTGTGGCCAAATTTTTTTAAAAAAATTGAAAGGCCATAACATGAGTGCATTATAACGCCAATGTGTTATAATGCCATTGTGTTATAACATGAGCACATTATAATGTGCTCACATTATGTCTTGGTGTGACCAATCCTAAGGCTCGATCACAATGAGTGTATAATGCACTCACGTTATAATGTGAATGCATTATAGCTTATTAAAATTAAAAAATTCATTTCATTTCATTTTCATTGTCATATTTTCTTGCTCGCAGCTAGCAAACCTTGCTATTACGTGCTTGCATTTTGGAAGCATAAAATCTTGTAACTTCTTCATCAAATATTTGCAATTTCGTCACCAAGATGTTGCCACATCAATGTGGAGGTCAAATAAGTAAGCATTGTTTGTTTTTTTGTGAATTTTTTGCTAAATGGGTAAATTTAGGTTGTTTTTGATGTTAATTTCTTTAATTTGTAGGAGATGATAATTAACCTCAAAATCCTCCATAAAATCCTTCTCTTTCTCATGAACAAGAACATGAATAAAATATTCAACAACCATAGCAACAAACTCCAACAATTCCTCAACATCCTCCTAGTGCTCAACAAAATTTAATTTGGCAAATAGAAAACAACAAAAAATAGATTTAGTTAATTGTGAGGTTGAATGATCCTGTAAGTTCAACCTTGGAAAGAAGCACACTTGCAAATTCACTTCAAGTCGTGTTAACACATGTAGGCACAATTAGAAAAAAAATAAATGGTTGGGTGGATAAGAGGTAGCAGTGTAGGAATTTTTATGCAGATAAATTATCATATAAAGAAGTAAAAGATGACAAAATTAAAAAATATGATTTGTGCTCACTATTCACTAACCCACGCACAAATCAAACTCTTGACCTTAATATAAAGAGGTTTTATATCCATTGGTGCAACCACCAAGGGATTAGGAACAACTTTTGGGATAAGTGGTGTATGGTTTTTGACCATCCACCATGCAACAATAACGAGGTCCCTCGATATTTCTTGAGGAAACTCTACTACGAGTTCATGCTCAATAAAATCCCCAAGTATTTTGATATGAGGGACTTTCAAGGGAGAGATGGAGGGTTGGCACTAGATAGACTAGGTGCACATCTTGATCCTCAGTGTCAAGGGAGATGAGCACTCACTAGGTTAGTGTATGAGCACATTGCTATCCCTTTCGTTGTGAAGGAGAGTGTTGAGGTGGACACTATAGTCTATCAACTCTCTGATCCAGAGTATCATCCAACATCCCAATCTTGCATTATAGTGCCATCTAAGGGAAATTTTGAGGGGTAGGATTCCACCCCATTCTTGTCAGGTTTGTGGGTTGGCCTATACATATGATCCCATAGACAATCAAGAGGCTAGTGTGGAAGATATGTCTGCAACTGTGGAGATGGCAATGGAAAATGACATTTTGAATGAGGCTTTCGATGTTGATACTCAAGTAAATTTTAGCATGTTCATTGAATTTAATTTATTAAATTTCATTTTTGAAATGAAAGATCAACTAATTTAGTTTAATGATTGTAATAAAATTTTAGGGTCATAGTGTTGATACTAGATACACCAGCCCTCTGCCTATTTTTACTCCATTGCATCTAACATTGAGATATGTAACTAGTAAACAATTATAAATATTATATGTGAATAACATTGTTATATGAATGGTATTCGAATATTTGATTTTGGATGTTGAATAGTCTAATATTGGAGGTTTCGCGAGAACACCTCCCTATGCCAATGGAGTACAAACATTCACGCAGGTAATAGAATAAAGAGTTTAACTAATGAATTGTACTAAATAGATTTGTATAGTTTATATTCATATTGTTGATTGCATTGCATTGCACATATTTCAAACTCAAACCATTACTTCACATTGCATAACTAATAACTAGATGTTAATAGATGATGAAATTTCAATTACAATATAGTTTTTTAGAAAGTCAACATAAGCAGTGATGCAATTACTTCATATAGCATAAGTAATAACTAGGAGTGGTTGCAAATCGCATTTGCTTGTCATGGAATTCCATGAGAATGCTTTTTATTGAGACATTTTTTCAAATAGTTCACTGCCTTGTCTATGTTATGGATAATTGGAAAAAATATATGAAAGAATAATAGTAAGCAATAGTATAGACAAAGCAATGAGTTGTTTGAAAAAATTCCTCAAATAAATGCGGTCTCATGGTGATGTCCATCACCATGAGACCCAATTTATTTGAGGAATTTTTTCAAATAGCTCACCACCTTTTCTATGCCACCACATTTTCCATACATGTCTACCAAAGAATTTTATCAAACAATTCACTTCCTTGATGCTATGACTAAAATCCTAAAACATGTGCTTTCCAACAAACTATGGATGCTTGGAAAAATTTTATCAAAGCATAATAGTAAGCAATAGCATAGATAAGGCAGTGAGTAGTTTGAAAAAATGCCTCAAATAAATGTGGTCTCATGGTTATGGAATGGCATTCCATCACCATGAGACCACATTTCTTTGAGGCATTTTTTTAAACTACTCGCTACCTTAAGAATAGAAACCAAACCTCTAGCCAAAATTCCCTTCCAAATCCTTTTCAAGGTCCTCATCCTCATCCTTAATTTACCAATCCATGGAAGCTTCCACCTCTTATTCCACTTGTTCATATTCCCACCCCTCCCTCTTCATGTCATGATCGCCCTCCATCTCATAACCAAGACCACACTATACCATCCACCCCATCCCAACATAATACCATAGAGAAGGCAATGAACTATGTGAAAAAATGCCTCAAAGAAATGTAGTCTCATGGTGATGGAATTCCATGACAAATATGTTTTTCATGGCATTCCATCACCATGAGACCGCATTTCTTTGAGGAATTTTTTCAAACTATTCATTGCCTTCTCTACAGTACCACATTTTTCATACATGTCTACCAAAGCATTTTATCAAACAGTTCACCACCTTGATACTATGGATAAAATCCTAAAATAGGTGCTTTCAAGCAAGCTATGGATAGGGAAAATAGTAAGCATGATAGTAAGAAATAGATACTTCAATAAGTACTCAAAATTTTGTTCATTATCTCATACATTATAAGCCATGACGTGCATCACTATTGTAGTTTTCATGATTGAATAATTTATTATTTTATTTTCAGATGTTGTAAGTGGAAACACCTCCAGATGTTCATAGGGAAATGGAGCTTGGTGTTTCTTTTGCTATGTACTCCTTGATTCCTCTCATGGGGTTATGAGGAAGATTACTAAATTTCAATTTACATTCGTTGTTATAGCTCGCTGTTAGTGAAAAATAAAAATCATTATTGATTTGTAGCTTAATTTCTCTTTGGATGTTTTCTACAGGGCTTTAGCATGCCATAGCATGGGCATGCAAATATTTCCCTCGAGGAGAGTGATCATCTAGTGGCATTAAGTGATTATTTTGTAAAATATATCATTTTTTATAATGTAATTTCTATATATTAATGTCTTTACTTGTTATTGTAACAGATAAGGCTTGATTAGGAACTAAACCCTAGGAGGAGCACCATGAGCACTCCTCAACCTCATAGTAAATGAGTGACAAACTTATTTCCATTTGAACGACAAGGAAAGGGAAAGAGTTTGTTTTGAGATCCTAAAGGGTGATGAATTTTGATTCCAAGGCCCTTTTTTGTATGCCTATATGGCATTTTTGGACATATTTTGTATTGCATATATTTGACATTGTATGCCTATATGGCATTCTTGTAAGTCTATATGGCTATTTTGTATATATTTTATACTTATATCAATATATCTTGATGTATGCCTACATGGCTATTTGGTTAATACAAATATTTTTTTATTGATGGTGTCCATACTTGCATTATAAATCCATGGTTCAATAGATATGAGTTAGGTGTATTCAAGTGTATACTTTACAAGTTACGTGTATACTTTGTGACTTATGTGTATTCCAATGTATAATTTGTGACTTACATGTTTTCATGCATATACCTTGTATTCATGCATATACTTTGTATTAATGTGTGTACTATGTACTCATGTGTATACTTCAAGGCTTACATGTATTTGAGTACTTGTGCTTCACTAATTCACATGTATGCTTCACTTACTCACATGTATACTTATTAATTGGTTAGCCCTAGCATTGCTCATTGCTATCCTTCATGGTTTGTCTTGAATATTTATTGATTGATGCTAAACAACTTTAATATTTCTAAAATTGATTCACCAACGATTTATCATTTACTTATGTGCTAATTCAATATGGAATTGAAGGAAGAATTTAAAAGGGATAAAGCTAGGAGGAGAGGGAAGATAAATATTTATAGTGTAACCTATTGTACCCTCTCTATACTAACCTCTAATGGATTTTATATGCTTTGATATTATTTTTTCTACTTTTCATATCCCATTTTCATAAGTGGATCATCACTTCTCTCAATTTTTTTCCTTCTCCTATTCTAGGTCCTCACCTCTTCTTTTGGTATTCTAAAATAAGCTCTAGTTTGTGGTGGGCACCTACTAAGATTCAAAGCAATCATTAGTTTTCCCCTTAGTTGTCTTAGGTGATTTAATTATTTCTTGGTTTGTTATAATGTATTTGATAGTTAATTTTGTGGATATGGAACCTCGCATTCTTTTCAATAGGACATTTTAGGTAGATTCCTCTCCAATAAGAACTAGAGTTAATTGTTTCTCTTGTTCTCTTTGAAATACTCATTGGAGTGGGGTTAAGATACTTTTAAATGAAATATATAATTGGGTAGATGCATAGGTTGTGAATTGTTCTAGCACCAAATCTACCTATTTAATTAGCTACTTGGTTTGGAAACTTGGAGGTTTTTATTTTCCAAATGATATTATTGTTATTTCACTTACTTGGATTTGCAGTATTTTTAGAGTGAAGGACGAGGTAGGATTGAAATGATCCTTCTCATATATGTCATCCCAATTGTTACCCAAGGAAAATTGACTTTTTTTGTCCACCATGTGTCCAACTTCTTTCCCATATTTTCATCAATTACTTATTATATATTCACGCCAACCTAGATTCTTCAAAGAATGCATTTTTTAATTATAGGTGATATGCAACAAATTTCTTCTAGAATGTTTGATATGATTGTGAAGGAGTGGGAATAGGAGTTGTAACATCTCATGTATAAACATATATTTATACCTCTTCTTTGGGCTATTTTTAGCTTCTACTTATGGTTGAGGCTCTAGTGTGAATTATTAACATCATTGCTCATGATTCTCTTTAGCTAGGTCAGAAGCCACCATGTGGGATCATATTTCAATCGACCTATGCTTAGGTTTAGCTATAAATCTTTTAATTTTTTTCTAAAATTTTGAAAATTTTCCTCTTTACAATAACCATATTGTTGTAAGGGCAAGAAGGATAACTAAAAAATGTATTTCCCTTGCTAGACTTGAGGATGATCATACAATATTTTAAGATTCATGTAGCCTTCTCATTTGTGATTAGAGCCATAATAGGAATAAGAAAGTTACCTAAATACTAATATTAATAATCAATTCAATTAAGTATGAGATCCACATAGTAATTAGATAATAACCCATTTGAGAACGAAAAGGTTTAGGCTTTCCTCAACTATTTTGACACCTATATGTTTTACCTCTTTCATGCAATCATATAGTTTTGGTGTGGAAAACTCATACTTGTCAACTGTCATGTGAATCTTTCTATTTTCCTTTGTTTTGCATGCCATCATAAGGGATCGAGCTGGTTGAACATAGCTTGGAGTGATTCGGCGCATTTGGGTGCAAAAGAGGACCATGCATAGTGTAGATGTACCCATCTAGATGTGTTAGAATAGTTTGTTTGGTCCTACGAGTTGCAAGACGAAAGTTGCACCACTTTGCAATTTCACACTGCTTGCATTTGACAACTTTTTCATCAACTAAAAAGTCATCACCACGGGAAAAAACCTCTAAGATATTGAAAACCAAGAGAGGTTATTGTAGAGGGTCCAAACATGATCCTGTAGCCTCAAACAGAGAGTTTGTAAGCATCATTGTTTTTGAGTTATATCCTGTCAAAGATTGAATCCATTTTGCACTTTGGACTCTTAAGGGATTGAGTCAATAGAACATAGCTCAAAGTGATTCAGGATGTTTGGGTGTGAAAGAGGACCATGCCTAACATAAACATACCCATTTGGACATATTGAAATAGTTTGTTTGGTCGTACGAGTTGCAGAACAAAAGTTGCACCACTTTGCAACTTTACACTCCTTGCATTTGACAACTTTTTCCTCAACTAAAAGGTCGTTACTATGAGAAAATTACTCCAAGATAGCAAAAAATGAGAGAGGTTATTGTAGAGGGTCCCAATGCAATATCATAGCCTCAAACAGAGAGTTTGTAAGCATCACAGTTTCTAAGTTATAGCCCATCAAAGATTGCATCCATTTTGCACTTTGGACTCTTAAGGGATTGAGTTGGTTGAACGTAGCTTGAATTGATTGGATGTGTTTAGGTGTCAAATATTACCCTTTCTAGCATAAACATACCCATCCAAACATGTTGGAACAATCTATTTGGTCATACGAGTTGTAGAAAGAAAGTTGCACCACTTTGCAACTTTACATTGCTTGCATTTGGCAACTTTTTCCTCAACTAAAAAGTCGTCACCATGGGAAAATTCCTCTGAGATAGAAAAAACCAAGAGAGGCTATTGTAGAGGGTTCTAACATGATCTTTTAGCCTCATAAAAATAGTTTGTACATGTCACGATATCCAAGGTATAGCATGTCAAAGATTGTAGCTATTTTGCACTTTGGACTCTTAAGGGATCGAGCTAGTTGAATATAGCTCAGAGTGATTGGGAGTGTTTGGGTGTGAAGGAGTACCATTCGTAGTGTAAATCTACCCATCTAGAAATTTTGGAATAGTCTATTTAGTCGTACGAGTTGTAGAATGAAAGTTGCACCACTTTGCAACTTTACATTGTTTGCATTTGACAACTTTTTCCTCAACTGAAAAGTCGTCACCACAAGAAAATGCCTCCAAGATAGTAAAAAATAAAAGAGGTTATTGTAGAGGGGCCCAACATGATCTCGTGGCCTCAGATAGAGAGTTTGTAACTATCATGGTTTCTGAGCTATAGCCCATCAAATATTGTATCCATTTTGCACTTTGGACTCTTAAGGAATCAAGCCAGTTGAACGTAGGTTGAAGTGATTCAGTGTGAAGGGCTACAAAATCATAACCTACAAGGTGCCTAATGACACTTGATATCACATAAAAATGTACATCAACCTTGAAAAAATTCCTTTGAACTTGAATATCATAGAGCAACATCTTCTTTGAAGTCAGCAACAACCACTGACATGCCTTTGAACTTGAATATCCTTGGATTCTAGTTCTAATATAAGCATTGTATGTATTTCCTCCAAATTATAAAAAATTATACCTCTTGAATTTGCACAGTGGTAAGACTTATACAACCACTAATATTTGCATTGTTTTGGTGATTTATGAAATGAAATTCTCTTTATAGATCACATACCACTTTGCACAAGCATAACAATGAAAAAATAACTAAAATGAATGCTTATGGACCTAAGGACTACCCTCTTGAAACCTTATGGACTATCTTTCCTCTTTTAATTTCACTCCCTTAACTAAGGTCTGCAACCTTTTGTGCAATCTACCATTAATGACCATCTTCAAACACCTTCAAGTATTCCTTTATAACTCTTCTTAAAATTTAATTTTTGTCATGAGATTGTTGCCCCTTTTATGATTGTGATCATGCATAACTCATAAAAAGTAATTGAATTCAAAGGGTTCATTTAGTAATGAGAATTCAAAGGTAATCTTACATAGAAATGTATGGTTAGTAGGATTTCTCCTAGTCAATGAACATGTCACCATAGCTTCACAAGCTTTCCTCAAATCTACTTAACTCAACATATCCATATGTCATTATGCCCAAGGTTGGCTCTCAATAGGGTATATCAATAGGAAACCATAAAATTATGAATCTATCATGCTTATGCATATAATCCAAAGGTGGGTACCTTGTATCACAAGCTCAAGCATACACAAATTATATATTTGGTGTTTACAAACAAGAATCACATACAAAATTCATTAACAAGGATTGAAAGGATTTGAAACTAAGCTCAATATGACCACAAGAAACATTAATAAACTCATGACATAATACAATGATACACCTAATAGTATTACCAATGTACTATGAATGAAAACACTCAAAAATACTACCAGACCACAACCTCAACTATCATGATTGAATGAAATATGAACCCTTACACCTCAATAAAAATAATCTAATGTACCTATTGCACCTTTTTTTTGATATAGCAACATGAAATAATATAAAGTGATGCATGAATCTCCAAATAGATCATGATATGATTAGACACAAACAAATAAGAATGAATACATAATAAATCACATTTTTGAAGATAACAAATCATGAAAAAAAATCATACAATACTTCCTATCTATAATGTTTGCAGCTCTCCACTTCTTCAACGTGATAGAATGGAAGAATAAGTAAATATCAAAATAAAGACTTCAAGTTAAAGAAAAAAAGTAGAGCATTGACATAAGTAAAATGTACATGTGAAAGGCACATAGCTTGATCAATACTAGAAGCAATTTGATACATCACCATGAAATTGGAAAGGTAGTGGGTTGTTTAAAAAAATGGGTCCAAGAAATGGGGTCTCACAGTGATGTACATCATTGTGAGACCCCATTTCTTGGACCCATTTTTTCAAAGAACCCACTACCTTTCCAATTTCACTAGATTGGCAAGCTAGTTGGCTTGCTATCTTGTCTATGCTACACATTGAACCAAAGCATATAATATTCCCAATATTCATATGTAAACTTTAAACCAAAATATATGTACAAACCTGGAACTAAAACATATGTAAACTTGAAATATAGAAATGAAAGGTCTAAAAATCAACTAATCGTGATGTACATACTCTAAATTTTAATACTAATTAATGTGCATACTTACAAATTAATAAGAACCAATGTGCATACTTACAAATTAATCAAATGAACCATCCAGGTCTTCTCTACTCTTTATTGTGTCAAGTATTATCTCATGGTCAGACTCATGCGCCTTCCACAAGGTCTTGTTCAATGGTCTACCCCCATATTTGATAAAATGAACATTGGATGCCACAACAAGGTTCGAGTAATGAAGAATCTTTTGATGCATGTCAAATTCTTGAAACAGCCAAACATTAACACTCTTATGTGGGTACCTTCTAAGCCACATTCTAGTAACAACCACTGAGCCTAAAGGGTATTTGAGGTTTCTCCATCTACAACTATGGCCTCCAACTTATTTTTGGCCTCAATACAATGAGAAAATTAATAATACATTCCATCTTCATTGTCTTCATCTACAATAACTACATAAACATGCCCTACATTGATATGTGCATCAAATTAGATGAAATTAGTCAACATTACAAATACACTACAAAGTAAGATAACAATAGGAATTTCAAAAACTATGCAAGTAGATATATTACCTGGTTGAACTAGATCTTATATGTGGTTAAATTCAACTGATGATTCCATCTGTGTCAATTCCAATGTCATCGAAGGCTAATGCATGTGAAGTGGGCTAAGATAACTTAACCACCATTCATCAACCCACTCCTTTGACTCGCACTCATTCTAGGCTTGAATTGTACATGAAGAACAAAAGCATGTCATCTTTTGCATATGGATACTCCATGAACCTGAATTTGAGCTAAGGAAAGAGTGTAGCTCACTTAATCCTGTGAGTGTACAAAAATTCTCATATGGTGCAATGTTAGTAACATCTATCAACCAAAAAAGTCTATGAACTGAAGACTTAACTTCATTACCTAGACCCATCAAAGCATTACATCACTCAATGATTTATTTTGCATCTGTTAACTTTGCATTGTATGTATACTTTAACTCTTCTTGTGCTAATGCTCTTTTGACACATGATTCTTGTAAGATTTGGTGAAAAACAAATCTATTAAGCCCAAGAAACCTGCATGCAAAAACCTGTCACAAGGAAGAAATATATAGGAAACAAAACAAGGGTTTTGCTCTGACAATGTGAAAGTTTATTATCAGCAAAAGAATTAAGAAGTGAATACAATACAAGAGATCAAACCTTATAAAAGGAGATCAAAACCAAAAGGAAAACCTAACCCTAAGGTGAGTGCATTTAATAATTAATATTAATTATTAAATGACCAATATATGTGCATAAAGTGAAGTCTTAAGAGGAGAATAAAGTTAATTAATTACTTTACTCTAACACTTCTGCACCATCGTGCTCCCCCTTTCCATGCCCGACCTCACAAAAGTTCCACATATGTTGAACACCTGTAATTAAATGCATCTTGCTTAGCCAATAGAACATCCATGAGTTTTAAAACTATGTTGCACAGTTATCTAACCATATTATATACTGACTATATGCTATGTGCCTCCTAGACAAATCACTATAGAATAACTGAAAGCAACCTTGCATAAACTCTGGAGAATGTCTGTGATAATCACTAATGTAAAAATGGTACTCCATAAATACATTCTTGTTAGCCTTTGTACTGCAACTACATGAATGAATGCTTTGTGAACAAATATAGAAACCTGTGTGGAGTTGTAATATTGTGACTACACCTCACGGTGTGGCTATAGAGTGTATTTCTCTACAAATTTTTCCACTGAAGCTATGCTACCAACTGGAAAGGTGTCCTTTCATAACTTGAATTGCAAGTCTAGCCATCAAGCTCTATGGGTATGCCTTGCATACTCATACACTAAACTGTCACGAAATGTAGACATAAACTAATACACTAGAATCTTTTGAATAACCAAATCACACCATTTTGCTTGATTACCATCTTTTGTATTGTATGCCACTATTTTATACTTTCCAAACTCTATTAATTATTTTCCAACCGCATGTGTGCTTTCCATATGTTCACATATTGGTATACGTTGCAAGCCATCGCAATGCTGGCATGTGCCATCCAAGCATAGTTTCCTATAGAATATTTTTCCTTCCTCTCTTTCACATAAATTTTTTGATAAGAATTCTCTTTAAGATGTTGGTAGGGCATGTATGCCACAATCCAGCAAAACATTGTTAGTATGCAAATCTAAAAATATAGAATGATAAATGTCATAATGGTTAGAAAATTCAATATGTAATCTACAACAAGTAGTGCATGTGTGATTTATCTTGACATAAAAAGGTTTAATCATTCCAAAATATCTTTGAAAATTTTGAATTTTAGAATAATCCTCTAGGAATTTATGAAAAAATGGTTTGATTCATATCAAAAAAAATGCTTTGGATTTGGCTCATGATTTCGACTATCGATTCTCCTTCTTACCACATCCCTTTGATTCAGAGATGGTTGTGTGTTATTCTTCCAATAGTCTTCAATTAGTGATCTCAATGCTTCAACAACTGGTTTATCTTTTCTTTGGAGTCTCCCTGAGAATACCCATAATTCAGTGCAATCAATGTCCTCAATTCTTTGGCACTTTTGAATAGCGCTTGATAAAGTTTTTCTATTAATTCTCAATTGTTGACTCATCTTTCTAATGAGATGAGATTTCCTTGTTGATTACTTACTAAAGTTGATGTAATGACATGTCGAGTGACATTACTATCTTTTGAGCATGAGGTCTTACCCACACCATCATAAGCATACATTAGATTCTTCACAATAGTATTTTCACTTGAAGCATTCATTGTTCTCAACCCAAGAATCTTCATGATGGACCTATACTTTATACTTCACATCATTTCAACAAATAGTTGAAAACTTGTGGTCTCATTTAAATTTTCAAAGAATAATCTCCAAATCTTATCAGCATATCTTCTACAAGTGCATTGTGGAATCTTACCTTCCATTGGCTACGGAATATTTTCATCAATATTAATCAAAAACTTTGGATTTCTATGAAAATTTTTGTGGTGTTCTCATAGGTACATTCATCTCAACATTAGGAATTTCATCAATATTTAAGTGAGATGGGATAGATCATGTACCTTCGATTTAGGATGGAATAGATGACATACCTTGAGGTTGAGATGGGGATGATGGTGTACCTCCTTCCTCAAATGTGATTGATGATGTACTCTCAACTTGAGATGTGGTAGATGGTGTCCCTCCATATTCACTTGTGGTAGATGGGGTCCCTCCATATTCACTTGCAATATATGGTGTCCCTTCATATTCACTTGTGGTAGAGGGTGTGTCTCCAACTATGGTATTCAAATCTATCTTAACATGATATTTTTGCATTCATTCCCTTTATGTCGCCAATTCCTTTTCTCTTTTTGATGGTTGAGGCTCATCTTCAATTGGCATGTCTTATCGTATCCAATTTCTTCTTCTCACAATGTTCCCTCATCCATGTTGCTTTCTTAGTTTTGGACTCTTCCTGTGTTGGTTTAATCCTTGTTTGTTTCCTTGGCATGACAGATAATTTTATCTATAGCATGATAAAGAGACAAATATTAGTTCCTAAAAAATGAATCCATACAAATAAATGAAATATATGTCATTCAACCCTTCATACAAAATACTTATAATCATCCTATAGAAAAGTATTTCTAGCATAAACAAAGCTAACATGAATTTTTGGATGGAATGCCTTAAAGAAATGTGGTCTCATGGCATGTCATGATTGCAAGATAGGAACAAAATGGAAGCATGGAAAAGGCATGTGAATTGTTTGACAAAAATGTTTTGGTAGAAATGTATGAAAAATGTGGTACCATAGACTAGCTAGTGAGCTCACTAGCTTGTCAATACAGTAGAATTGACAAGGTAGTGGGTTGTGTTATCAATTAGATATGCACCCTTTCTCAGATTTGCAAAAAATAGACTATTTTTTGAAACATGGAAACTCTTTTCAGATGTGGGTGATTTATGTGAAAAGAGAATCTCTAGAGTGAGATGGTTCTCCGAAAGATGAATCCTATTCTAAGTGATTTTCAAGTAAAGAGTTAGAAGGATGAACTGAAATTAAAACTTAAATCTAACTAGTATTTCACTAGAAGTTATGAGATTCAAGCACAACACCCACAACAGCTTCCCTATCACAATAACTCTCACAATCTCACTGACACATACTTCCATTAGTAATTTGTATGAAGATTCCTAGACGAAATACAACATACAACCTAAAACTATGAAATTTTGAAACATAACTCACAACAGCAAGACATAAAAGGATTTTGATTCGAATCACACGGACATAAATTTTTTATTATAAAATGAGACAAAAAAATGAGAAGGAGAATTTTGTTGCTTTATTAAAACTGAAAGAGTGTTTTTGCCAAAATCTAAGTAAAAAATGCTTACAAAACTCTCTACATGCACCATAGAGAAAGAAGCAATGATCTTAACTAAGAGAAAAAAGAAAACTTAGTCTTCTTCAAGATAAAATCAATCCAAAACCCTAATCTGAGCTCAAGAAGAAAGCTCAAGGAAAAGGTGTCAAAATTGCCTCAAAAGCTTACACAAAAGCAGAAAAACTCACTTTTTCCATGTTCACACTGTCCAACCTCTAAAAATAGACAAATTTTCTTTTAAAGCAAATAAAACAACCTATCCATCTAGCAGGCATCTCAAATCTGACCAAGGCAATATCTCAAGAAATCTGCTAAGAATAGCAAAGAATAAAGCGGTTTATAAAAACACTGCTTTAATTTTGCTTTACATGATATGCAGATTTTCATAATTTGACAAATTTTTGCAACTAAATATTTTGAAATATTTTGCAAAAAATAATCCTTATCTCTTCAATTACAATGCTTGATTTTCTCATAAAAATCATAAAAAAAATTAAGAAATCTCCATTACATAACTTAACTCTTTTCTTTAAAATCAATTGAAAATAAAAACCCCTAAGCCATAAGTAAAATCTCACTAATTGTTTTAATTGATTTCTCAAAAAATCAATTAAAATATAAGATATCTATCAATCTCCAATTTTCACTAAGGCATTATCTCAAAGCCTAAATTGGACCTAGACTCAAAAGTCTTAGAAGAACACCATGGTTGACTTACGCATATGTATTTCACAAGGGGAAATTAATTGGCAAGGATTTTCTTAAATAAATGTGATAAAGCCCAATTTGACTTACGACAAAGCAAAAACCCTAATGAACAAAATGCAAAGAATGCCCTATGTTTTCGCATCATTTTGCAAAGTGAAAGTTTGGAGAAACGAGTCTCTATAGCCGCTGCCATGTGAACTAGGGTTTCATCTTTGGGACTTCATTCGATCTTTTATGTGGTTGAACCCTCACCATATTTGATCTCTACTACTCATGGTGAGAATTTAACTGTTATTTATTTGTTTTCTTGGCTTCTTTTGATGATTAAAAAACCACACTGGCTACGGCTGTAACATACTCTAATGTGTTTTTATATTTCTGTATTTCTCTCTCACTGGCTGCCATGAGGGCGGGCTCGAACTTGATGAGGAGGATTCATGCACCATTGTTGATATTCTTGTTGAATCTATAGGTGATAAGTGGACTCCAAACCTCCTGTGGGCTTTTATGAACCCATTTGCTCTATTTTGAACAAGATTTGGCCTTAAAGCCATGGCCCTGATCATTGTTTCTGATGCATTTTTTATATTCATGTTGCTTTGTTTGCATCTGCCTTGGAACACCATTATGGGAGACATTACTTAGAGTGTTCTACAGATCTCTACCATGGCTCCACCGTTAGCTCATAAGGTCTCTTCAAGGCACGCGATGGTAAACTCTACTCTCCTTGCATTTTCATTATATTCTACCCTTCAGAAAACTCATAAAAACTTATCCTGTGTCAGCAAGATGATCATTAAGGAACAAATCTACAAGCCATTTGTGCAAGCCATGGCCTTAACATGTACATATTGGGTTTTCTTGTAACTTTTTGGGCTGGACTTAACACCACATCACAATCTTTTTGTATTTCTGGAACAACCCTCACATGGGTATATTGCAATTTGAAAGAAAACACACTTATCCTACTATCTGGTTGAAACCCTCACATGGGTATTCTTGTCAATTATATTATCTGTCTTTTAAAAAAAACCCCAATGTGGGAATTCTGGAAAATGAGCAAGAATTTGTATGTTTTGATATTCATGTAAAATTCGGCCTGACCCAATATGGCATTTCTTTTGACATTTTGAAATTCATAATTTCCTTCATATGGGTATTTTTTGTTCCGAAGAATATGTCTATCTGGATGCATTTTTTTTTGTATTCCAACTCTTCCATGAGAATACTGTGTAAATCTTGTTTTTTGACAAAAACCCACCATGATAATTGATATTAAAAAGAAAACACACATCTTTTTGAATTGTTGTTGAAAAATATCATATGGATAACCTTTGACTAAGACAAAACCCTTATCTTACTGCTCCGTTAAAATACCCATGTGGGTAAACTGCATTTGGTGAAAATATGTATAATTGACTTGAAACCCCAAAGTGGGTATGCTGAAAGAATAAGCAAGAATTTGTATTGTTATTTATTCAAGGGTGGGCTCAACTCACCATGGCATTCGGTAGCAGCATTTTGGGATACAACACCTAAGGATATTCCTATACAAATTTATTTTAAATTTTGGCTATTCTTCTTGATTTCCCTTCAATCAGCATATATAATTCTACCCCATTCTCTTTATAATTATTGAGTCCCCTTTGATTGTACAGTAGCTCAGCCTTGCAGATTTTAGTTTACATGCTTTGTTCTTTACATTATTTTATATTATTCCAACTTGCGTTTGTAAAGCTCCTTCATGTTTTGTCATTCTCAGCTTATTCTGGAAACAATCTTTCCACATTGTAATTCTTCTTTGAAAATAAACATGATTGAGAGAACAATTTAATTAACAGAACAAAAAGCCAAAACAATGTACTTAATTGTTTCTTTTTCAAAACAGTGATGCATAACTTAAATTGAAGCAACCTTGCATTCTCATCCAAAATGAAAATTTCCATCTTTGTTGTATTAATTCTTGTAATCTTTCATTCCATTTGAAAACTGGGACTTCTCTTCACTTGCCTTTATTATGTAAAATTGTTTCATGCATAGTTCCTTTCTCCAATGAAAATAGTAATTTGAACTTATAGTATTTGTCCTCCTTTTTAGAACAGTGCTTCTTATAATTGGTCATTATGTATGCCTATTCATTGTCCTCATCTGAATGTAACATGGTTGCAATATCTAGGAATAGAATACACAAATAGAACCCAAGGCAGAAAATACAAACCGTACAACTACATTTGTATTCTCAACCAACTGAAACTGGTTGTTTTGTTGATCATTTGGCTTCACTTTATTAAATAGTTGGCTACTAGTCATTGTATTGATCTATGTAATCCTTCATTCTACTGGGAAACTGAGACTCTTCACATGTCTCCATGCTTGACTGTTCTTTCATATTCTTAGTCTTCAACCTAGCACTCTTCATGCATTTTTATGTTCCATTACTTAAAACTGCTTTATGCCCTGCTCTCCTCTGAAATGAAAATATGTAACATTTCTTTTCATTGAGGCATTATGTATGCCTGTTCACTATCCTTGATTGTGAGATAGAACATTGCTATAGTAATATGAAACAAGATGCATAATAACACCCATGGCAGAAAAATGAAAACTGTTCAGCAATACCTGTGATTTAAATCATGAAAATGATGTACTTAGTTGAATTGATTAAGCTCATTTAAACCCATTGTTCACCTATAGCTTTCAGAAACGTATTTTACTTTTATGAGTGAACAGTCGGCTTAATAACTTGATGGATGAATTTTGTTTTACTCTTTCAGTTGTATATTTCCTTTCTTGATGAACATGATGATTGCAATCTCCTTTCAGCCCACTTGTAATGTATAAGGGGTAGCATGCCGAGCTTTACCCTTGTGGGAGCCCATTTTTCTCCACATGCTTGATCTCCAAATGATAATCAGCTTCATGATTTTCCCTATACCTGCACAAAGAAACAAATGATGTTAACATAAAACAATATATGATGATGTTGACATCTCTCTTTCAGCTCATGTTCCTACACTTTTCTTGATTGTTTCAGTGCATGATTAGTATCATACTACATTATCATTGATGGTTCATGTAGGTATATTCATAGTCAGAATTCTAACATCTCTCTTTTCCTTCCTATAGGTCAATGGAGCTCAGAGAATACAAAATGGTGCACCACTTCTGTGTTGGTCGTCAACCAATAGGAAATGATGATTATTTCTATACTTATGTGACTTTTCCTTTTATGCATCTTCCATAGTGTAGTGTGATTTCTTATGATGCATTGTAATAGTTACATCCATGGCTTGTGTGGATATTTGATTTCAATCTTTTTTCTTTTCATTTTGAAAAGACAAATGCATTCATGATGCAATGTTGCATTATCATTTGAATATATCATCATTTGAATTCTTGTAATCAAATGAAATGTTGTAAATATGAATAACTTTATGAAATAAATGAAAGCATTTAGTCATGCTTTGTTGTTTGTATGCTCAATCATGTACTCCATTTGATTGTGAACACTAAATAACAATTCCTGAACACTGCTTCCTCATTTCAATACATAATTGTCACTTATAAAATGATGAATAAGATACAAAACTTAGCATATGCAAAAATAATTGTATTTTCACTTTAAGATATAACTGTATTTAATCAACTCCGCCAATTGTGTTGTAGCAAAAAATTGGTAACATTTTGGCGATTTCCGCTAAATGCTTGTCTACTAAGCATAGATCAGTTGCCTTAAAACACTTCATTAGGTGCGGAGTCAAATCCGCCCCTTCGTGAAATTCAGAAACTTGAACAACAACACTCTAAACAACAGCCAAAACAAAATAAAACAAAAATGAAAGCAACTAACAGGCCCTAATGGCCAAAAGAACATGCATAGCAGCGCTTAGGGAAAGCAAAACTACTGAAAGAAATGCATTGGAAGCACTTATTTGCAATACTATTCTACTTATTTACAAGATAGAACTTATCTCAGAGGAAATGCTTGAGGTGGATCCCATTAACTGGGATAGACATCACCTCTCCAGTCAACTTAGAAAGTTGGAACGTGTTGTGTTCCTTGCACTCCATGATCACATAACGCCCATCCCAAATAGCATCAAACTTGGAATGTCATCTAGGTCTGCTTTTAAATTCATTCCATTTGAAAACTAGATCTCCAATAATGAAATCTTGTGGTCATGCTCTTTTATCAAAAGAATTCTTAATCTGAGCTTGATGTATCTCCAGTTGTCTTAGAGCTTCTTTCCTAGTTCCTTCCAACTCTATCAATTGTGCAAATCTCACCTCAAGAGGTTGTTCATTCAGCAATTCTAGTTCTTTAACATAACTTAAAGTTGGTAACTCAATGGAAACAGGTAACTTAGCTTCTTTACCGTAAGTTAGAACAAAAGGAGAACAACCAGTGGCTCTTTTAGGAGTTATCCTGTCAACCCATAGAGCTAACTTAAGCTTTTCATTCCATGTCCCTTGATTATCCTCAATAGTCTTCTTGATTATCCAAATCAGATTCTTGTTTGTAGATTCCGCCTGACCATTTCCCTACGGATAATAATTAGAAGATGTGTTCAAATAAATATTATTTCTAACTGACCAATCAGAAATCCTCAAACCAATAAAATCCAAACCATTGTTAGAAATGATTGAATCTGGAATTCCAAATCTTGAGACTAGATCCTGATAAAAGTTAAGTACAAAAGTCTCGTTTGCTTCTTTCAAAGCAACAACTTCGGTCCATTTGGTAAAATAATATGTGGTAGTAAGTATCCACTTATGACCCGTGCTTGAAGGTGAATTGATAGGACCAATAAAATCTAAGCCCCACTTAGCAAAGGGTTGTTCCACCTGAATTGGATGCAGGGGGAGCACTGCAAGCCTCTTTTTTCTAGAAAATAAAGCACATTTCTCACATTTTCTGACCCAAGCAATAACATCTTTGAACAGATCTGACCAGTAATAACCAGCTTGCATAATTTTTAGGGTTGTTGTTCTTGCAGCAAAATGGCCTCCTAAAGGCCCATCATGAAATTCTACTAAAAGCTTGTCAACTTGATCAGGTTGAATGCATCTTAATAAAACACCTTGAAAATCTCTCCTATAAATAATGTTGTCAATAATTGCATAAGGAATGGCTTGTAATCTATAATACCTTCTTTTTTGCTCTGTCTAAGCCTTCGTGGCACTCACCAGTTTGTAAATAATGCATCATTTATTGCAACCAAGTAATAGGAGATGTTGGAACAACACCTACAACATCAGTATCTAGCACCGTATCCATATCTTCATCCTCTTTTATGCTATTGTCTTCACTTCCAACAATCTATTCACACAAAACCTTGCCTCTAATGAGCTTGGTTATCTTTATATCAACATCAAACTCCATCACTTTGGTAATCCAACCAGCACGCTTATCATTTATGTCTTTGTTAAGTAAGAAATCTTTAACAGTTGAATGAGCAACTAGCAAATGGATCTTGTTGTTGGAAAACATATGCCTAATTTTTTTAAAACTTCTTACAACAGCAAAAACATGCTTTTCGACAAAAGAATACTTCACCTCATAATCATGCAATACTTGGCTAAAAAATGCTACAGGCTGCTCCAAGCCTTCATCGTTTTGCTGGCATAACATAGCTGAAATCGTATCCACTCCTCCAAAGGCATTAGGAATGAAATCTTTGTCAAAGTTTGGATTAATGAGAGTAGGAGTAGTTGCAAGGGCTTCCTTTATCTGCTCAAAGCTTCCCTTACCTTCTTTGGTCCAATTGAATGGCATATTATTTTTAAGCATAGAAGTGAGAGGTTGTTGTAAGGCTGCAATGTTCGGTATGAACCTCCTTACAAAATTTATTCTTCCAAGAAAGCTTTGCAAGCCTTTCTTGTGAGCAGGTAATGGCAATTCAAGAATTGCAAAGACTCTTTCAGGATCTAGAGAAATCCCTTGCTTTGAAACAACATGTACAAGCAGTTTTCCTTCATGCACTGAAAATATACACTTCTTCGGATTGAGAGACACTCTGAACTCTCTGCATCTCTAGAAAATATTCTATAAATGATCAAGATGCTCATTAGCATTTCTGGAAAAAATAGAAATATCATCTAAATATACCAAAACAAACTTTTTCATAAGGCCATGAAAGGCCATATCCATCGCTCATTGAAAAGTTTCTCCAATGTTGGATAAGCCGAAGGGCATCTTTTTGTAGGCCATTGTGCCCCACTTAGTTGTAAATGTTGTCTTGAATTGATCCTCTTGCTTAACCAGAATCTAGTTGTAACCTGAGTAACCATCTAGCAAGGAAAATCTGTCAGAACCAGAAACTACCTGTAGAATTTGCTCCATGGAAGGGAGTGGGTAGTGGTCTTTCAGTGAAGCCTTATTTAAATCTCGAAAATCGACACATAATCTGATTTCCCCACTTTTATTCCTAACTAGAACTAAGTTTGACACCCAAGAAGTATGCTTGATAGGAAAAACAATACCACTCTCAACTAATTTATTTAGTTTAGCCTTCATAAGGTGTTCTAATTTGGGGTTAAGAGGTCTCTATTTCTGCCTTACTAGTTTTGCGCCAAGCTCTAATTCAATAGTATGTTGAGCTAGTTCTGGGTTAAAACCTCTCAAATCCTTGTACTCCTAAGCAAAAACATCACTAAATTTCTGACACAACAGAATAAATGCTTGTTGTTCCTCTTTACTACATGCCTTTCCAGCTTGAGAAGCTTGCCTTTGAAGATTTCAATGGCTACATAATGTTCTTCCTTAACGGTCTTTCCGCGTTTGGTCATCTGAATTGAACATAGATTCCAAGGTCACCAATCCTTTTGGCAGCTTGTTATTCTTCAATTGCACAATTTGGTCATCATATTACTACTGCCATTTTTACTGGTTTACATCTGCAAACTCAGCTTCAGCGATTAAGAAATTAACAATTTTCTTATCGTTGTCAAAAACCTACCAGCTCACATTATTGTCAAGCATGGAAGGTCTGACCACTATTTTTACATATTGACGTGCCTCTACTTTATGGATTTCATTGGGAATATCAAACTTGGCTCCTATGACAGTGAGCCTATCAACATGCCTATTTTCATTTCTAGGAATCGAAACAATATTAAAAGCATCAAAATATTCCATCAAATCCCATACACGATGCTTATATTTCTTAAGCAAATCATTCTTGGCAGCATTTAAATTTCTAATCTGATTTACAATTAGTTCGGAATCACCATAAACTTGGCAGCATTTAATACCTCTTTTGTGGGCCCATTCGAGGCCATGCACCAATGCTTCATACTCAGTTGTATTATTCGAATAGCTGAAAGCAAATCTAAAAGTTGAATAGTACTTATCTCCTTTTGGTGATATCAACATAGCTCCACCTCCAGCACCAATACTACTTCTCAAACCATCTAAGTAAAGCTTCCAAAGCTCCTTTTCTATTTTTGCAGACTGTTCCTCCTCTTTACAAAGATTAGGCATATCAAAATCAGGTTCTCGAATCATATAGACTCCTAATCCTATCTCATCTATGTGCTGAAAAGGATCAAGCTCATGATCTTCGGCTACCCATTCATCTAGATTCATACTTTCTATATGGGTACTGCAGCCTGAGGTCATGGTTTGCTCCTCCAGTGAAGAGGTGGCGTAGAGGTTAGCGTTTATAGGATTTGGTGAATATGGTTCGATATGGTCTTTGGCGAGAGGCTCAGAATTTATGGTAACTTTCATACCATACCTTGTGCTAAAGAAGAGATGAGACCAATTTGAAGATAGAAACCCACCCAACTTGGCTATAAAATCCCTCGACAGACAAATGGCAAAGTGCGGTGGCAAGTCAATGACATGTATATCCTGATGAATAGCAAAACTCGGGGATGCGTGCAAAGTAAGAGCCAAGTTTTTGATAATACCAGTGGTTTTAACAGCAGGCCCATCTAATTGAACTACACCCTTCTGGGGGTTAGGCTCATAAACAAGACCCAACTTATCAACTAAGATTTTAGGCATAACGGAGCTACTGGCACCAGAGTCTACCATACAGTTATGAACAATTTTATCGCCAATAATCAAACTTAAGTAAAATGGAGGAGGCTTTACCTCTTTACCTTTTTGATTATTTTTAACCTCTAGATTGTTTACAAGCATGACTTTTGCAACTCCTTGATTAGCGTTGTCAGAAATAGACAACTCAGCTAAAGCATCCTGCAATAAACTCTTCTGCCCTAGGAGGTGCAAAGCATCTAATACCGACATACTGATAGTAGCTTTTTTGAGGTGCTCAACAATATTAAATGATGTAGAATTTACCTTCTGCTGGTTTTTAATGATAGCAGCATCGTTTTTCCTCTGTGAAGGCTGCGAATGCATCTTAGACTACTCTTTGCCATGTATCTCTTGGCCTCTTTGCAAAATCTTCACTTTAGGCTATGCTACAGCATTAACGTTTGACGAAGGAATGGGCTAGTTTTCTCTTGTAGGTTGTTGTGAATTTCCAGCTTGCTGCCTTTAATCCATAGCTCTCTTTTTTGATCTAGTGTTGGCTAAAAGGGAAGAATTTTGCTGATCTTAACCATTCACACCATAGAATTCAGAGCTCTACCAGTTCGGCAAGGCGACTTCTATGTTATCTTGTTGTTCTTGATTCTGATCTGCAATATTTTTTGAACCAGCATAGTTATTTTGAACCATTAAAGCTTGATTTCGCATTCCATTAGCACACGTTGATTGGTTATGGGGATGATTGCATGGATAACACCAATCGCAATCCTGGGAAAAATTATTTTGGGGCACAAGTTCCTTTGACAAACTGGCTATGTTTGGATTGTATGGTTGGAATGGCCTAGGGTTAAAATTCCTTCTTTGGGCTTGAGAATCATTCTGAAAAGCAAGCCTATTTGGCTAGTTTTTTTGATAAGGGGCTTGATAAGGCTTATGTTCATGACCGACTTGCTTCTTAATGCTCACAAGATCGTTCCCGAAGGTCTTGAGTATACTTTTAATCTATTGAAATTCTTGGTTTTGGGCTGGAGCAGCAATTTCTTGGGTTGTGTTATGATAACCTATTGCTGGAATAGGTGGGACAACAGCTAAGGGAGGTACAACAATAGGGGTAGGTGGCTATATTTCTGGAAACAAAGGAATAGGAGGTCTAGGGGTTATGTCTCCAGCTTGGATGAGACAGTTCTCAGCTCTAATGGCCATGTCATAAGCATTAGGGAGTGTATGCCCACCCATAGATTGAGTCATGACTGAAATCTTACTATTCAATGCTTTTAAGTGAAATCGGTAGTTGAAATCAGCCAAGTGCTCATGTGGCGCCCTCTAAATGGTGCTCAATTTCTCTAACAGAGACAGATTATTAGATTTATTAGCAAAATATTGATATAAGTCATTACCTAATGCATCCCATGTCATGATTGAGTTGGATGTGAGACCTTTGAACCATTGCAATGCCTTCCCTTTGAGCGATGCAGCCAAGAGCCTTAACGCAATGTTCTCTTGTGTGATGTTGTGAACTGAGCATAAGGTGGCTACATCATGAATATGCTCAACCTGTGTAGTGAGGTCCTCTCTGGTGAAGCATGGCAGGCTTCTAAGGGCTGCAACTAGCATGTCATCATGTTGAGTAATGTCTAATGGACTGCCTCCATTAAAAGGCGCGAACGGGTGCTACCTTGGCGCTGCCATTGGCGGTACTTATGATATCAAAACTGGTACTCCTGGTGATAAAACCAAAGAGATAAAAACAAGAGGTGTTGATTTCGATCTTGCAGGTGTCTCAAAGAGCCTCCTTGTTGTTCTACCTCTTCTTCGTGGTGGGGACAACTCTCGATATTCGAAAGGTGCATTACTTGATCTGGTATGTATTTTTCTCATGCACAGGCTGCACTAGCATGCAAAATCAGGATCAGAGTCACTAGGTACATTGAAATGAGCCTCCAAAAGGCTGAAAAAATCTGCTGCATACACCAAACAGCAAATTGAAAACACTAAAATTTCTCTGAAATGGCTTTCACTGTCCAACCGGGTGTGCCAAAAATTGTTATCAATCAAATATGCACCCTTTGTCAGATTTACAAAAATTAGACTATCTATTGAAACATGGAAACTCTTTTCAGATGTGGGTGATCTACGCGAAAAGAGAATCTCCAGAGTGAGATGGTTCTCTGCAAGATGAATCCTATTCTAAGTGATTTTCAGGTAAAGAGTTAGAAGGATGAACTGAAATTAAAACTTAAATCTAACTGGGATTTCACTAGAAGTTATGAGATTCAAGCACTGACACCCACAACAGCTTTCCTATCACAATAACTCTCACAATCTCATTGGCACATACTTCCATCAGTAATTTGTATGAAGATTCCTATATGAAATACAACATACAACTTGAAACTATGCAATTCTGAAACATAACTCATAACAACAAGACATAAAAGGATTCTGATTCAAATCACAAGGACATTAAATTGCTATTATAAAATGAGACAAACTAAAAGAGTGTTTTTTTCAAAAATCTAAGTACAAAATGCTTACAAAACTCTCTACATGCACCAGAGAGAAAGAAGCAATGATCTGAACTGAGAGAAAAAAGAAAACTCAGTCTTCTTCAAGATAAAATCAATCCAAAACCCTAATCCGAGCTCAAGAAGAAAGCTCAAGGAAAAGGTGTCAAAACTACCTCAAAAGCTTACACAAAAGCAGAAAAACTCACTTTTTCCATGTTCACACTGTCCAACCTCTAAAAATAGACTAAATCTTCTTTTAAAGCAAATAAAACAACCTATCCATCCAATAGGCATCTCAAATCTGACCAAGGCAATATCTCAAGAAATCTGCTAAGAATAGCAAAGAATAAAGTGGTTTCTAAAAACACTGCTTTAATCTTGCTTTACATGATATGCAGATTTTCATAATTTGACTAATTTTTGCAACTAAATATTTCAAAATATTTCACAAAAAATAATCCTTATCTCTTCAATTACAATGCTTGATTTTCTCATAAAAATCATAAAAAAAATAAAGAAATCTCCATTACATAACTTAACTGATTTCTTTAAAATCAATTGAAAATAAAAACCCCTAAGCCATAAGTAAAATCTCACTAATTGTTTTAATTGATTTCTCACAAAATCAATTAAAATCTAAGATATCTATCAATCTCCAATTTTCACTAAGGCATTATCTCAAATCCTAAATTGGACCTAGACTCAAAAGTCTTAGAAGAACACCATGGTCGACTTAGGCATATGTATTTCATCAGGGGAAATTAATTGGCAAGGATTTTCTTAAATAAATGTGATAAAGCTCAATTCAACTTAGGGAAAAGAAAAAACCCTAATGAACAAAATGCAAATAATTCCCTATGTTTTTGGCATCATTTTGCAAAGTGAAAGTTTGGAGAAATGAGTCTAACCGCCGCCATGTGAACTAGGGTTTCATCTTTGGGACTTCATTCGAGCTTTTCTGTGGTTGAACCCTCGCCAGATTTGATCTCTACTACTCATGGTGAGAATTTAACTGTCATTTATTTGTTTTCTTGGCTTCTTTTGATGATTAAAAAACCACATTGGTCGCGGCTATAACATACTCTAATGTGTTTTTATATTTATGTATTTCTCTCTCACAGGTCGCCATGAGGGTGGGCTTGAACTTGATGAGGAGGATTCATGCACCATTGTTGCTATTCTTGTTGAATCTACAGGTGATAAGTGGACTCCAAACCTCTTGTGGGCTTTTATGAACCCATTTGCTCTATTTTGAACAAGATTTGACCTTAAAGCCACAGCCCTGATTGTTGGTTCTGATGCATTTTTTATATTCATGTTGCTTTGTTTGCATCTGCCTTGGAACGCCATTATGGGAGACATTACTTAGAGTGTTGTAGAGATCTCTACCATGGCTCCACTATGAGCTCATAAGGTCTCTTCAAGGCACACGATGGTAAACTCTACTCTCCTTGCATTTTCATTATATTCTACCCTTCAAAAAACTCATAAAAACTTATCCTGTGTGAGCAAGATGATCATTAAGGAACAAATCTACAAGCCATTTGTGCAGGCCATGGCCTTAACATGTAAATTTTTGGTTTTCTTGTAACTTTTTGTGCTGGACTCAAGATCACATCACAATCTTTTTGTATTTCTGGAACAACCCTCAAATGGGTATATTGCATTTTGAAAGAAAACACAATTATCCTGCTATCTGGTTGAAACCCTCACATGGGTATTCTTGTCAATTATGTTATCTGTCTTTTAAAAAAAAAACCCCAATTTGAGTATTCTGTAAAATGAGCAAGAATATGTATGTTTTGATACTCATGTAAAATTCGGCCTGATCCAATATGGCATTTCTTTTGACATTCTGAAATTCCTAATTTCCTTCATATGGGTATTTTTTGTTCTAAAGAATATGTCTATCTGGATGCATTTTCTATTGCATTCTGGCTCGTCCATGAGAATACTATGTAAATCTTGTTTTTTGACAAAAACCCACCATGATAATTGATATTAAAAAGAAAACACACCTCTTTTTGAATTGTTGTTGAAAACTCTCATATGGATAACCTTTGGCTGAGACAAAACCCTTATCTTACCGCTCCATTAAAATACCCATGTGGGTAAACTACATTTGGTGAAAATTTGTATAATTGACTTGAAACCCCAAAGTGGGTATGCTGAAAGAATAAGCAAGAATTTGTATTGTTATTTATTCAAGGTTGGGCTCAACTCACCATGGCATTTGGTAGCAGCATTTTGGGATACAACACCTAAGGGTATTCCTGTACAAATTTATTTTAAGGTTTGGTTGTTCCTCTTCATTTCCCTTCAATCAACATATATAATTTTATCCCATTCTCTTTATAATTAGTGCTTCCCCTTTCATTGTACAGTAGCTCGGCCTTGCAAATTTTAGTTTACATGCTTTGATCTTTACGTTATTTTATATTATTCCAGCTTGCGTTTGTAAAGCTCCTTCATGTTTTGTCATTCTCAACTTATTCTGGAAACAATCTTTCCACATTGTAATTCTTCTTTGAAAATAAACATGATTGAGAGAATAATTTAATTAACAGAACAAAAACCCATAACAGTGTACTTAATTGTTTCTTTTTCAAAACAGTGATACATAACTTAAATTGAAGCATCCTTGCATTCTCAGCCAAAATGAAAATGGCTATCTTTGTTGTATTAATTCTTGTAATCTTTCATTCCATTTGAAAATTGGGACTTCTCTTCACTTGCCTTTATTATGTAAAACTGTTTCATGCACAGTTCCTTTCTCTAATGAAAATAGCAATTTAAACTTATAGTATTTGTCCTCCTTATTAGAACAATGCTTCTTATAACTGGGCATTATGTATGCCTGTTCATTGTCCTCATTTGAATGTAACACGATTGCAATATCTTGGAATAGAATACACAAACAAAACCCAAGGCAGAAAATACAAACCGTACAACTACATTTGCATTCTCAGCCAACTGAAACTGGTTGTTTTGTTGATCATTTGGCTTCACTTTATTAAACAGTTGGCTACTGGTCACCGTACCGATCTTTGTAATCCTTCATTCTAATGGGAAACTGAGACTCTTCACATGTCTCCATGCTTGACTGTTCTTTCATATTCTTAGTCTTCAACCTGGCACTCTTCATGCATTTTTATGTTCCATTATTTAAAATTGTTTTATTCCCTGCTCTCCTCTGAAATGAAACTCTATAACATTTCTTTTCGTTGAGGCATTATGTATGGATGTTGACTATCCTTGATTGTGAGATAGAACATTGTTGTAGTAACATGGAACAAGATGCATAATAACACCCATGGCAGAAAAATGAAAACTGTTCAGCAATACCTATGATTTAAATCATGAAAATGATGTACTCAGTTGAATTGATTAAGCTCATTTAAACCCACTATTCACCTATAGCTTTCAGAAACTTATTTGAATGTTATGAGTGAACAATCAGCTTAATAACTTGATGGATGAATTCTATTTTACTCTTTTAGTTGTATATTTCCTTTCTTGATGAACATGATGATTGCAATCTTCTTTCAGCCCACTTGTAATGTATAAGGGGCAGCATGTCGAGCTCTACCCTTGTGGGAGCCCATTTTTCTCCACATGCTTGATCTCCAAATGATAATTAGCTTCATTATTTTCCCTATACCTGCACAAAGAAACAAACGATGTTAGCATAAAAAAATATATGATGATGTTGATGTCTCTCTTTCAGCTCATGTTCCTGCACTTTTCTTGATTGTTTCAGTGCATGATTAGTAGCATACTACATTATCGTTGATGGTTCATGTAGTTATATTCATAGTCGGAGCTCTAACATCTCTCTTTTCTTTCCTACAGGTCAATGGAGCTTAGAGAATACAAAATGGTGCACCACTTCTGCATCGGTCATCAACCAATAGGCAATGATGATTATGTCTATACTTATGTGGCTTTTCCTTTTATGCATCTTCCATAGTGTAGTGTGATTCTTATGATGCACTATAACAATTACATCCATGACTTGTGTGGATATTTGATTTCAATATTTCTGCTTTTCATTTTGAAAAGATAAATGCATTCATGATGCAATGTTGCATTATCATTTGAATATATCATCATTTGAATTCTTGTAATCAAATGAGATGTTTTAAATATGAATCACTTTATGAAATAAATGAAAGCATTCAGTCATGCTTTGTTGTTTGTATGCTCAATCTTGTACTCCATTTGATTGTGAACACTGAATAGCAATTCCTGAACACTGCTTACTCATTTCAATACATAACTATCACTTATAAAATGATGAATAAGATGCAAACAACACTTAGCATATGTAGAAATAACTGTATTTTCAGTTTAAGATATAACAGTATTTAATCAGCTCCACCAATTGAGCTGTAGCAAAAAATTGGTAACAAGTTGTTTGAAAAAATGTCATCAAAATGGGGTCTCACAGTGATCTATCAATAGGATCTCAAAGTGATCTCTCTCTCTCTCTCTCTCTCTCTCTCTCTCTCTCTCTCTCTCTCTCTCCCTCTCCCTCTATCTCTCTCCCACTCTCTCTCTCTCCCTCTCTCTCAGTCTCTCCCTCCCATCCCTCTCCTCTCTCTCCCCTCCTACCACCCACTCTCTCTCTCTCTCTCTCTCTCTCTCTCTCTCTCTCTCTCTCTCTCTCTCTCTCTCTCTCTCTCTCTCTCTCTCTCTCTCTCTCTCTCTCCCCCCCTTGGGCTTGGTACTTTCTTTGGAATACCAACTCAAAATCTTGGAGTGCCTTCCCAACATCCAAAGACGTGTTTTTGAAAATTCTACAATATTTCACATAATCATGTTTGCACTAAGCATCAGGTTTGCACTTGTTTCAAGGTCAAACAAATAAAACACCTGGGTAATATCAGGCTCTCTCTTAGCTATCTAACAATGTAATTTTTTTCACATTTTAACAATGTTAAGCATTTGATCTATAATTTCTTTTGTTTGTGTGTCTATTTTTTGGCAAAAACTAGTGTTTGGTGTTTTTTTGTTATAAATTAACCGTTCATCAAAATTTCAAATAAATTACATTTTTAGAAACTAGACTCCATTCTACACATTAAAAAAATAAAAATACAATTAGTTTCCAAAGTTTATAGGGGTAGCACGGCCAAAATTTTATTTTTTAGGAAGTGTCCACTTTGAAAATTAGTTAAAAATCAAATAGTCATTAAAAATTATTAGAAAAATTGGGCATAAACTACATACTATTAGCTAATTTCTCACCAAAGTGATTTTAAAAATACTAAAAAAAGGTTAACCTTTTGAGGGAGCCACAAAAGTTGCTATGTTATGTTTTTCTAACAAAAAAAAAACACCAATTTTTGTGGCCCCCTCTTTTGAAGCCCTTAATCTCTACCATTTTCAAAAAAAATAGTAGATTAGAAAGTAGACTTAGAGCACTATGATCCTTGTTTTTGTTGCATCTCAAAATTTTAAGTGTAACTATCCTCAATTTCACATCCAAGTTCAGTATTTCTTGATTTCAGAAAAAAAGTGGCCACTTAAGACACCTTTTTGGCCCCCCATCCTTTTGCACTTACCCCAGTATCTATCAACAATGCCCTACTTAACCCTAGGGCCATAGAACAAAGGTTTCCCTTTCACTTTGTCAGATATAGAGGGTGGTAACTACTCAATTAATTCCTTAACCAAAGGTCGAACTAGTGGTTTTGAACTGAAGGCTTGGGCTTTTGGTGCAAAAGCTCAAAATTTTGGTGCAATGTCTAGGAGATAATTTGACCTAGGGCTCAACTACTTCAAACTAGGGCTTTTATGTTTTAGGTAGAGACTTGACACAAAGAGTAATAGAATTCTCAATTATGTGACAATTCAAATGAATGTCAAACCTTAAAAGAAGAAACCTAATTTAGATGATAATATCAACGTTGAAATGAAAACTAAGATAAATTCAAGCTTAAGGAATGCAAATTTCACTTGCTGGTTTAACTACGCAAGAACCCTTAATTTGATGATGGCAAATGCTCGAACAGCTCTACAATAGGCTCTAGATATGTGAGGATTGCTCTTACAATAAACAATAAGCTTTAAAGCAAGCTTTTATGGCACCAAAAGCTTTCAATTCAATAGAAAACCATCAACTTAGCCATTATTGTTCACTCACGCAAACCAAAATGGCTCAATGGTGTACTTGTAGAAACTTTGAATCTCTGTCATTTATTTGATCTTGATGTGTAGCTCAAATGGATTCAACATGGTTTGAACATTTTCCTTTTTGCTAACTCAACATCTACCATACTTTATCTCCACCAAATGTGTATCTTCTTCATCAACTTTGTGGCCCCACTGCACTTTGCAAGCTGTCAAGGGATCCACGTGTCAGCAACCCGCTAGCCCTCTGGAATTTGTAGGATTCAGATCCATGGTCATGGGCTAGTGGGAAATGGCCCAGATCAACCCAACAACCTTCAACATGCACACTATTTAATCAATAGGCTAGTGATCATAATGTATATCTTCCTTCAGTAATGGACGGTCAAGATTAAAATATCTCTATGAGAAATTATGCATGTGCACATATGTATCCCTTTAGTAGCATGCCCTTTAACCTCCCAAAATCACCTAGAAATATTTCATCGAATAATTTCATGCCCTCAATGGTTTTGCAGACGGTGGCAATGATGCCACATGGCACTCACCCGCTATCCCTCCATGAACCAAGATCTAGCAGTGGGTCCCTCACGGGTTAGCAGGGAATGGTTGAGATTAACGTATCAAAATCCATCCTAGCCATTGATTTGTTAACCTTTTACCCTGGTGCCTTTGAGAAGTGGTAGGACCTACCACAAGGGAGGATGGGTGTCACTAGTTCGTTGTCCCTCCATGTTTTTTAACTGATTATTTTATACCAACGGGCTAGTGAGTGACCAATAAAATGCATTTAGTGGGACCCATCAAGCATCATTAAGGGTTTAACACTTAGTAATTTTAATTTTTTTAGGGCATAGACAAAACCTTAGAATAGGAGTAAACTAAAACCCCAAGTCACAAGACCCATTCCAAACATAAAAAGATAGCCAAATTTGTAATAATATCAATGGAACACAAAAAATTAAGGGGTTCCACCATAATCAAGTTTGGAGACAAATGGCTAAAGCATCATTTTGCAGGCATGAGGTCACGAGGTCTAGTCTGCCCACTATCCTCGTGGTATTGGGGGGTGTGTCATGTGAGTGCCACTAGTCATGTGAAAAAATTTTACCTGACACACTGTAGTTTATGGGGGAATAGATACCCGACCGATTCTTGCAGTCTAAAAAAAAAATTGGAGACAATTCATCTACAAAGATTTGTGGAAAGGGAGCCATAAGTATTGATGGATAATCTAGGATAAAATATGTTCTTTATGTAGAAGTTCTCAAGCCCAATCTTCTCAATGTAAGTCAAATGTGCAACAAAGGATACAATCTCATATTTCATGATCAAGGGTGTGAAATCAAAAGAGAAAATTATGGTAAATTGGTGGTAGAAGGATCTAGGTCAAAAAAAACTTGTACAACCTAAAGGGTGTTAATGGAAGAAGCTATCTTCTAGGAAAAACAATAGAATATTGGTTGTGGCACAAGAGGATGGGACACATCAACTTTGATAACCTTGTGAATATTAGCTCCATGCAAGAAGTAAGATATATGCCAAAGATTATCAAGCTTGAAAGCACCTTGTGTATAGAGTGTCAACTTGGGAAATAGAAAAGGATAAGATTCAAGACAAAGGAATATTCTTCTACAAGGCCATTGGAACTAATTCATACTGATTTGTGCAAAATCAAAATCTTTTAGTAGATTCAAGATTTTCAAGTAAATGATTTAAAATGAAATGAATGCTAGAATCAAGTTTTTAAGGTTTGATAGAGGTGGTGAATTAACGTCAAATGAATTTGAGGAATTCTATGAAGAACATGGAATAAAGAAACATCTATCTACTACTAGAACTCCTAAGAAAAATGGAGTAGTGGAAAGCAAGAATAGAATTGTTTAGGTGATGAAAAGAACAATTTTGAGTGAAACCAAATTTCCTATGTATATTAGAAATAAGCACTCCATACTATTGTCTATATTCTTAACAAAGGTCAACTACATGTGAACAAAATCAAGACTCCTTATGAGCTATGGTATGGAAGACCAACAACTATCAAGTACTTCAAAATTTTTGGAGGAAAATATTACATCAAAAGAGACGAAGAAGATTTGGGAAAATTTGACTCAAGATGTGATAAGAGAATTTTTCTTGGATACTCAATTAGGAGCAAAGCTTACAAGTGCTACAATAAAATACTAAGATAGTTGAAAGTGAAAATGTTTCGGTCGATGAAAAGTCAAATCAAATCACACATGAGTAATAAGAATATTGGTTAGAGGAACCTTTTTGCTTAGAAGAAGAAGAAATTAAAGAAAACCCAATCAATCATCATGTTGTTCCTATCTTAACAACATTATCCTTGTGTTGTTCCTATCTCAACAATGATATCATAGCTTCAATCAATTAATCAGATCAATCAACTTTCACTTGGCTAGCGACAAGATCTCAAAAGGTCTTCGATATCCATACGTCGATATCACTTCATCATTCATCCATATCATCATCATTAAAAAACTCAAAAACATTCAAATATTCCAAGAAAACCCAAAAACATTTATAAATTTCCAAATATCTAAAAAACATAGCATCATCTACCATATCCATAATAACTTTCCATTGTTTGGGCACATGTTTTAAGCAAACACAAACTACACAACATACCAACACATTGAGCATTCATGAAACAATCAAGAATTGAAGACTCTAGCTAAACTATCTACAAAACTACTGATCAATTGCCAAATCTACTTTTAACATCTTATCAAACCAATCATGTCATATGGATGCATCTTTCCTACAATGGACATTATCACTACTAGAAGCAACTCTTTTCTAGTAAGAAATCTGATAGATGTTGATCTATTTTATCTTTGAGTCTTTTAAATTAATTGATTTATCTTATTTTTTTATTTCAATGTTTCTCGAGGATGTCTCAAAATGATTTAGAGTAAGAATAGGGCAATGCCATTTTTTTAATATGTCATGTTTGTGGAATGTTTTTAAGCATTGCTATGATAGGCATGTTTCCTTGTGTATATTGGACTAGATTTTAGCATTAACAAATCATCCCATGTATATAATGTCATCAATTACCTGTATACATTAGAGTTATCATGTTGTGAACCAGTGTTTCCTTACATATTTCACCAAGGTTCTATCATGTCTAGTACATTTAAGAACAATCCTTGTTTGTTGTGTCTTAGTCCTAACAATGGGTACTGAAGTCACTAAGGTTTATCTCAACTTGGTGTACATATATCCACTTATCTTTTATCAAAACTTTAGGCAAACATAAATAGACATCACCATTGCAATTCATGCCTTGGTGTGCTTACATCCTCTTGCCACATAATAAAATTCTCTACGATAAAAATAGCACAAAATAGAAAGCACCTTCTATATCAATCCATCTCTTTCTATTTACATCTCTTATTGATCAACATTCACTATCTTATCACTATCTTTATTCTACACTAATCTTTCTTCCAACTCCAAATATTTCATATTCTACTCTCCATACTCTATCCATTTTTTTCATATATATCACATCTCTCTTCTTTTTTTCAAGAGTTTAACCAAACAATTTCATTCTTTTATCAAACCCTCGAGGAGGCATCCTACATCCATTTCTTCATTTTGCTGAGGCAATATGGGGCATGTCTTCACTCTCTTTGAAACAACATTATAAAAATGCATTGTCTCAAAGAGTAGCAAAATGTAGGCACCTAATTTTGACTAAATAATTAAATTAATAATTATTTTTACTTCAACCTAATAATTGAATAATTTTATATTATTTTATTAAATTCATATTCTCTATTCATCTATATTAATTAAATAATTAAGGATATTTAGTTAATTTACTAATTATTCTTCTATTCAAAAGTTTATTTAAATAATTAATTAATTAATTAATTATCCCTTTCTCATCTCCAAAATTAAATATTTAATTATTTAATTATCTATATCCCCGCTTCCTAAAGTAAATAATTATTTTAATTATTTAATTAATTCATTTCTCTCAACATTATCCTCTTTTGAAAATAAATAAAATTATTTATTTTATTTATTAAATTCAATGTTGCACATGTAAATAATAATTAAATTTATTTAATTATTAAATACTCATGCATTTCTACCTCACCTATTGACTAGCTTACTCTCAATCCACTCATCAATCAAATCCACTTCACTCGCACTCACTTCAAGTCTTCTAACCCAATCAATTTAATCCACTAATGGTTAGTTTGAGTTAATACTCTAGTCAATCCACTTAACTGGATCATGCAATCAATTAACTAAAATCATGCAGCCACTTAACTGACACCCAATTCCTCTCATCAACTCTCAGCCATTGATCTTCTCGATATCTCTTTTGATCTTGACTATTGATCAATGTCGTTGAATATTTATAAATGTGATCATCTTCTCCTTCATTTATCATCTCAAATCACGCAAGAAAACTATACTCATATTTTGTGGGTGCTTTTGTATTTATTATGCTAAATACAAATCTGAGAGCAAAGATATCCACACCATTTCTCCCAAGGTGAAATAGAGGAGAGCAGTGGAGCTACATGTAGGGTAAAATTGTATCGTGTTTCAATGATTTCATATTTGAATCAATTTACCTTGCTTGCTTCATTCTTTTGATCTTGTTTGATTGTAATTCGTTTATTTCATGCTTTTGCAGTCATGTTGCTTTCAAGTCACATAATGAGTGTTAAAATTTTTGAGATAAATGATATGATATTAGGATTTACATGCACCTCATGGTGGGAACAAAATGAAATAGTGAAATTTACGTATCCATGTCATTTGCCACTTAGTGTTGTGCTTATAATGAGGTAATGGTGTTATACATGTATATTGTGCTAAACAGAATGATCTTGTGTAAAGGGCTCATTCCCCGAGCCTTTTTATCCATTTACATACATATATCCCTATACATTTAGCCCTACCATAACATTTACACACACTCTCTTATATATTTGTCTTATCTATCCACTTATCTATGTGTGCCTACCTCAAGTCAATCATTTTCCATTTAGATATGATTGTTATCCTATCCCAAGCCAAGTTTGAATTCATAGGGGTGGCCTCACAATTGTACATACCAAGAGTATAGATCTATGACTACACTTTCACCCTCATAGTTGCAAACTTTTTGTCTAATAAAATAAAGATCCAACATAGACTTATGAGCGTTCTACTAACATAAAAGGACTTTTTATAGGTTTGAAATCAGGCAACTTTCAAAATATCTACTTAATCTTCATTCTTAAATTACAAACTAAATATCATCCTCCATCTTATTTAATTTCCAAAATATATTATCCAATTTATTATTCTCAACTATATTTAATTATTCAAAAGTAATTATCTTTATTTAATTACGCTAACTTAATTAAACCATAAAATATCTTATTTTTATTTACAAATTTGAATACTCTTGTTTCTTTTCTTGTTCTTTATGTTTTTTTCCTTCTATTTTAAAAAAAATAAATTTTCACAACAAAAAAAAAATGCCAAATAATTTCTTCTTATATACTAAAAGCGTCGTTTCCGCATTTTGTCTTTGAAGAATCGCACAGAATATGCTTTAGCTTAAATCTTTAAAGCTCCGTGCGAATAACTTTTTCTCTTAGTTGACTCTGATTATATTCGGATGAACTTGGGAGTTTGCAAAACAAATATCAGACATGCTAAATTTAAATTGTTTTTTAAAATTTGATACAAAAGTATGACTTTAAATCAATATTTTTCGATCAAGAGTTAAAAATTAAATCTTTAAACCTTTCCAAAACATCCTTTTTTTTATATTTAATTTTTTAATAAAATAAATTAAAAAACATATAATCATTTTTTTTTTTTAAATAATGTATATTAGTAATAAAATTATTTTACATATAAATATCTTATAAAAACATTGTTGAAATTATGCTTAAATAATATTTATTTTCTTTTTAATTAATATTTTTTATATTTTAATATATCTCTCTATCAAATATAGAAAATCTAATATCAATACATATCAAATATGTAATCAATCTAAATATCTTCTTAATATGAGTTTGGTAGTATTTTTGACAATCATATTTCATATTTCGTCATTAGGATGAGATCATTTGAAGTATAATTTAAAACGTTGATAGATAAAAAAGTTCATAGTCAAATTAAAAAATATTATCAAATTGATAAATCTATTTTCATCTAATCTAATAATGGATCATAGAATTTAATCTAAAACATGAATAATAAAAAAATATTACATAATCAAATCCAAAAATATTACTACTCAAGTAATATTATAGACTATAGAAATTTAATATTTTCAACTCAATATAAAATCAATTGAAGATGGACTACCTAACAATCACGAAAGCAAAACTTAACAAAAACAAAAAATATTTAAAAATATCTCAATCTAATGAACATCATTTAAATCTTTCTCTTCATTTCTACCAACACAAACAATATCGGAAAAATTAAAATAGCTCAACATTTTTTAGAATTTACACGTGTCAATGGTAAACATCAAACCGTGGTTTATTCGATGGTTCAACATTTTTCACAATTTACACTTCTCAATGGTAAACGTCAAACTGTGGTTTATTCCGATGGTTCAACATCCCTTTACAAATTGTGACGTGACAACTGTATCTGAATATGTTTTAACTTATGTCGCCTTTAAACCTTTGACTTTCTAGAATAATATAATACTATATTTTTCGATAGTTTTGTTAAGAGTAAGCATCTTTGTGGAGGAATAATAATCAAAGATTGTGCCATAATACATAATTAAATGATATCTTAAGAAAGTAAATGTGAATTGAATAGAATTATTTAGTTTTTTTTAATTTAAAATCGATTTTATTTTATTTTATTTTATTTTATTTTATTTTTATGTTTTGTCTTGGAATTTATATAATATTTATATCTTTATTTATGTTGATTTTGTGTTTGTAAATTATTTTCATATATATACATATGTGTGTGTGTGTGTGTGTTTTCTATTATACAAATCTAATTTATAATTTATATATTCATGTTTTATGTTTCATTGAATTTCTTGATATCTATTTTACTCTATATGCTAGTAGTATTTTAGAATTAGGGGACAAATTTGTTTAGGTCGATATATAAAAAAGAGTATCTTTACAATCATGTTAAGGATTGAAAACAACCATCTTTAAACAAGTAGATACTAATTGGATTATTATACAAATTATGATTCTCTTAGTGCACCAACTTGAAAGATTCCTATCATAACACCCCAAAATCAAAAACATCAAGAAAACCTTGATTCAAACTTTTTTTTAAAAATATTTATTACATTTTTGTTGGTGTGAACATGGTTTATTACCTAGCTAGTTTCTTATTATGTCTTGTTCACACTTTCATACTTAAGTTCAATTAGCTCATTTACTTTTTGTGCCTCGTATCATAGGATAAATACACTTGTCATGATCTAACTATCACATTTTAATCCATTTTTTTCCTTTTAATTTATTTATCTATCACATTTTTGTTGGTGTGAACATGGTATACCTAGCTACTTTCTTAGGTCATATTCACATTTTCATATTTAGGTTTACTTAAGTAGTTTAATTTTTGTCTCATATAATAGGATAAAGACAATTGTCATGATCACAGTGTTGTGATTTATATGTCATCTACCTTGTAAATCTTATGTCATTTTATATGTTTCCAATATTATTGGAAAGTGTCTTTAAGCGCTTAAGGTGTCATTAGAAATTAATTTGTAATATTTAATCCCATCTATTATTTGTAATGCATTCATAACTTTTAGAATGAGGGGTTCATGGATAGTGGTAAAATTGAGATAAAAATAAATTAATCATGTGGGATAAACATTATGAGGGAAATAAGGAAGTGACTATAAGGATCAATGGAGTAAGTAGAGGTGAGTGGGAAAAGAGTGAAATGGTATTCATTATATAAGGATGTGGAGATATATATCAACCGGTGTAGGAGGTATAGTAATCATAGGTACTTAAAGAGGAAGATAATAGTTGGAATAAGATGGGTCCTCCTCCAATGGAGAAATTTGAGATGGAGAAGTAGTGGGAAGAGAATTATAAGGGTAAGAATCATATCATAATGTATTGTGTCCCATGTAATGTCTAAAAAGAGTACAATGTTGAATAAAGGAGAACATAAAGAAGAGTCCAAAGTATCATAAGGGGAATCATCATGTTGGGAGAGCTTACTAACAATATCAAAAGAGTGATATTATCAAGGAAGGTAGAGGAATCATTAGTGAGTAATCATCATAGGGGGTAGGTAGAATAATAAAAAATAATGAGGAGTTATGGATATAGAATAATGAGTGGGAAGAGAAGTATATGGGTAAGGAAAAAAGTTGTCTATGATCATAAGTAGTGGGAAAAATATGACTGAAGAGAAAAGTAAGCATAGAAAGGTGAATAAGAAGAGGTATATGGAAAGGATGAGAATCAACAAACTTTCCCTAAATGAAGGGAGAAGAGATATGAGGAATGATAGGATGGAAGGAAACAATAGGTAGGAAATAGATGTTGGGTAAGTGTAGTGAAGTTTTGCAAAGGGTAATGGTAAAGTGATACTAGGGGTAAAAGATATGGTTCTTAAGAAGATATAGAATGTTGTAATCAATTGGCAAGTAGGTAAATGTAGTAGAAGGGTGGGGTTGAAGGTTGAAAATAAAGAATGAATGTTTGGGAAATGAAAAGAGAGTTTGGAAAGAGTTAAGGAGGTGGGGTAGGCTAGAAAAGTGTACAAATAATAGCTAAAATGGGTTAAAGAGGTCCTAGAGTTTTAGAAGGAGGAGTAGAGAGAGAGATGAGAAGGGAAAAGAGATCAAATGGCAGAAAATAGATATGTGACATGCTGCTACACAAGAATATGAAGAAAACAAGAGTGTAAGGTATAGATTCACCAAATCAAAAGAAGATGAAAGAAAAAAGGATGAAAATTTTCTTTCTTTAAGTGTGCATATCAAAATAGTGTGAATTCAAGCTTATAGATCAAACTAGTAGCTTGATTTTTCAACTAATCAAACTACACAAGAGCTAGGAATGACAAAAAAACAAGAGATAAACACTTGCAAATTATATAAATTAAGAGATGGAAAACTTATGCCCCTTTGTATTTTAAAAGTGGCATTGGAAATTACACAAATTATTACTTCTTAGAATGGTCCTATTAATTTCTAGGATAAGTTTGTCTTGATTCCTATAATATTGATCTAGTCTATCACCTATCAAGGATCACAATAGAGAAGGGTATATGAAGGAAAAACCTCTAGTATAAGCTTATGTAAAAGGGAAAATAAAATAAAAAAATTGAAATAATATCACCTAATAAAATGATTCTAAAGGTTGAAACATGATGTTGGAGATTAATAAAAGATCTAAATGAAATTCTAAAGAAAACTAAATTAGGGACTAATGTGCTCGTGTATGTTTAAAAAATGGTAGTAATTTGATACAAATGATCAATGCTTAGAGTGGCCAAAATTTTGTTGGGAAACTCTATCTTAACCTTCCAAGAACTTTTATATTATATTCTAACTCCCAAAAATGTGCATACCCTTCTATAATTAGCATGCAAGTAAACTTTAATGAAGAAAATACTACAAGATGGAATTTTAAAGGAAAGACTACCCTACTAATCTCTCTTATGGATATCCCAACAAAATCAATATGCATAGAAGATTTAAATAGCTTATATAATTATATTATGAAAGAAATATTTGGTAACAATGATGGCTAAAATTGCAAAACCCTAGGAGGTGCATAAGGACAACAAAGAAGAAACATAGAAGATAGAGGAAACACAAGGAGATAGAAAAAGTGGATTACAAGGGCATAAAATAGGATGGAAAGGGTTTGTACAAGGAGATGTATGAGGGGACAAGGTGTGTCATATACTTCTAATCCATGAAATACTGAATACGATGTCTCTTGACTCTATGGTTATTAAAAAATAATCTCTCATTATCATTCTTAGGAAATAATTTTCTAGGACCCACTTGATGAATGGGAGAAATATTAATCACATTTGAGATCAATCAGATTTAAAGTAAAATTTCCAAAGTTTCAAGTAACATTGTAAATTTCCTAGGATCATTTTGTTTCAAAGTAGGAACATTATACGCATTAGCAAATTGATGAACAATTTGTTTCTCCCTAGGATCATTCCCCTTTAAAAATTTCCTAGTTTTTTTAACTTCAAAGGGTAATAAAACATAAAATATGATGACAATCCATACTTAAGTGTGTAAGATGCACATAATACATATGACATCAATATTTTAAGGGGGTACATATGTCTCTAAGAGAATAAAAAACACCTATCCCTAAGTGTGTTTAATTGAAAAGATAGATTATTTCCCTTTTTGTACTTATAATAAAATAAATGAAATTATAAAAAATTATATAGAATATAAACTTAAATAAATATGATCTACAAGAAAAATTACATGAGCATAAAGTGTAAGTAGAAATACTACATGAATGAAATGTATAAAAATAACAAGTGTTACTACAAGTGCGAACTATGAACCTAGAAATAAACTAAAGAGGCTAACATTATGTTATGGTGATAATTTGGGCCCAATCATTTAGAAGTTGTGAAATTTTGGCATTAAAACTATGTTGGGAGTACTAGTAACCCTCTTAGATGATAGTATTAGAATTGGTGACCCACCTAGCCTATGGCTTATCAAAATCAACATGCACAAACATGAATATAGCCTATATGATTTTATGTGAATTTGATTTTTTGTCCATTTAGAAATTGAATTGTGCTCTAATTATTTTTCTAGTAACCCTCTTAGATGATAGTATTAGAATTGGTGACCCACCTAGCCTATGGCTTATCAAAATCAACATGCACAAACATGCATATAGCCTATATGATTTTATGTGAATTTGATTTTTTGTCCATTTAGAAATTGAATTGTGCTCTAATTATTTTTCTTAATGTCATATTTTCCTTCCTTTATAGAAATAGGTTCATATTAAATGTCTTTAAATATAATGATATAACACCATGTCACACCACCATGTGTTAAGTATGCTCATAATTACTAATAGAAGGGGTAGAGGTGTGTGTGTGGGGTGTGGGTTATGTTTTGAATTTGATAATTAAAATTTCAAGTCCATTCTTGCATGACTCATGATTGAACTAGGTCAATTCCAAGCCACTTAGATAATAACCATAGGGGATAATAATGAATTTAAGGTAGGGAGTGAATGTATGGAAATACATACAAATGAAAGTACAATAATGAAGAATAAATGACAAACACATGAAAACTAGTGTAGATAGGGGTAAAACGAATGTAGATAAGAATAAAAAGACAATACAAAAGTGTGTCAATTATCAATATATTATTATATCAAAACATTCCACCAAAATAAACACATAACTAAATAGAAATTAATATAACTAGTATCTAATAACTTAAATACATTTATATAAAAAATATAGAGTTATTAGTCTTGAATTATGTTATTTACTTAAGAATTATTTTATAGCTTTAATTTTTATTTTTATTTTAGATTGTAGGAATTGGGTAGTCCCCCCTATAAACTGTAGTGTGCCTAGTAAACTCTTTCATGTGACTAGTGATGTTGGCACGACACGCCCTCTGATACCACAAGGATGGGGGGAGACTAGACCTTCTGACCTCTTGCCCACAACAAGATGCTTTAGCCAATCGAGCTAGGCCCCCTAGTCCATTATAGCTTTAATTAAAAACAAATATGTCAACTATATTTTAGCTTATATGTACACTATAATGACATGAGACTCTATGATACCATTTACAATGTCTCTCAAGAGAAATATACTAATTTAATCATTACAAATATAAAACTAAAATACTTTTTCCTTTACAAATAGTGCATATATCACTAATTAAAAGATAATGTTACAAATGTATTAATGAAAAAATGTGCATGAAAATAGTCACATCCTGAAAGTCCAAATAGGCCTACAACTTGTAATAGAGAACAATAACACAATTATAAAAGATCGCTCGAGCAATAACAAAGGGCCCAGGGAGAAGGTGAGTCTCGATCATCTAGTTTGCCTCAAACAAAAACAAAGTTTGAAGCATCCACAAAAGGGTCTCAATCATCATTACCATTTTTAACATCATCATCTTGGAAGGATCTCAGTCATCATTACCATCTTTAACACTATCATGTTGTTTATATCTTCAATATCAACTTGAATAGAAAAAATAACAAGACTGAACCAGGAAAACTTGTCAAATTTCGACTAACTAGCAGTCTCACCACCAAAAGCAAAAGGTGAGTCTCGGTCAACCAATTTGTCTTATACAAGAATTGTTGGCAAATGGTCAGTGCTCCCCAAATGGGATTCGTGACATGGACTAACTGCCTCTCATGGATCTATTAACTCTGACAGTTGTATCAAGCATTAATAGGTCGACCTTTTGGTGCAACGACAATTGTGGGGCCAACAATTGCTATCAAAGCCAAAGGTGTCGAGTTCGAATCCCCTCAACTGGCAAATGGTCAGTACTCCCCTCGGTATTGGTGACATGAACTAACTGCCTCCCGTGGATCCGTTAACTCTGTAGTTGTATCGGGCATTAACAGATCGACCTTTTGGTGCAATGACAACTATGGGGCCAACAAGAACATAGTTTGAAGTATTCATAAAAGGGTCTCAATCATCATTACCATCTTTAACACTATCATCTTGTTTATCTTCAATATCAACTTGAATAGAAAAAATAACCAGACTCAACCAAGAAAACTTGTCAAATTCCGACTAACTAGTAGTCTGATCAACTAGTATTCCAACCAGTTAGTAGTCTCACCACCAAAAGCTGGGAAAGAAACTTCACAATGACCTTTATTTGCCTACCAAAATAACTAATGACTTTCTTTTACTATGAATAAAATGTGAAGTGACAGCCATATAAAAAAATTATAACAGTCAAACCAAAATTCATTTGGTAGGCCTGGTTAATTTGACATTCCAGGCGTGCTTCAGCCACGCTTAGAAAACCTTCAACATGATTGACGTCGACATATTATCAGCATCTAAACAAACAAACACTCCACTGTACAAATACAATCAGTGCTTGTGTTCGACCAAGTTGCAGGGCAAGCAAAACAGAACAAAAAAGTAAGAAAAATCTGATGACGTCAAAACATACGCAATGTAAAATGGAGGTGCCAATGAAGCATTTTCAGGCCTGGGCGTGCAAGTCAAATTAGCCAAAAAAAAGCAAGAAGCCTGGTGCTTACACAGTAAAACGCGTCCCTGACGTCATCATCAACGTCATCTGCGATGCCACGCGAAACCGAAAGCGCATCCTATCATTTGCACTGTAGATTTTATTTGGCGGGCCCCAGCGACCGCACGGGTGTAAGGAAGGCGGTGGGACCTGTGGGCCCCGCCTTGCCATGCGCATAAGTAGCCGGTTTTGTTATGATAGCGCGGGTTGACGGGGGTTAAAAAACTGGGTGGGGTGGGTTTAGTTTGAACGGGATGGGAGGGCGGTCATTTCAACGGTGTCGGCCGTCAACGTGACCGTGGGCTCCGGTCGGCCATTAGCACGGCCCGTTGACTATTGATTTTGTTCTCATCATCAACTTTCTGGTCAGCGTCCAACTGAATAATAAGTACCGCGGATATATAAATATAATATATCTTGGCCCCTTTCGGGTCTCATTATTCTCAACTCGGGCTTCGCTTTCATGCTTTTGGTACTTGGGAGGTCACTGTTCATGCAACTGGTTGTGGACATATGTAACCGGTCACACCTCCGACAGCACGTGCACGCCTTACGTGATGTATTTTCACTGTTGGTAGGGTTTTAACTTATGTTTTTGTTTGGTAGGTAATGGGTAGACCTTTTGCTTGTGTAGGGCACAAGCTCCGTGCCTGTCATGCAATGTAACCCTAATC
>VDFB02373365.1:298095535-298143425 GCA_007258455.2 Sequoia sempervirens | reverse complement strand
ATCTAATCTAACACAACACACAAGATGACTTGAATAGTATGAAACCTAAAGTAACCACCTAAATATTAATTTAAATAATTACTTTAGTATTCAAGACACACACATAATTGTTTGTCAAGAACAGAGCAATGTGAGAGAATATAGATTATCATCTACTAACTCTAACACCACTACTATATCATTCACACTATTCAAGAAGGTTAGACATAGTACCGAAATAAATGTATGACATTAATAAGTTATTTAAGAGGTGTACCATCCATTTCTATTAACATGTATGCTCCAGACCCATAACTTTCATCAATTTTGTAAGGTCCTAGTCAATTAGGGCTGAACTTTCCTTTTTTCAGTTGGGACCAAATTGACATTATGTTGATTCTTACATAACACCAAATCACCTTTATTGAATAACTGAGGAATAACATTATCATTGCAACTACGCTGCTTTCCTCTAGAGTAAGTTTGAAGGTGCTCAAGAGCTTTAATGTGCTATTCGTCAAGCATTTCAAGTTGATGTAATTGTTGTTCCTTATAAGTATTATCATCAATAAGTCCTTGAAGAGCGATTCTTAATGTGGGAATCTCTAACTCCAAGGGAATTATTTCCTCAGTGCCATATACAAGGCTATAAGGGGTAGTCCCAATGGATAATCTATCATTTTTATGATAGGCCCATAACACATATGTTAGTTGTGTGTGCCAATCGTTATTATGTTTGCTTATCATTTTCTTTAAAATTTGTTCAAGGGTTTTATTAGTTGATTTAGATTGACCGTTAGATTGCAGGTAGTAGGGTGTTGAAAAATGATGTTGGATGTTAAACATCTCTAAGAAATTCTTCACGTCATTATTCTTGAATGGTGTCCCATTGTTTGAAACTAATGTGGAAGGAAGTCCAAAGTGAGCAATAATGTGTTCCAATATTAAATGACATATTACATTGGCCGTTGTTGAACGAAGGGGAATAACTTCTACCCATTTTGTGAAATAATCTATTATAGTGATTATGAATTTATGCCTGACAAAGGAAGGTGGTGAGATTTTTCTAATAAGATCTAAACTCCATACCAAAAAGGGCTAAATAGGAACTTGAGCATGAAGTTTGGAGGTAGGAGCATGAATTAGATTGCTATGTTCTTGACATTTGTGAAATTTCTTAACATATGCAAAGAAATATTGTTCCATATGTCTCCAATAGTATCCTATGCAGATTAGTTTTTGAACTAATGATCTTCCTCCAAAATGACCTCAACAAGCACCTGCATGAGCTTGTTCAAGTGCGATGGGGATTTTAGATTTTTTAAGAAATCTAAGTAATAGATCATCAAAGGATCTATGATACAACATGCCAGTGAGAATTATATATTTAGACACAAGATTTCGAAGGCGAGCTTGAGTGTTCTTAGTTTTCGGCTTAGGAAAGGTACCATCTTTTAAATAATTAAATATCAATGCATACCATTCTCTAGAGCTTTCCATAGTGGCTGATAATACTTCTTCCATTTTATCTTGTATTGATAGTTTCATAACTATATGCATAATAAATGTGAAATATTTTGAAGGGTCTTGAGGTGATATAAGGGAATTCACACTTTCCATTGCATCTGCATGTCAATTATCTTTTCGCAAGATGTTGTCAATGGTGTATGAATCAAACTTTTCTAACAAAGTTAGCCTGATATCCTTGTATTTCGATAATTTTTCATATTTTGCTTTATATGTTCCATTTATTTGTTTAATGACTAATTGCGAATCACCAAATATCTTAATGTCTCAAGATCCCATAATTAAAGTGGTTCACATTCCAACAAATAATGCTTCATACTCTGTGGTGTTATTTGTGCATAGGAAGTTTAAGTGATAAGACAAGGGAATAGGCTCTCTCGTGGGCGGTGTTATTATAACCCCCACACTAGAGCCAATTGTACACTTAGATCCATCGAAACATAACTCCCATGTATTAGTTTCAATCGTCAACACATTATAGTTAGGGAATGAATCATTATTAGGTAACACTAAAGGAGAAGGAGCATCAGCTAATTGGTCAGTCAAAGCTTGTCCTTTAATTGCTTTTTGTGAAACAAATTTAAGGTCAAACTTAGTTAACAACATAACCCACTTAGCTAAGCATCCTGATAAATCTATTTTAGTGAAAAGATGTTTTAAAGGATCGAATTTCGTCATCACATGTATTTCAACATTTAATAGGTAATGTCTCAATTTACTAATAGAAAATACAAGAGCCAAATATTGTTTCTCTATCATTGTGTATCGATTCTCATAATCAATCAGAGTTTAGCTAATGTAATAAATAGGATGTTCTTTACCACTTTCATCTTGTTGAGCCAAAAATGCTGCAAGAGCATGGGCTGATGCTGCTGTATAAAGGATGAATGGTTTTTTTTGCATAGCAGGTTGTAAAATAGGTGGAGTGGCAAGATAATCTTTCAAACTCTCAAAATCCTATTTACAATCCTCATTCTAATTAAACTGAGCTTCTTTCTTAAGGAGATGTGTGAAATGTAATGTTCGATCCTCTATAGATGCTATGAAATGACAGATAGCTTGAATTCTTCCTTGTAAAGTACATAATTGAGAAATGTTTCTAGGAGGTGGCATGTTGACTATAGCATCAATTTTCTTTGTGTCCACCTCAATGCCTCTGTGAGATATGATAAAACCTAAAAATTTTCCACTATCTACACCAAAGACACTTTTTCAGATTCAATCTCATGTATTTTCACATTCACTCAAACATCTTTCAAAGGATATTCACATTGTCTTGTCAAGTTAAAGATTTGGCTAGAATATCATCAACATAATCTTTCAAAATCTTATGTATGTAATCGTGGAATATCAATGTCATAGCTCATTGATATGTTGCATCTGCATTCTTTAATCCAAAGGGAATCATTACCCAACAAAATGTTCCCCAAGTTGTTGTAAGTGTTGTTTTGTATTGATTTTGAGGGTTGATAAAGATTTGATTATATCCGAAAAATCCATCCATGAATGAAAACAAAGAATGTCCCACAGTCGAGTCTACTATCATGTCAACATTAGGAAGGGGGAAATCATCTTTTAAAGATGATTTATTCAAATCACGAAATTTCATACACATCCTAATACAGTTATTGGGTTTTGCAACTACAACAATGTTTGAGATCCAAGGAGAATAATCAATAGATCAGATGAATCTTGAATCAGGGAGTTTTCAATCTTGGCCTTAACTAGTAAGGCTATATTAGGATTCATCTTTTGTATCTTTTGTCTTACTAATTTAGAATTTTCAACAAGGACTATGTTGTGCATCACTATCTTAGCATCAATTCTTGGCATATCTGAATAGGTCCAAGAAAAAAGTTTAGGAAAGTCATGAAGTAAAGTTGCATGGTCTTCTTGTTCATCTTTGTCAAGGCACTTTCCTATCTTTATCACTTTCTCCTTATTGTTGATATCCATTGGTATGTCGATTGTATCACCCAAAGCAAGTGCACTTTGTTTCAGAATTCAAGATTGTATTCTTCCTTGTCCTTATCAGTCTCATAACTTTCCTTTTCTCTATCTTCTTTCTTATTACTAATCATAACGCATGTTACCCATTTATTTTTAGGAGGAGTAGATGGCTTGTCATAAAATCCTAGCATTTATTTCAAGTCTTCATCATCTTCAAAGTACTCCAATGATTCTTCACAAGTTGTATCAATCAATTCTGGATGCTTCAAGGTGAGAGTTGTTTTAGGATTACACATGATGGTATTGATGTTTAACAAAGGTATTTTATTTTCTTGCGTTATCTTAGAAGGACAATATCCCAAACCAATTTTTGTTTCTTGTGTGTTAGGTTCTACAAGAAAAATAATGCCTTGTTCTTTCTTTCCACATCCTTTTCCACTATATCCAAGTCGTTTCATAAGATCATAACCTTTTTCCATAAATTCTCTCCATTTCTTTTGGGATTGGTGGTTGTTGATAATCTATCTCATCAAAGTTTGTTGTATTGTTTGTGTCTTCTTATAGAGTAGATGGGATAGTTGCTTGTGAGTTTTCTTCTGAGTTCTACGTTGACATCACCATTGTTTGTTTTTTTTTCATCTTCTTTTCTCGTGATTATGTAGTCTCCCATAAATGATGGTGTGAACTCTAAGGAACCCCAAACTTCTTCCAATAATTTCAACACCATTTCCATCTCTTGTTTTTCTTCTTCCATAGGTTCTATGTTTGATGTTGGGATTAATATGTTTAGAGGACTTGTCATTCCTTTTTCAAATTGTAAGCAAATTTCAGGCTCGGGTTTTATTTCAATTTGGTATACTTTATTGTTATAGACATACTTCATTATATGATGAAGAGTCGAAGGCACCACATGCATCTCATGAATGCAAGGTTTCCCTAAAAGAAGATTGTATGAAAGATTATCGAGCATGACATGAATAGGAATTTTCAAGGTAGCCTTTCCAACTGTAATGTGCAAAGTAATCACACCAAGCAGTTGCTTTCCTACATTGTCAAATCCTCAAATCAATAAGGAATCAAGTTGAATTCTTGATTTATCCATGCCTAGTTTATCCAAAAGGGTCGCACTACAGACATTAAGAGTAGAGCCATTATCAACAAGGATTCTTTTTATTCCCCACCCATCATAGTTGGAAATTATCATGAATGCATCATTTTTATTTCTCATTTCCAAAGGAGGTAGCTCATGTTGATGAAAGGTAATGTCTATATTAACTACATCCATTCCTTGTATTAAAGCTTCCACATCGTTTGCATTTGTACCAAAGGGAATCACTACTTGTTGCAAGGTGGTTTGAAGCATAGTGTGATAATTAGGTGAATTTTGAATTAGGTCCCATAGGGATATCTTTGCAAGAGTATTCTTAAGTTCAACAAGATCGTACTCCTTTCCACTATTCGAAGGCAAACAAGGAGCGCTAGGAAAGATGGGGTTAGGCAAAGGTAAAGTTGTTGTTGTTGGTTGTTTTGGTTGTGGATTGTTTCTAGTGTTATATGTATGAGAAATGGTATTATAATTTGATTGCTGCAAAATATTGTTCTTAGGTGCTTCAAGGGTGAAAATGGGTTTTTTTTAGTTTGAGATTTGTGTGAAGGTGGGTACATGATAAGTTAAGATTGAATCACGTTAACTTCTCTTGGTTTCGGTTTGTCATAACAAGCCTTAGTGGATGAACTTTGTGAGATGAAATCCGCAAGGGCTTCATCTAACATGTTAAAGTCATCACTACTAAAAGGCTTGAAGGTTAGGTTAACTTGGAAAAATAGATTTGACATACTCAAATAACTATGCTTTCTCCAAGTGGTTCATCAAGTTTTAGGTGGTTTTGGTTTTTGTTTTCTATTGAATTCCAAATGTAATGTAATCTAATTGAACTATGAACTAATGATGAAAATGAAAAGTACAGTAATCTAATTCTATCCATAATTCACATGTATCTAAATTAAGCTAAATCTAGTGAAATGCGTGAAACAAAAACTCTGTAAACTGAAATAGATAACTAACAGTAGCAAATAGAAATGCAAAAATAGAGTTTTTAATGTTGGAAAATGTAGTTTCAAACCTAACATGGGACTAAATTTCCCAAAGGGGCGTATGAGTCCCAATCAGGATATTTGAAGGATCTGAATGCTAAATAATAGTCACCGCAGAATACCCAGAAATTAGGCAAAACCACCTATACTAGGACTAACTTTCCTAGAGGGGTGTATGAGTCCCAGTTTAGGGCTTTTGTGAAGATTTTAGAAAATTCTGAGTGAAAATTATGCTTTTTGATTTGGATGATGTATAGACTAAGTACAAATGTCGATTTCAGATGAAGTTCAATGATGCAAGATGCAAAAAATGCAACCTATATGCACTTTCACTAATGCAAGATTTAGAAACCCTAGATGCAATTTAACTAATGCAAGGTTAATGCAAGATAGATATAGGATTATGATGCACTCCAAATCAGAATTAAGATGTTCTAGATGTAGGTTCAACAAAATGAAACATTCAAGATAGGGGGCCACTCTATCTTTGAGGAGATAGGGTTCCTACTTCACACACTTGTTTCACTCAAGGAAACCCTAGAGATCTCAATCCAATGATTGAATGAGGGGAAGAGATCTGCTAGAGGCTGTCCTAGGGTATGATTAATGACTAAATAGGGCTTCACCACCAAGATGGGGCTTGGAAAGACTAGTAACATGCAAGATATAATTATGAAACCTAGTGATGCACAAAACTTCAACAAATGATCTAGAAATTAATGCAAAACAAAACAAAAAACTTGAGAAATCAGAATGGTGCACTTAGGAATCTGAATGTGCCCAGAATAAGCTCTAAAACAATAAAAATGTAAACTTTAGGCCACATTAGGACTCATACACTAGGCTGGGCGTATCAGTCCCAAACTAGGGTTTTTAGGCTAAAACAAGAATTTGGTAATCTTGACTCAGGATCTTCAAAAATCTAGAAAATAACCTATACTGGGACTCATACGCCACTTGTGGCATATCAATCCCATTATGCTTTCTCAAAAATTCAAAGTCCATATCTTCTCTCTAATCCCTGCTCTTCTTTTCCAACCTAATTTCTAGATCTGAACCTGTAAGAAAATCTACAAAATAGAATATAGTGTTGATTGCTTATGGGGGGTTTTCCTTATTCAAACCCTTAGTTCAATAGTTAAACCTTGATAAAAAAAATAGATCTTGAATGTAAATGTGAACATAAACCATAACCTTAAGTGTATCTAAGATTAGGAAATCTGAAATGTAATGCAATCCCCTTCTAATGTGTTAGAATGAGATGCATGAATGAAACATGAAGATGAATGACTCACTTTGGGAGATCCCTAATCACCCTAATAATTCATAATGATGCATGCACCTTCCTTAGGATAAAAGTAGATTGATAATGGAGGATGAAATCACTTAGGAAACAAATCATTAGGCTTGGCTTGATGTCTAGTTGCATCCCCCCAACCTAGAATCCATCATAATTCACCATAGGCAACCATAATCAATCCTTGACAATGCTAGATCTTGAATGAAAATGAGCTTGAAGATTTGCAAAAAAATAATTATGCTGCTCCAAGACTTCAACCTTGCTTTCTCTTGAAAACTTGAATGTTGTTGTGAAAGAATGCTTGAGTGCTTGTGAATGATTAGATCTTGAATTGCTTTCTTTAGATGAAAATAATGACTTAGAAGCTTATTTATATAGGAACTTTATCTAATTTACCGTTATTTAGATCTCAAATGCCGACATCAACTAAAATTTTGAATTAAAAACTTGAATTTCCCACTCAAACCCTAAAAATAAGCCACACGAGACTCATATGCCCAAGGTGGCGTATGGGTCCCACCTAGGGGGAATCATATGCCCAAGGTGGCATATGGGTCACACCTAGGGGGAATCTTACACCCAAGGTGGCATATGGGTCCCACCTAAGGGGAATTATATCCCAAGGTGGTGTATGAGTCCCACCCTAGTTTTTCGGAGTGGGCCAATGATGGGTTGTTAGAAAATTTAATATTTTTATTGATTTTATCAGGATTTTAGTTTAAATAAGCCTTGAGATCTGAATTAAAGGGTCCTAGGAGCCTATTAATGATGATTTAAATGGTCATGAATCCAAGGGTACCAAAATAGGTCCAAATTAAGCAATAAATTGTACTATCTCTAAGAAGGGAGTACAATTTCTATTGCCACATGTATGGGAGTCAAACTTAGGCATGACTTTCCCATAGCCACTTGCTTGTGTGTGTGAGTGCATATCATCCACATGCATATATGTCTCACCTCTCTGTGGGCTCACCTAGTGGATGACCTGAGGTTCCACTAGCCCTTGTGATCATGCATTTGGTTTGCATAGTGGACAATGTGTTTCACTTGTAAGCTGCCCTTTTTGGATACTCACCCAACAGACAACTTGGAGTTCCGTTGCCTCAAAGTGACCATGCATTCTTGGGAAAAAAAACTTAGATCTAATCCACAACATGTAGGACAAACAGTCAAAGCTTGATCCTTCCTTATTTTTATTTCATCTTTATGTCTTTGACATTGCATGTTTGTGTATCTTGTATTGTTGCATACCATACACTTTGTGTGTGTCCCTTTGCGCTTATGTTTGTTTCACGTAGGATCTTGGATCCTGGGTGCTTGGACACCTCCTTTGATCTTTATCATCCTAGACCATCCACATCGATACACGTGGACCCCTCTTGAATGTCTACTTTAGTGTAAGTTTGAAGCAAGTTCCTCCCCTTACTAAAGTGGGGGCTAAATGTAGTGTAGAAAAAAGTATCCCTTTTTCACACTTAATTTGAGAATGAATAAGTAATGGTAAATTGAACCTAATTATGCCTTATTTAGGGTGTTGTAAAGTGTATCCTAACACTTTCACACAAATCTAGGGATTTATTAATTAATTGGGCTTCTTTATGCCTTATTTGGTCCTATTTTGCATCTAGAAGCCTTATTAATTACATCTTTCCATGGATAATCCTGACACTCATCACATAACCAATCATAATTTAGTGTTTTGGGTCATGTGTTCCAAATTTGGTGATTTGGGACTCATATGCCACCTTGGGTGTATGATTCCCACCTAGGTCGTGGGACCTAATTTCAAATTTCACATTAAACAAGACCTATCTTGGAGTGTGTGTTCCAATTTTTAGCCACTGGGATTCATACGCCAAAACTAGTGTAAGAGTCTTGCTCTAATAAGAACCTATTTTGAATTCAATTCTTGGTGAGATTTTATCCTCCTAGATCTGATGTCAACTTGTAGTGTTGTAATTTTAGGAAATTTGACATAAATAAGTATAAATACAAGGTTATATCATCATTTCAACACATAAGAAATCCTAGAACTTCATAAGCAATCAAAAGCACCTTCACAAGGGTTCAGAAGAGCATTCAAAAACTTTCAAGAGCATTCACATGGAAGATTTGTAGAAGATTATTATAACAATTTAAGATCCATCATCATGTCAAAGGCATAATCCATCAAGCATGTTGTTGAGCTAGTGTTGTGATGTAGCATTCAAGATCCAAGTTAAGCATTGTTCTACATCTAATTCAAGATCAATATCTACATTCTTCATGGCCAATTCATGTTAGATTGCAAATTTACATTTCAAGACATCATTCAGGTATCATTGTTCATGTTTCATGTTTCATTGTTTCATCATAAGGTCTAATTACCTAAACAGGGTTTGACCAAGGAAAACCACCATTCCCTAACAAAACAACATTTTTCTCCTCTCTTTGTGTGATTGCAGGTTTATAGGTTGAAGAAAAAGTGGATTTGGAGCCTTCAAAAGTGCCAAAATGATAAAGTTGCAAAAGTTGTCAAAGTTGTCATGAAAATTTGTCAATGCTCATAGAAACACAGATCTAGGGAAAAATATTTGTTGTGCCATCAGCACACATGCCCCGTTCGGAATAGGGACCCTCTTTTCTTTTGCCTTTCTGGGCCATTCTATTTCTACCTCATTTTGTGTGCCCCCATTTTGGTGTCCTCGATGGTCAACATACCTTCAAACTCTCATCTTAAACTGACCATGTGTTGCCCACTCCATCTTATTCAAGTCCTAGTGCCTTCCAGACTCTCCTTGGTAGTTTTCTTCTGGCAGCGGCCTTGGGGCCTGGCAGGCCCACCTTGCCAAGTTTTCCTTTCTAAGTTTTCGCCAGGTGTTTGCCATTCCAAACGGCGGAAGGCTCCCCCCATCTTGAGCCTCGGGACCCGGTTCCCTATTTTTTGCTAGTTTCAAATTTGTGAAGTTTTGGATTGCCTTCGCCCGCTTTGGGTCCAGTCCACCGAATTTCCGTCCCCAGATTTCCCTGCTAACTTGGTCATTTCTGACGACCGATTTGAGGTGTCTTTCCACATTTTAGACTTTGGGTATCCCTTCACCATCAGCTTCCAAAGTGCACTTTCAAATAGCCGCTGACCCACGTCCTTCTGACCCTCAAACCCCAGGCCTCCCGCCGCTACCCATAAGTTTGAACTCACCAACCCAATGGTCAGCCATACGGGCGTTAAATGCAGACATTAAATGCTATTGAGGGTATAAATATAAGGGCCGACCTGTCATTTTCATTTGTCATTTTCATTTGTCAGGTTTTCCAGAGGAGATTAGAGTGCTTTCTAGAGGAGATCATAGTGCTTGCCAGAGGAGATCATTGCACCCATCGCTTGCCACATTCGCGTTCGAGATCATCATTCGACCTCCCTTAATGGATTTCACACCTTCTCCCTTCGGACCTTCGAGGTAGGTTTGTTGTCCACCCTCCCGAGAGGTTTTTTCATGATTTTGTCCTTAAAATAATGAACAACATGGGCTAAAAATGAATTTAATTGATAGAACCCAATCAAATGCACAAAACCCATGTCTTGGAATCCTCGAAAACCTCCAAGTCATTTCCTAGGATCAATCTAGAACTCTCCCTCGCTGCTGTTGTTCTTGGTGCAGGGAATTCATACCCTGTGGGCCTGCGCCGGTTCGTCACCGTGAAACTTAGTAAATAGACAAACCTTTTCCAAATGACGAGACCACCTCTTGGGCCCGTGACCCCAGAAATTCGTTGGTAGTTCGCCGTCAGGCTCAACAAATTTTACAAACTTGAGACTGGCCTGCATTTCTGTTTCCTAGGCCCGAACCCCCATAATTCCTTGTTCGGAACACCACGAAGCTTCCCCCATTCCCAAACGGTGGAATGACACTATCCGCCCGAGCTCCGGGGCTCGCCTTGCCTCTCGTCGTTTGGCGTTAAAACGCGCAACAATAACAGTTCTATCTCATTTCTGGGTCTCGTTCCGCAGACTGCCGTCCATGGACTTCCGTTGCAACTTCACCGTTTCAAATGACCATTTGATGGTGACATTCCGCCTCCTGGGTGCCGACCTTCCATTTGCCACAAGAAGCAAACAATGATAAACTTTGACGTCCTTGCCCTCGCCGGGCTCCACCCTCCGGGATTCCTTCTCATCTTTTCTGTCTCACAAGAGAAAAGCATGCACATCTTCCCGACCTTCGTGGCTTGCCATCTTAGTCACCGAAAGAAAACTAAAGAGGAAATCTAACGTCCAAGTGTGAAGCCGGGTCTGGTCGGCCGAGCTGCTCCCACCGAGTTTTCGTGCCTTAACCGCCGTTCAAAATGGCGAAACCTTGACAAATTCCTTCCCATTCAGGCCGAATGCCTTGAAATAGAAAGTGAACATCAGCAGTCTTTCAGCCTCCTAGGTCATTTCTTTCATCGGAACTCCGTTTCTTCTTGGCTGTTTCAAACAACAAAGTCCTGACAGCTTTCCGGCCCTGAACCTCCGGGTGCTGCTGAAGTGGTCAAAATAACCTCAAATTTGAAAACCAATCTCGACCCACATGCTAAAATTTGACCCTCTTCAACACGATCCTTTCAAACCATCAAATTGTGATGAAGGGAGAAACAACCCAGATTTCCCCAACCTATTCACCCTTTCCAAAACAACATTCCTGCTAGGGAAATCTGGCCCGTTGGGCCCAGATCATCTAAAACCCCTTCAAAAAGTGACTAATGACATCTGAAAGAAAATATTTAAATTTATTAATCATATGATGTCTAATTGGATTTAGTTCACGGGATTTTGACTAATTTTAATGCTTTTGTAATTAGTTGTGCTCATTATGTCTATATCTGCAGGATATATGGAATCGGGTGCAGGACCCTCAGGGGAAACTGCAAAGAGGGAGAAAGGAAAGAAATCAGGAAAGAATCCTCGTGGAAAGGAGGATAAAGACTAGATGAAGTTCTAGTTTTAGGGTGAACCTCTATGTTCGAAAATCATCACGGGCTGAAAGGAAATCATAGACACCAATATCGGCCATATCGATATTGATGAATTCAAACAAAGGGTCAGAGTTCACCAAAAGGCTGACAATGCCAGATTGATCAGGTAGAGTGGGATTGTGAAAGTGATAGGCTTCCCCCCGTTTCTCATTTCCCCTAAATTGGTTATGGCTTGCTGGCAGGCCTACCAACCCCAAACAAGAACCATCGTTGACAGAGATGGGAACATCCTCGCTAACATGTCAGCTGAGGGAATTACTAAAACTTTCCACATTCCCACCTTTGAGGAAATGGAGGTTCCCACCATGGAGGAAGGAAATACAACTTGGGATGAAAACCCAATGGGCTACAAAAAGTTGATAAATCAATACTGGCTCAAGGAGAAAACAGGCAGCACTGTGAAGGTTCCCCAAGAACTCTTTTGCAGCGATTTCTATTAAGACTACCACGACCTAGTAACCATGCTGAGCTAGGTCATGGGCCTCCCTTTTGCTGCATTTTTTCAAGAATGGATGGTAGACTTTGTTGAACAAATCCTCCGTGGGGACGAAGATGTCACCACAAAGGCCACATTCTACTAGGGAGGCATCATAAGCGACTACTTCCATGAGAATTTTATGAACATGAAAAAGAGCTCTAAATTCTACATGACCTCCTATCTGGTCTATTCACTAGCAGAGTAAAGGAAGTACAACTGATTATTTGTGGCACCTGATGAGGAGCAGGGCCAAAGATTAAAAGCATATGACAGATATCCCCAGCTACAATTCAGAAACTTCAAGGAGTACTGCAGGGTGAATGATGCCTTCATTTGCCACATCATCCGGTTGCTTGGAGGGGATTTTGAGAGAAGGGTCTCTCATAGCGCACAAGAATTCCTGAAACAGTATGCCTTCCTATTTATTCAATTCCCCAAATTTATATATATTCGTGCCCAAGGCTTCATAGAAAGGCCGAATAAGCTGCCCCGGTACCCCCAATCACCGGATTATATTGCTAGAACTCTCCCAGCAGCTACAACATGTGCATACCATCCTCTATAGAAAACATTTGGCAGGGATTCCTTATCCCTTAGCCTTCGGTCAAGGGATGTATAAATTGAAAACTTCCCAGTGTGCTGGGAATTTAGAAAAGGAGTTGGCAGAGTACCACTTCTGCCTACACACTGCTCATCCGCGGGTAGACCCCTATGGGGACGTAAGAAAGGAACTTGGACCAGAATATGCCCACCTACATCATGTTGAAGATTTTTGGGCAGTCTTCCAGGATGACAAAGAGGTGCGCGTGAGGCATTACATGCGGATGACCGCATACTTCAAGAAAAGGGTACAGTTGTTTCCTATACTAGACCAGGTTGAGGAGGATGAATGCACCATCAAGGATTCGTGGTATAATTCAGTCTCCAACTTGCCACTGCCTGCAGTAGATTGGGATTAATAGGAGGTCGATGACCTCGACATTGTGAATAAACCAATCATGGCTCGAACCAAAGAATGGATTGATGGAAAAGTAGCCCAATTAAAGAAACAAGGGGTTGTCCTGACATATGAAGGGCTCAAGAGTGAGCCTAGTGCCACAGAGGATGGCGCTGCTACAACTTCGATGGGTAAGACATCCAAATCTCCTCTGCTCATTAGATCAAAAAAGAGGAAAGGGACTGAAACATAGTAGTCTCAAGATCCTAAGGTGTATGCAAGGAAAGATTCAAGAGGCTCATCCTCTAAGAGGCCCAAGTGATTAGGAAGTGCCACAAAGCAGCCAACACTTCAAGAAGGTGGAAGATTAGTAGAGGACATAGAACTCCCTACAAGGGAAAAATAGCTGGAGGTTGTACCACCTCCTAGAGAAGAAGGAGATATTGAGGACAACCTTGAGGAGCACATGCACGAGGAAAAATAGGTTGATGAAAGAAAGGAGAAGGAAATTGAGATAGAGGAAAGTCCCCGAGGGAGATTGACTACTAAGCCTCCTGTCAAACGTCTCACATTCATCCAAGACTCTGATGAGGAAGAAGGAAACAACACCAAAATGAAAGAAAAGACTCCCACAGGTGAGTAAACAGAGATCCAGATAGAGGAAGATGAGGGTGATTGAGAAATGCCCAAGGAAAAATCTACCATGCCCGAATGGCTAGAGAAGCAACTTGAAAAGAAGACTCCCGCCCCGAAGGACCCAAGAGTGAGGCTAGAGGCTATCCTAGCCTGAACACAGATCTCAACCAAGAAGGAGAAGAAGCCCAAGGTTAGATCCAAGGTAACGATGGATGCTTCTGGGTCCCGAACTATACAAATAGCAACACCGGTGGTAGGCTAGGAGGGAGTAAGCTACAATGTCTCCGCCATTAACTTGGGGACTGCTACCAGAGAAGAAAAGGTGGAACATCTTGAAGAGTTAGTAGCTATGGTGGTGCACCTAATACAACAATATAAGGTGTCGAAAGTCAAACTTAAAGCACAAGTAGCCGCCTTGATGGATTACATCCAACAATGGTCTTCAATGGATGACATGCCTACCATGTCCACAGCTCCACCCCAACTGCTTTCCAAAGAACAGATTGACAAACTGGAAAAGAGGAAGAACTTGGATAAGACTACGGAGAGCTAGTTCCGACAAGTCCTGTACGTCGAAAACATGGGTATTAGCCGGGCTGTTCAGATAGCCAACAAGTCCTTAGATTTACAACAGGCCCTGGAAGGAACCAAGAAGCTCTGCACCAACTTCCCTGCAATGTATAATTCCACCTATCCAAAGATTGAGGCCATCCTTCAGCTACCAAAGGCCACGTGGGAAAAGGAGCTTGCATTCAAAAGGGATGACCATTGGTTGGTGGACGTATGGAAGAAATATTTTGATAATAGGAGGGAAAGAATAGAGTAGATAATGGATAAGGTGGATCCGGATATCAAATGGGTCAAAGAAATCAGGGTGGACTAGGCCTAGTATTTGAGGCTAGTGATGGGATATGACATGCCCACAGTGCAAATGGATCTGGAGAAAATAAAGCCTTATTTCCAGAAGAAAGCGGAGGATGGGATGTCCAATGAGATAACTATAGATTTCATGAGTTTTTCCACCCGTACCTTCGCCCAATAGAAGGTATTCAAAGATCATGCCGAAAAGTATAACGAAGACTGGAAGAAGCTTGAAGACAACTTGAAAGAATGGAGTTATCAAATGCTACGGTTCAAAATCATAGAGGTTGACAAACTCCAACTGACGATTTTGAAATTCATGGCATATGAATCTTTGAAGAAGCAGGAAGGCAGCCCTATTATCAATGAAGAGCTCCTAAAGGAATAGCTACAGCAAAAAGAGCAATCAACAAAAGACAAAATGCTACAGTGTTGTCACTAGATGATGAAATAGGGATATGGACAAAACTGCATTTTAAATTGTAATATATTGGGGGTAGGTAGAACCCTATTTTGTAGTGAATCTTGGCCATTCATTCTACTTTTTGGGCACTATAAATAGGGGATCCCCTCTCTTTTCCAAAGGGAGTTGAGTTGTTGTAAAGACATGCTGCTAAAACTTATAATGAAAATACATTGACTTGGTGCATTTCCTGAATTCTTCACATGTTTCATGATTCAATATCCTTTGTTAGATGCTTTATTTAGATTTACATTGTTGTTTTAAGTTAGATTTAAAATGCTTAGATAGATTCTGATAATGCTATTCTGTAGTTATGAAAATTGCCGCTTTGTAGATGCCTTCCTAGTCCACACTTTTTGCTATTTGCTATTGGTAGATGGCTATGTAAAGTTAGTCTGGGCTTGAATTCAAAGCTTCCCCCCACATTTTATCTTTGTTCATGCATATATATGGTGAATAAATGGTGAAATATCTGTAGGCCTTAGAAGATAGCACAAATTTCATGAGACTGTGAGATTTATGGTTAAGTGGAATTCTATTTAAAGGAAGCTATCCACGGCAGGAACTCCATGATTACTATTCATAGTTAGTTGCAAATCTAGGAACCTTCTCTCTTCCCTACTCTTTTTTCTTTTTTATTAAGAAACAACCCATGCTAAGGTTCATTGAACATTGTAAAGCCAAACTTAAAGAAAACACTAAAGTTTTAGATTGCTATTTGAACCTACAAAAAATTTCACCGTTACTCCCATCTCAAAAACTTCAAAATTTAAGATCCACTTCACTTCTAGCTATGTAATTCTACCCTGTGATTACCAGCAAAATCACATCAAACATCAATTAAGGAATTCCATGCAAGTCATGACGACCTGACACCCGAGAGACCTTTGGGAGATTTTTAGCAACTTGATGTTGGAGATTTCCTTTCAAGAGAGGTAGTGTATCTATGCATTGCCTGTGTTGAGAAAGTGTACAAAACACCCATCAACAGAACTAGTGCTAGAGGGAGGGCCTCGTGAAGCTAGATTAAATTTGATCATTCTCCCCTGAATGATTTCAAAGAGTTTTACGGTCGACACCAAAGAAAGGAGAATTTCGAGAGTTGCTGCCCCCCACAAGGGAAAAATGAACTAAGGGAGGAAACACCGCCTCTTCCTCTTCCCTTCCACCTTTACCTCCATTCAGATCTTGTTCATATTTCACCTAGCCATACCAAAATACTTTTCCACCTCTTGTCTCCGACAGCCAGGAAGTTGCCTCTCTCCTGGCCCTGTCAGCCCAAGGTACAGTCCAAACAGCCACAACCCAGGTGCAGTCCCAGGCTGCTGTTTTACAATAGGTGCAGTTCCCAATTGATATCCTTCAACAACAAACATCACTTCCACCTCCTGCCATGGCTTGGTTACCACAAAATCATCCGCCATTGCAATTTGACACTTACCATGATATACCCAAGAATCTAGAAGGCTTATGTTCAAAATTCCATCCTCGTGACCCACAAAGGACTGCAGAAGAACACATTAAGATATTTGAAATAATAATTACGGATATGTAGGTTGGTCATGAAGACATTGCATGCCACATTTTTCCACATTCGTTGGGCGAGGAGGCCTTTTATTGGTACATCAATTTGCCGAGGGGGTCCATTACTTCATGGGACCTCATGAAGAATGCTTTTTTGCAGAAGTATAAGATTCCAATCAGCCCCTCGGAGCTATACCAACAATTTATGTCCATCTGGAGGGAAGTTAATGAACCTATTGGATCATTTAATGATCATTTTCATCATGCCTTTATGAGATTTTAGGATCCCTACATACATAATTATGCTACTGCCCTTCCTGTCTACTATGCAACATTGGACAACCTTACGTCAGCATTGGTAAAAAGGATGCACCTGTTGCTCACCATGCTAGTAACTGCTTATACAAAGGTTGTTGTTGCCAGTGCAGATTTGGGATAGAACATCTCCGATCCGCTGCCTTCTTTGGGACCAGTAGCTCATCTGATGCAAGTTCAAGGGCTTAATCAAGCATTCGCCCACCAGACTCCTCTTATGAACCAGGTGCCCTAGCTGCCTATCATTCTGCATCTCGGACAACCAATAAATTACACACCTCCTGGGCCTTCTTATTTGTAGCCTCAACAACAACAAAGTTATCCTTAGGCTCCCCAACAACAACAAACATACTCTTAGTAGTCGCAAGCACCTTTGTACTTGTCGGGACCAAAATTCCCCTCTGCACATCAAAATCAGCCAGTGGCCTCACTTGTCTTTCTCCAAAATCTGGTACCACACCCAAGCAACAACGCTGAGAAGGAAAAACCTGAAGAGCTAACCAAGATTATAAAGAAAATGTCTATGGAAATGACACATCTAAAGAATTAGAATAACCAATTTGAGGTATCCCAGCGTAGCATCCAGGCTAATTTTAATCAGGAAAACTGAGACAACAGGGATGGTAGGGACAACCGAGAAGCAAGCTCTTCTTCCAGGAAGAACTATGATAAAGGGTAGAATTCAAATCAAAACTTCGAAAGGAGACCTTCTTAGAGGAAGAATCGCACATGGAACACAAAGCCTAATAACAGAGGTGTCCCTACTCCTCTTGATCAGCCGACTAACAATGAAAAAATGACGAGTGGGGTATATCTCGCTGAGGCAGCCTTGTCCGGATGGTGCCAGATTCACAAAACCAACAGATACTCTGAGTTGGATTGTCCTGAATTCTAGATAGCTACTGAAATCTTCCAAGTGGAGGTCCAAAATGCTGTTGATAGTTCCAGTTGCAAAGACATTGTTCCATCCGAGCCTTATGACTCTTCTTGTCTTGTGGTGAACCAAGCACCACTCTCGTGAAGTGACCGCAATCAGCCCGAGATTGAGCTTACCCCCGTTGAGAGCGAGGAAGTGCAAGAGGTGAGTAACAAACAAACCTTGGCTCAACTTTTCAATTAAGTAGATAATGGTCCAATAGATGAGGGAGAAATGTATATAGATGAAGTTCACATGTTCCACCAAAGAAAAACTCCTTACTTCCTTAGAAATAGGCAAGCGGGTGGACCCTTTACAAATTTTACTCCACCAAACAATTTTACTACCCCGCCTAACCCTAATGCTAATAATAACCCTAGGCTTCCCCATGTACCTACTCAATACCTTAACAAGGATAGGCCTCAAAATCATTCACAGAATTAGCCTCTAGGCCAACCCCAAAACCAGTCAAACCAAACAAAAGCCCAACCTTCCAGCTCCACCATAGGCCAAGCCTTTGACTCCGAAATCAAACAAATGGGTGAATACGTGGCAGAGGAGTTCAAGAAAGTGAAAATCAGCTTATCTGCCTTCAAATTGCTCAAAGTACCTACTGTAAGGCATTCCTTTTTCAGGGTACTTAATGGGACCCCATCCTCTAAAATGACACAAGAAGCGTTAGCTAAAAGAGTCACCTTTGAAGAACCCAGGCAACAACCTGTAGTTCATGACAACATAGGGAAAAGGAAGGATGTTCCCCAAAATCAATCTACGGGTAAGCAACCCAAAAAAGAACTAGATCAGAACAATATACATATCTCCAAGGATCAACCACCCAGGCAAACCAAGGATAGAACCGATGATAAAGACAAGGCTCAGGTGGCTCAGGTAGACATGCCCATGGGCCTCTTCCAAGGAAAATTTGAAACTCCCCCTTTCCTTACTGCCATTCAGATATTTAAAAAGAATTTGCACAACTGCCTTCTCGATTCAGGAGCATCTGCTAATGTTATGCCCCTTGCGGTGTGCAAGGCTCTTGGGATTACCCCCACACCCTCGAGAAGGAAAGTGACTCAGCTAGACAAAACAAAGATTAACATTGTGGGAGAAATGAATCGAATCCCGATGCAAATTGCTGTAGATCCAAGAATACAACAAGTCATTGATATTCAAGTGGCTGACATTCCCGACGCATATGGGATCATCTTGGGCATAGACTTCACTAAGACATTGAATGGATATGCTGCTACAGATCATTCTCACATGTGGCTACCATGGAAAGGGCTACCAAATCAAATCCATATAGACCGCGAGCCCCGTATGAAGTACATGATCACAAAGTACAACCTAAACGAGGTGCTATTTGTTGAAACGAAATTGGGAAACTACTGTCACTTTGCCTGCCAGGGTGACTTTGAACCCCAAGAAGAGTGTGTTGCCGAAGTCCTCTTGGTGCAATGCAACCCTCCAACTGACTTCACTCAAATTCCTCAGAGTAAAAAGATGCTGATAGAATCAGATGAGAAGCCCGATGAAGATAATAACTTGGGACTACTCAATGGTTTCCAGGAATTTATGGAAAAGTGCATGAAGGATCAACTAAGCTTGGGTGCTCGAATGGATTTCTAGGATCTCTTGCTACCAAATTGGTGTAGAATTCACAATGTTGTTCACTCCGAGTTTGATTGCTACTTGTGCCAAACAACAATAGAGCATGTCAAAAAATAAGCTTTCCCTCAGAAGAAAACACCAAAGGAGGTGCTAGTAGAACCACCCGCTGCTAAACACACTAAGCTACAAGACTCCTCAAAGGTCGCAGAGATGAACACCTAGCCAAAAGGAAATAAGAGCCAAGTTGGGCCCGAAGTCAAAGAGCTTTCCAACTTTTGGACGCTTCGATTCGATGGATCCGAATCAAAACAAGGAGCTGGTGTCGGGTTTGAACTCACCAGCCCAACGAGTAAGACCTTTCTTGCTGCCTATAGGTTGTAGTTTTATTGCACAAATAATGTAGCAGAATACGAGGCACTAGTGCATGGTCTTCTTATGGCCTTAAATTAAAATGTCAAAATGCTGCAAGTGTTCAGGGACTCCGAACTCGTAGTCAAACAAGTTAGGAAATTATATTCCTGCCATGACAGGAGACTTGCAAACTATAGGCATAGGGTCTAGGATCTCTTAGAAGGTTTAGATACATTTAATATACAACTGATCCCTCGTGCTCAGAATCATACAGCCGATGCTTTGGCTCAAGCAGCCAACACTTTGCAACCCCTCTCCTTGTCCGGGCTTAAGAATTTTATAGTTGAGCTGACATCCACACTGTCCATCCCTGATAATGTCACTCACTTTTAGGTTTTCAATTACAATAAGCACATCCTCGACTTCATCATGAGTTCTAATGTCTTTGCGACCCAAATAATTGATGAGGCTAATCCGGAAGCGGCCGAATTGGATGTAGAAGGGGTCATCAACCTCAAAACCAACACGATTCCCAGAGGTATGGTTCAGCTTGAACGTATATTTGATTTGGACCAAATTAGAGATCAGGATCAATAAACAAAGAAGGAAGCCATAAGCAACCAATGTGATGCTCACAACCTCGAGACTGTCGAGGAGATAAAAAATGTGTTTATTAGCAAAGTATGCACACCCAAAGAAAAGAAGGGAATCATCAATGCATTGCGGAGGTATCACAACATGGTGGCATGGCATCATGCACACCATCCCTCTTAAGACAGAGGTCAGGCCTTTCCACCAATGACAATGTCCTATCAATGCCTTGCTAGAGCCCATCATTTACAAGGAGGTATAGAAGTTACTCTCAGCAAGAATTATCTTCCCAGTCAGGCATTCCACATGGGTGGCTAACTTGGTCCCGGTCAGAAAAAAGAATGGAGAAATTAGATTGTGTGTAGACTTCCGCAATCTGAACAGAGCTACAGAAAATGACAACTATCCAGTGCCTTCATTAGATGAGGTACTACAGATTGTTAACAACTCCCAAATGATGTCCTTCCTCGATGGGTTCTTTGGATATAACCAAGTAATGGTGTAGTACAAAGATCGCCATAAGACAACGTTCACCACTAAGTGGGGAACCTTCGCTTATAGGAGAATGCCCTTTGGGCTCATCAACGCTGGTGCCACTTTCCAACGTGCCATGGATATTTCCTTCAAAAATATGATTGGAAAGTGCATAATCATCTACATGGATGATTTAACTGTGTTCTCCAAAAGGCAGAGTGATCATGTCTTTGATTTATGCAAGGTGTTTCAGAGGTGTAGGGAGTTTGGAGTTTCCCTTAACCCAAAAAAGTGCATTTTCGGTGTGATTGAGGGTAGATTGCTCAGACACATCATTTCAGAGTAGGGAATCTCCATAGACCCTAAATGCATCCAATCTTTGCTGAAGATCCCACCACCAGGCAACAAGAAAGAATTAAAATCCTTCTTCGGAAAGATCAACTTTGTCAGGAAATTCATCACAGGCTTGGCTGAGATTGTTAAACTGCTCAATGCCATGCTAAAGCAAGATGCCAAAATTGAGTGAACTCCCGAAGCCAAACATGATTTTGAAGCAACAAAAAGGGCTATTGCTGAGGTGCCTGTGCTCGTCAACCCAAACTATCTGAATCTGTTTTATATCTATTCATTCGCTTTAGAGCATTCCTGTGCCAGTATTCTGACTCAGAAAGATGATGAAGGAAATGAACACCCAATCGCCTTCATGAGTGCCCCTTTGAAAGATGTCGAATTACGCTACCATAACATAGAAAAGAAAGCATATGCACTTGTTAGGGGGGTGAAGAAATTTAGGCATTATATATTGTGCAATAAAGTGTTCGCCATTGTCCCCGACCCAACAGTGAAAATGCTACTTATGCAAAATGAATTAGGTGAATGAAGAGCTAAATGGGTCACACTGCTCCAGGAGTACGATATGGAAATCCAACCAATGAGGTTGGTAAGAGGATAGGCCCTCACTCACACAATTGCCGAAGCAACAACAGAGGTAGGACTCGAACTCACTATGCAACAATACCAGCTTGAGGATATTTCCCCGGGAGAATGGTACAAGGACATTGTTTATTATTTGCTGAATCACAGGTGTCCACCTCACCTACAAGGAGTCCAAAAACATTCTCTCAAACTGAAGAGTAGCAGTTAAATGTTGTAGGGATCCATTTTATACAAGAAAAATCATGAAGGCATTTACTTGAGATGCCTTGGCAAGGAAGAAGCAGATAGAGTCTTGAAAGAATTTCATGACAATTTTGGCATGGGTCATGGTTCCAGACCTTCCACTACACATCAGATACTAAGAGCAGGGTATTATTGGCCAACGGCCTTCAAGGATGCTTATTGTCATGTTCGCTCATGTCACATGTGTCAGATCGCCGCTACCAAGGAGAAGAATGTTGCTGTCCCCTTGCAGCCCGTCCTGGAGGAGAGAACGTTTGCCCAATGGGGTGTCGACTTCATTGGTATGGTAAGCCCTCCATCATCTATGGGACATAGGTACATTATTACCGCCACTGATTATTGTACTAGGTGGATAGAAACAATTGTATGCAAGCAATGCACAACTGAGGTAGTTACAAATTTTCTGGAAAGTTTCATTTTAAATCACTTCGGTTGTCCTTATGCATTAGTGTGTGATAATGAGTTTTCTAGTTGGGCCTTCGACTACGAGATTGCTCTTAAATTTTTGTCAAATTACTACCCTCAAGGCAATGGCCTTGCCGAGTCCACAAACAAAAACCTGATCACAATGATAAAAAAATTACTTGATAGGAATCCCAAGGATTGGCATACCCAGCTCTGATTCGCCCTTTGGGCGGATCGCACCTGCCATAAGGCTGCCCTTGGTGATTTCCCATTCCATCTTGTTTATGGCCTAGAGCCCATATTTCCTATCCATTTGAAAATTCTCACTCTCCAATTTATCAACAAATTTTACAAAGGGCAAGACCGTAGAGAAGCTCGATTAGCTGAGCTCTTGCATTTAGAAGAAGTCTGAGATCATGCGATAGAAAATTTCACCAAACATCAGGGTGTGATTAAGCGATGGTTCAACTACCGAGCCAAGGTCAAGGCCTTTAGAATTGCAGATTTAGTCTTGTATTGGGACAAGGCCCATGAGAAGAAAGGGGGACACAACAAATTTGACAAGCTTTGGCTTCACCCCTTTCAAATAGCTAAAAGTTTGGGAGACAATGCTTTCCACCTAAAGACCTTAATTGGTGAAAACGTCTCATTGCTAGTCAATGGAAAACACCTCAAGCATTACTTCCAAGCCTGAGCTCTATCAAGCTCTTTCTTGTAAATATCTATACATAGGTTATAGTAGGTTTCCTTAAGGCTCGCTTGCATTTTGTTGTTTCCCTATTTTTCTTGTTTCCTGGCTGTTTTGTTTCAAGGAGGATGTTCTCTGTCAGATTGTGGTGGTCGTGCTCATTCAATGAACGGTTCACTTTGCTTTCTGTCCTTGGTGTTCTTTGGATAAACATTCATTCTCGACTGTTGGTCCCTAAAAGCTTCCTAGAAATGGTGTCCTTGTTTGAACTCTGCCTTAGAACTTGACCCTTGATTGGCTCTTTTTACACATATCTCAGATCTTGCACAAAATGCATATTAAATATTTCCAAGGGACTGTACAATGGCTGCTATGATACCTTAGTGAGTGAAAAATCCTAAGTTCGCTCCAGTGACAATTACGGTTCCCAAACCCATTGTAGGCTTTAGTGCTTACACAGTCGAGCAAAAGATAAATGAGGAAAATAAGGTTGAAAGAAACATCAAAATACATATTTTTTTCTAAAATCACGCGACTGTATGGGTGTGCGGATAAATCTACCAAGACTATGGATGCCCGGCTAGCAGTAGAGCAATCTCTGTGGGATCACAACGACAACTCCGTCGGGGCTATGGATGCCTGACTGGCAGCGGGGCAATGTCCAGGTTACTTTTGGTGTTGGATGGTTCATGTAGCTTATTCAGTTGGATTAGTAGCCATTTGTCACAGGCCCAGGAAAATGAATGAATTCACCACACACACACTTCTGAGATGTCTTGTAGGTTGACCCAACTAAGGATCCTATTCTCCCAGTTCACTCTTGGAAGCTTGCTCCTGGTCTGTGAAATCAAATATTTTGGGTCCTGAATGAACGCATATCCCTAGAACGCTCGGGAGAGTTTCCCAACAGAGTCACCATTTGTTGTGCCATCAGCACACACGCCCCATTCGGAACATGGACCCTCTTTTCTTTCGCCTTGCTAGGCCATTTTGTTGCCGCCTCATTTTGCATTCCCCCATTTTGGTGTCCTAGATGGTCAACGTACTTTCAAACTCTCATCTTAAACTGACCATGTGTTGCCCACTCCATCTTAGTCAAGTCCTAGTGCCTTTCGGACTCTCCTTGGCAATTTTCTTTTGCCAGTGGCCTTGGGGCCTGGAAAGCCTGCCCCACCGGGTTTCCCTTTTCGGGTTTCCATCAGGTGTTCGTCATTCCAAACAGTGGAAGACACCTACTTTCCTGAGTCCCGGGCCCCGGTTCCCTATTTTCCGTTGGTTTCAAATTTGCGAAGTTTCAGGCTGCCTTTGCTCACTCCCAGTTTAGTCCACCAGATTTTTGTCCTTGGATTTCCTTTCCAACTTCACCATTTCTGATGGCCGATTTGAGGCGTCTTTCTGCATTCCAGACTTTGGGTCTCCCTTCGCCGTTGGCTTCCAAAGTGCACTTTCAAACAACCGCCGACCCACATCCTTCCGGTCCTTGAACCCCAGGCCTCCCGTCACCGCCTATAAGTTTGAACTCACCAACCCAACGGCCAGCCATATAGGTGTTAAATGTAGGCATTAAATGCTATTGAGGGTATAAATATAAGGGTTGACCTATCATTTTCATTTGTCAGGTTTTCTAGAGGAGATCATTGCACCCATCGCTTGCCACCTTCGCATCCGAGATCATCATTCAACCTCCCTTAATGGATTTCACACCTTCTCCCTTCAGACCTTCGAGGTAGGTTTGTCATCAGCCCTCTCAAGAGGTTTTTTCATGATTTTGTACTTAAAATAATGAACAACATAGGCTAAAAATGAATTTAATTAGTAGAACCCAATCAAACGCACAAAACCCATGTCTTGGAATCCTCAAAACTCTCCAATTCAATTCCTAGGATCAATCTAGAACTCTCCCTCACCGCTGTCGTTCTTCGTACAGGGCATTTGCACCCTCTGGGCCCACGCCAGTTTGTCGCCACGAAACTTAGCAAATAGAAAAACCTTTTCCAAATGGCGAGACCACCTCTCGGGCCTGCGACCCCGGGTTTCGTTCGGTAGTTCGCCATCGAGCTCAATGAATTTAGCAAACTTGAGACCTGCCTGCATTTCTGTTTCCTGGGCCCAAACCCCCAGACTTCTGTGTTTGGAACATCGCAAAGCTTTTTCCATTCCAGAACGGCGGAATGACACCGTCCGCTCGAGCTCTGGGGCCTGCCTTGCCTCTCGCCGTTCGATGTTAAAATGCGCAACAATAATGGTTCTATCTCATTTTCAGGTCTTGGTCCGCAGACTGCCGTTCGTGGACTTCTGTCACAACTTCGCCATTTCAAACGACCATGTAATGGTGACCTTCCGCCTCTCGGATGCTGAACTTCCATTTTCTGTGAGAAGCAAACAACGATAAAGTTTAATGTCTTTGCCCTCCCCAAGCTTCAGCCTCCAAGATTGCTTCCTGCCTTCGCCATCTCACAAGAGAAAAACATGCACATCTTCCCGACCTCCGGGGCCCGTCGTTTTAGTCACCAAAAGAAAAATAAAGAGGAAATCTAATGTCCAAGTGTGAAGCCAGGTTTGGTCTGCTGGGTTTCTTTGCCTTGCCCACCATTCAAAATGGTGAAACCTTGACAACTTCCCACCCCTTTAGGCCTGAATGCCTCGAAATAGAAAGCAAGCATCGCCCACCTTTTGGCCTCCTGGGTCTTGGATCCTACATTTCTGTCCCTGGAACTCCGTTTCTTCTTGGCTATTTCAAACAACAAAGTCCTAACAGCTTTCTGGCCTTGAACCTCCAGGTGCTCTTGAACTGGTCTAAATAACCTCAAATTTGAAAACCAATTTCGACCTACATGCTAAAATTTGACCCTCTTCAACACGAGCCTTTCAAACCATCAAAATGTGATGAAGGGAAAAGCCACCCAGATTGCCCCAACCTATTCGCCCTTTCCAAAACAATATTCCTGCAAGGGAAATCTAGCCCCTTGGGCCCAGATCGTCTGAAACCCCTTCAGAAAGTGACTAACAGCATCTGAAAGAAAAAATTTAACTTTATTAATCATATGATGTCTAATTGGATTTAGCTCACAATATTTTGACTAATTTTAATGCTTTTGTAATTAGTTGTGCTCATTACGTCTATATCTGCAGGATATATGGAATCGGGTGCAGGACCCTCGAGGGCAACTGTAGAGAGGGAGAAAAGAAAGAAATAAGGCAAGACTCCTCATGTAAAAGAGGAAGACTAGATGAAGTTCCAGTTTCAGGGTGAACCTCTACGTTCGAAAATCATCATGAGATGGAAGGAAATCACAAACACCAATATCAGCCATATTGATATTGATGAATTCAAACAAAGGGTTAGAGTTCACCCAAACACTGAAAATGCTAGATTGATCAGGCAGAGTGGGATTGAGAAAGCGACAGGCTTCTCCCTATCTGTCATTGGCCCTGAATTGGTCATGGCCTGCCGGCAGGCCTACCAACCCCAAACAAGAACCATCGTTGATAGAGATGGGAACATCTTCGCTAACATGTCAGCTGAGGGAATTACTAAAAATTTCCACATTCCCACCTTTGAGGAAATGGAGGTTCCCACCATGGATGAAGGGAAGGCATCTTGGGATGAAAACCCGATGGGCTGCAAAAAGTTGATAAATCAATACTCGCTCAAGGAGAAAAGAGGCAACGCTGCGAAGGTTTCCCAAGAACTCTTTCGTAGAGATTTTTATGAAGACTACCACGACCTAGTAACCATGCTGAGTCGGGTAATGGGCCTCCCTTCTGCTATATTTTTTCAAGAATGGATGGTATACTTTGTTGAACAAATCCTCCGTGGGGACGAAGATGTCACCAGAAAGGCCACATTCTACTGGGGAGGCATCATAAGCGCCTACTTCCATGAGCAATTTATGAATGTGAAAAAGAGCTCTAAATTCTACATGACCTCCTATCTGGTCTATTCACTGGCAGAGCAAAGGAAGTACAATGGATTATTTGTGCCGCCCGATGAGGAGCAGGGCCGAAGATTAAAAGCATATGACAAATATACTCAACTAGAAACTTCAAGGAGTACTGTAGGGTGAATGAAGCCTTCATTGGACACATTAGTTGGTTGCTTGGAGGGGATTGTGAGAGAAGGGTCTCTCACAATGCACAAGAATTCCTGAAATAGTACACCTTCTTGTTTATTCAATTCCCCAAATTCACATATATTTGTGCCCAAGGCTTCACAGAAAGGCCGAATAAGCTGCCCCGGTACCCCCAATGACTGGATTATACTACTAGAACTCTTCTGGAAGCTACAACATTTGCATACCGTCCTCGGTAGCAAACATTTGGAAGGGATCCCTTATCCCTTAGCCTTTGGTCAGGGGATGTATAAATTGCAAACTTCCCAGTGTGCTGGGAATTCAGAAAAGGAGTTGGCGGAGTACCACTTCCACCTACACACTGCTCGTCTACGGGTAGACCCCTATGGGCATGTAAGAAAGGCACTAGGACTAGAATATTCCCACCTACATCATGTTGAAGATTTATGGGTAGACTGCCAGGATGACAAAGAGGTGCACGTGAGGCATTACATGCAGATGACCGCATACTTCGTGAAAAGGGTGTAGCTGTTTCCTATACCGGACCAAGTTGAGGAGGATGAATGCACCGTCATGGATTGATGGTATAATGCAGTCTCCAACTTGTTGCTGCCTACAGTAGATTGGGATCAATAGGAGGTCGATGAGCTCGACATTGTGACTAAACCAATCATGACTCGAACCAAAGAATGGATTGATGGAAAAGTAGCTCGATTAAAGCAACAAAGGGTTGTCCTAACATATGAAGGGCTCAAGAGTGAGCCTAGTGCCATAGAGGATATCACTGCTACAACTTCAACGGGTGGGACATCCAAATCTCCTCTACTCACCAGATCAAAAAAGAGGAAAGGGACTGAAGTAGAGCAGTCTCCAGATCGAAAGGTGTATGCAAGGAAATATTTAGGAGGCTCACCCTCCAAGAGGCTGAAGTGAATAGGAAGTACCATGGAGCAGCCAACAATTCAAAAAGGTGGCAGAGCAATAGAGGACATAGAACTCCCTACAAGGGAAAAATAGCCGGAGGCTGTACCACCTCCTAGAGTAGGAGTTATTAAAGAGGACAAGCTTGAGGAGCACATGCACAAGGACAAACAGGTTGAAGAAAGAAAGGAGAAGGAAATTGAGATAGAGGAAAGTCCCCAAGGGAGATTGACTACTAAGCCTCTTATAAAATGCCTCACATTCATCCAAGAATCTGATGAGGAAGAAGGAGACAACACCAGAATGAAAGAAAATACTCCCAGAGGTGAGCAAACAGAGATCCAGACAGAGGAAGGTGACGGTGATCAAGAATTTCCCAAGGAAAAATCTATCATGCCCGAATGGCTGGAGAAGCAACTTGAAAAGAAGACTCTCGCCCCGAAGGACCCAAGAGCAAGACTAGAGGCTATCCTAGCCTGAGCGTAGATCTCAACCAAGGAGGAGAAGAAGCCCAAGGTTAGATCCAAGGTAACGATGGATGCTTCCAGGTCCTGAAATGTACAAATAGCAACACCGGTGGTAGGCTAGGAGGGAGTAAGTTACAATGTATCCACCATTAACTTGGGGACTGCTACTAGAGAATAGAAGGTGGAACATCTTGAAGAGTCAGTAGCTACGGTGGTGCACCTAATACAATAAGAGAAGGTGTCGAAAGATGAGCTTAAAGCACAAGTAGCCGCCTTGACGGATTGCATCCAACAATGGTCTTCAATGCATGACATGCCTACCATGTCCACGGCTCCACCCCAACTGGTATCCAAAGAACATATTGAAAAATTGGAAAAGAGGAAGAACTTGGATAAGACTACAGAGAGCTGGTTCTGACAAGTCCTGTACATCAGGGACATGGGTATCAGCGGGGCTGTTCGGATAGCCAACAAGTTCTTAGATTTGTAGCAAGCCCTAGAAGGAACCAAGAAGATCTGCACCGACTTCCCTACAACATATAATTCCACCTATCCAAAGATTGAGGCCATCCTCCGGCTACCAAAGGCCACGTGGGAAAAGGAGCTCGCATTCAAATGGGACGACCATTGGTTGGTGGATGTGTGGAAGCGATATTTTGATAATAGGAGGGAAAGAATACAACATATAATGGATAAGGTGGATCTGGATATCGAATGGGTCAAGGAAATCAGGGCAGACTGCACCCAATATTTGAAGCTAGTGACAGGATATGACATGCCCGCAGTGCAAATGGATCCAGAGAAAATAAAGCCTTATTTCTAGAAGAAAATGGAGGATGGGATGTCCGATGAGATAACCGTATATTTCATGAGTTTTCTGCCCGTGCCTTCACCCAGTCGGAGTTGTTAAGAAATCACGCCGCAAAGTATGACGAAGACTGGAAGAAGCTTGAAGACAACTTGAAAGAATGGAGTTATCAGATGCTACGGTCTGAAATCATAGAGGTTGACAAACTCCAACTGATAATTCTAAAATTCATGGCATAAGCAGCTTTGAAGTAGGAAGGTAGCCCTATTATCAGTGAAGAGCTCCTAAAGGAATAGCTACAGCAAAAAGAGCAATCAACAAAAGACAAAATGCTACAACGCTGTCACTAGATGACGAAATAGGGATATGGAAAAAACTATATTCTAAATTGTAATATATTGGGGGTAGGTAGAACCCTAGTTTGTAGTGAATCTTGGCCACACAATGAGATTGAATCTTGGCCATTCATTCTACTTTTTGGGCACTATAAATAGGGGGTCTCCTCTGTTTTCCAAAGGGAGTTGAGTTGTTGTAAAAACATGCTGCTCAAATTTATAATGAAAATACATTGACTTGGTGCATTTTCTGAATTCTTCACATGTTTCATGATTCAATCTCCTTTGTTAGATGCTTTATTTAGGTTTACATTGCTGTTTTAAGTTAGATTTAAAATGCTTAGATAGATTCTGATAATGTTGTTCCGTAGTTATGAAAATTGCTGCTGTGTAGATGCCTTCCTAGTCCACACTTTTTGCTATTTGCTGCTGGTAGATGGCTGTGTAAAGTTAGTCTGGGCTTGAATTCAAAGCTTCCCCCCACATTTTATCTTTTTTCATGCATATATATGTTGAATACATGGTGAAATATCTGTAGGCCTTAGAAGATAACACAAATTTCATGAGACTGTGAGATTTCTGGTTAAGTGAAATTCTGTTTGAAGGAAGCTATCCATGGCAGAAACTCCATGATTACTATTCATAGTTAGTTGCAAATCCAGGAACCTTCTCTCTTCCCTATTCTTTTTTCTTTTTTTTTAAAGAAAAACCCCATGCTAAGGTTCATTGCACATTGTAAAGCCAAACTTAAAGAAAACACTAAAGTTTTAGATTGTTTTTTGAACCTACAAGAAATTGCACCATAACTCCCATCTCAAAAACTTCAAAATTTAAGATCCACTTTGCTTCTAGCTACGTAAGTCTGCCCTATGATTACTAACAAGATCACATCAAACATCAACTAAGGAATTCCATGCAAGTCATGACTTGACACCTGAGAGACCTTGGGGAGATTTTCAACAACTTGCTATTGGAGATTTCCTTTCAAGAGAGGTAGTGTATCTATGCATTGCCTGTGTTGAGAAATTGTAGAAAACACCCATGAACAATATGCAATCTATTTTCATGAAATCAATAGGAAAGTGTTTATTTGATCCATATTTAGAGGCTCACAAAGTTTCACTTCAGAATTTTGTTCCTGGGACACTTCACAAAAAAATGGGACTGATACGCCATTTGTGGTGTATGAGTCCTGGTGTTACCTGATTTTGCTTCGAACTCAATCAGGTAGAGTGGAGATAGCATTTACAAAACTAAATATGAAAGGTACATATCATTTTCTACTAAGTTTCATCCATGTGTATAAAAGAGATTATCAAAAGTCTGCATTATTAGATTATGCAATTGCATACAATAGAGAAGAGAGTCAACATTTATTGCAAAGGTAGTCTTTATTGATACTGATAAGTGTATAGTGTCCCTCACAAGTTGAGGGATAGACTATTTTAATGCAAATAAGAAAAAAACTATACATTTACAGATAAAAGGAAATGCATATGTAAAGAAAGGGGATCTGTCATTTCCTGAATGACGAATCCTGATTAAGTTGCCTTGCATCAGTTTTAGTCCTCTTGCTTATACAGCCTCCAGTTGTTGCTTTCCCCCTGCTGCTCCAAGGTTTCCTACATTTTTGAGAAGAGAGTTGGTTAGAGCAATGAAGGATCACCAATTAGTACATTGGAAAACATCCATAAACATATAATCTGATCCTTATAAACAATAAAATAGCTAGCATATCATAGATGTCCAAGAAAACAAGAGAGTTATCAAACACATCTATCATATGCTATGTTTTATCTAGCTTGTTTACTCATTCTGCAGGTATAGGTTAAATCATTGTTACTATTTTGTTTCATCTAGTTACAACATGTGGAGTAAAATGTGGCTCCCACAAGGTTTGAGCCCAACATGTTTCCCTCTTGTGTTTTAAGAGTGGTAGGAATGTAATAAAAATTGAGCAACTTGATCAAATTGATGATAAACCTATTCTTAATGCATTAAATCAATATGGAATCATACCATTTGATAAACTTTCATTATCAGATTCAAATGATGCAACAAAAAATGTGTGAATTATCAAGAAATATTACTTTTCATCTTTTCACAATGAACCAAATAGTAGGCTGCCATCATGTTGATCAAAGGGGCGGTCATTTCTTCTTGGAAATCTTACTCTACTGGATATGTCTTTCATTCTTCTTAGTGGACCCATTTTACTTGAGTTTGCAAGACTTCAAAATTAACACATATTTTTGATCCTAACCAATAGGAGCATGATTGAAAACTGGTCTGCAAAGATTCAATGATGTTTTTCTATTTTAAACTCATATGTACAAGGTTATCATGTTTTTGTGACAACATGAGCTACTAAGTCCTATCAGGAGCTATCATGAGTTATATGGAACAATAATTTTCAATGAAAGAAGATACATGGGACAACCACCTTATTTATTGATGACTGCATTCAAATCATCAAGAGGCAGTGATGAGTATTTTCAAGAAAAGTATGATAGAAAGAGCTATCAACTGACATCAGGAGCTATCATAAGCTATATGGAGCAAAGTTGAGGTAAATGACAGTGAAGCCTTTCAAGAGTTAGAACCATATCAAAATCTTGCATCTATTCATGAATGGTGTTATGAGAAATTAGATGAAATTCCACACACATTTCAAACATGGAGCAACCATAGGTGAGGAGTGAATGCATGGTCAGGGCCACAATGCATTGGGAAAAGGGGAGTAATGCACGTACAAGTCAAACACACTAATGCAAATGAGAAAATTTAATTGACATCATCAATTATTATTCTATGAAGTAGTGGAATAAATACACTCGGTTCAAGTGATGCTACAAGAAGTGGAGGATCTGCCTCCTAGCAATCAACATTGGAAGAAGCACAATGATAGTGCTAAAGAAGATGCATGGGAATAAGTCCATTTGGAGGCAGTTTTCTCATGCTTTTAGCATGGGTAGGGAAATAGCTTGAATTTTCTTGACTTTGGAGGATTTTTGGAGGGGTTTTGGAAGCTTCTTTTTTTGCTTTTTTGTTGCATCCAACCAAAAGTTTCTAGGACATACGTGGGGAATTTTTTCAAAAATGCATAAGTAACTTCAAACAGAGGTTTTGAAGGGAGTTATTTCTTTCAAGCAATATTGTAACTCATTTTTGGAGTTATCTTTTCAATAAGCGTAGCACTGTAACTCATTTTGGACAAATTTATAGAGCACCTCATAGCTTGATGATTAATTAATTTAATTTTTTTACCTTCTCATTTTTTTGGTATATTGTATGCATTTTAATTGATTGATGCAACTAATTGTGGAGTTACTTATTTCCTTGTGGTTATGTCTCAATGTTAGCATCTTTAAACAAAAATTTATGTAAGTTGCAGGTTATAGGTTGTGTTTAAAAGAATAATGTTCTAGCTGTGAAAGTATCTTTCCTTCTAGGAGTTTAGGCTCTAAAGCCTTATGAAACTTTTATGCAAAAACATATGGAAATGAGCTATGTATGTGAAGCTTATCATTGATTGAACTGTGTATGTAAGAAGTTTTACAGGTCCTAGTTAACATTTAGGTGCATCACCATAGGGGTTTAGTTTTCCTTTTATGTCCCTTTCTCCCCTTTTCCCAAAAAGAAATAGATTAGGTGACACCATTTAGGAGCCAACCTTATTTGGAGGTCCACTCCAAGTTTAGGTGACCCACATCCTAGGAGTGTTCCCATGTTGCTCCAAATTGCTAAGTTTTACAACTTAGCAGGGGTGCAGATTTGAGAGTATAACAGTTTTGGCATGCCTGGTGGGATTGTGAACTAATTCTCAGTCCATTTTATATATTTTTCTACTATTATTTGGTGTGTATAGTAGTTGATTCCTACCTTTTGAGGTGTTTCAAAAACATACTTGGTGACTCCAAGAGGTTTTTACTGGTTTCAATATGATCAAGTGCTAGTTAGTTTCAAGTAAATATGATTTTTATCTATTTTTCCAGCTTTTGAATGAATAAGCATGTCTTCATTTCATGGAAACATGGCCTTTCACCCTCCATATCATGAAAATACTGCATATTTTCCCTCTTATCAACCATATCAAAGTAGCCATACTGTTGGTTTCACTAAAAAATGACCCTATTACAAAATATTACTAGCAAAGTTACTTTTCTAATGAGCCTCAAAATTTTGATATATCTTTGTACTTCCAAGAAAATTTTGATGAAATCAATAGGCAACATGAGTATAACTTGCAACAGAATGAATAGGATTACCAAGCCCATCTCCATGAGTAGGAGTTGGAGGTACAAAAGAGGCAATTGGAGGAGAATCTTGCTCAATAGCTTGCTACAAAAGATGCAAAAATGAGGCTAAAACTTTCCAAATAGGAAGTTTCCAAGGTTAAAATTCCAAGTTTCAAACAAGGTGAGTCTCCTAGATCTTCCTAAGTTGACATTCCAAGTTTTAGGAGCTTCCCTTCATTTCAAGAGTTTGTTATTGAGCAAGAAGCTATCCCACCTATCACCTTTCCAAATCCTTTTTTTGAAGAACAAGTTTCCAAGTCCAATATTCCAAGCTTCAAACAAGGTGAACCTCTTAAGCCTGCTAGATTTGAAATTCCAAGTGTTAGGAGTAATGATCCTTTGCAAGAGCCTTTACTTGAGAAAAAATAGTCCATCATCCCTCAAGAGTAGCCCATTGATTAGGATGACTTACTCCTCATGGAGAAGATCAGTAAGGTAAGTCCATTACATTTAGCTATAGTGTGTTATCGACTACAACAACAAAATATTGAACAAGAGATCTCTCAAGGTGGATCTTTCAATGTTTTTACTAATGATCCTCCTGCTTTTGTTAAAAATAATGAAATTATTTTAATAGCTCAGCCAGGAAAATAGGGTGAACAGGTTAGAGAGGTTGATCAATAAGAGATTTCTACATTTTTGATGGGTGAACTACCTCCTTACATTGAAAATGATGAAGGTGTGTTTTTTATCACCCCAACTACAGTTTCAAAACAATAAGAGGGCATCAAAAAAATCTGAGAAGTTGTTGGTTGATGAAAATCAGTATGACAATGGAGCCTTGGACTATGTAGAGGAGCATAAATCTGAACCTAACACCGTCTTTAGAGGTATGAGCTTTGATATCTTCGAGCATGTTATGCATGAGAAAGATAATGTTGAGCTTTATGAAGATATGTGCACAAATATAATTGAACAATTTTTTTCAAAGTTGGGTAACAAGGAATCAAACCTGTTAAAAGAAGTTGACAATCATGATGAACTAGGGTAGTAGGTTCACAAGCTTGAACAAGTGTTGAAGCAGCATGAGGAATATGGTCTTGATAAAGAGGAGTCTTTTCTCTTAGGTCAAGAAACTTCTCATGAACCTAAATTGCAAGATCTTAGTTGTTTGGAGGAGTTTCCTTTCTGGTGTACAAAGGAGCTAGAGGTTGATATATTAGTTGAGAGTTTTTTTCAAGAGGCTACTTAATCATTTGAAAGTTTACCTTCCTTCATTGAGGAAGAAAATCCTAATTTGAAGTGTACCTCTTTAAGTGATAATGAGGATTTTGAGCTTGAACCAATTGTTCCTAAGAGCCTTCCAAGAGCTGATAGCTTTGATAAGTTATTAGCTACCTTGGTGGAAGAGGATTGTACATTAACCATGCAGGAGGAATCAACATGGAAATTTATTATGCAGGGTGAAGATAATGTTTCTATTTCTAACCATTCAGTTTTCCTTCTCTCTAGTCCAAACTTAGCCAAGAAGTAGGACAACCATGAAAACAAGAAGAAATAGAAGCAGCCAATAGTGGGATTACAAGTTTTATTCATTCAAGAGGTTACCCTATTAGATTTTTAGCCAGTATGGAGGCCATTGAGGTTCCATAGGTCATGCTTGTACCCAAGCATGGGGATGCAATCAAAGAAAAAGCTGAATTTAGAGTTGCAACTGAAAGTGATCAGATTCAACTCACTTGTCTAGTCTAGGACAACATTAGGCACAATCAAAATCAAAGCATAGGTGAGTTTAATTTCATTTTTCATAAAGCATCACAAAAACCTATTGAATATTTACTTGTATTTCATATCCTTTCAACAATGCATGATCATGTAATGCATCCTTTGTTGGTTAGGAGGGGTAGTTATTTTGCAAAGCCAGTCAATGATTTTGTTTGACTAGGCCTTGCTATTGGTTAGAGTAGGTTAGAATAAGTTTTAGTTTAGTTTTAGTTTTATTTTCCTCTAAGTGTTGTTTTGCATAGTTAGTTGTTTTGACTTGGGTTTTGGTGTGTTTCCAGAATAAGTTCTCAAGGTTTCATACATTAGTCTGATGAGTTACAACAGTAGACAAGATTGTTTTCCAAGTTTTGTCAAGTTTCTATTGACTCTATGCCAAATGGATAAGCTTCAGGGAACTGGTCGGGATGTTTAGCAAGAAAAAATTTAGCAGATCTCACCAAAAATGTTACTTGATTTTGCTTCCAGCTCAATTAGGTAGAGCGGAGATAAAATTTACAAAACTAAAGATGAAAGGTACATATCATTTTCTGCTAAGTTTCATCCATGCACATAAAAGATTATCAAAATATTGCATTATTAGATTATGCAATTGCATACAATAGAGAAGAGAGTTAACATTTATTGCAAAGGTAGTCTTTATTGACACTGATAAGTGTATAGTGTCCCTCACAAGCCGAGGGACTGACTATTTTAGTGCAAATAAGAAAAAAAATATACATTTACAGATAAAAGGAAATGCATATGTAAAGAAGGGGGACCTGTCATTTCCTGAATGATGAATCCCGATTGAGTTTCCTTGCATCAGTTTCAGTCCTCCTACTTATCCAACCTCCAATTTCTGCTTGCCCCTACTGCTCCAAGGTTTCCTGAATTTGTGAGAAGAGATTTGGTTAGAGCAATGAAGGTTCACCAATTAGTACATAGGAAAACATCCATAAACATATAATCTAATCCTTATAAACATTAAAATAGCTAACATATCATAGATGTACAAGAAAACAAGAGAGTTATCAGACACATCTATCATATGCTCTGTTTTATCTAACATGTTTTCTCATTGTGCAGGTATAGATTAAATCTTTGTTACTATTTTGTTTCATCTGGTTACAACATGTGGAGTAAAATGTGGCACCCATAAGGGTTGAGCCCAACATGTTGCCCTCTTGTGTTTTAAGAGTGCTAGGGATGTAATAAAAATTGATCAACTTGATCAAATTGATGATAAACCTATTCCTGATGCATTAAATCAATATGGAATCATACCATTTGATCAACTTTCATTATTAGATTCAAAAGATGCAACAAAAACTGTGAATTATCAAGAAAGATTACTTTTCATCTTTTCACAATGAACCAAATAGTAGGCTGTCATCATGTTGATCAAAAGGGAAACCATTTCTTCTTGGAAATCTTACTCTACTGGATATGTATTTCAATCTTCTCAGTGGAACCATTTTACCTGAGTTTGCAAGACTTCAAAATTAAAACATATTTTTTCTCCTAACCAATAGGAGCATGACTGAAAATTGGTCTACAAAGATTCAATGATGTTTTTTCTATTTTAAACTCATTTTTACAAGGTTATCATGTTTTTGTGACATGAGCTACTAAGTCCTATCAGGAGCTATCATGAGTTACATGGAGCAATAGTTTTCAATGAAAGAAGATACATGGGACAACCACTTTATTTATTAATGACTGCATTCAAATCATCAAGAGGCAGTGATGAGTGTTTTCAAGAAAAGTATGACAACAAGAGCTATCAACTGACATCAGGAGCTATCATAAGCTATATGGATCAGAGTTGAGGTAAATGACAGTGAATCCTTTCAAGATTTATAACTATATCAAAATATTGCATCTATTCATAAATAGTGTTATGAGAAATTAGATGAAAATGGACACACACATTTCAAACATGGAGTAGCCATAAGTGAGGAGTGAATGCATGGTCAAGGCCACAATGCATTGGGAGAAGGGAAGTAATGCATGAGGAAGATAAATACACTGATGCAAATGAGAAAATTTAACTGACATTGTCAATTATCATTGTATGAAGCAGTAGAATAAATACACTGGGTTCAAGTGATGATATAGGAAGTGGAGGATTTTCATCCTAGCAATCAACATTGGAAGAAGCACAATGACAGTGCTAAAGAAGATGCATGGAAATAAGTCCATTTGGAGGAATTTTTCGCATGCTTTTAGCATGGGTAGGGTAATAGCTTGAATTTTCTTGACTTTGGAGGGGTTTTGGAAGCTTCTTTTTTGGCTTTTCTATTGCATCCAACCAAAAGTTTCTAGAAGGACATGTGTTGAGCAGTTTTTCAAAAATGCATAAGTAATTTCAAATAGAGGTTTTGAAGGGAGCTCTTTCTTTCTAGCAACATTGTAACTCATTTTTGGAGTTATCTTTTCAGCAGGAGTAGCACTACAACTCATTTTGGATAGACTTGTAGAGGAGTTCATACCTTGATGATTAATGAAGTTAAGTTGTTTTACCTTTTCATTTTTCTGCTTTATTGTATGCATTTTAGTTGATTGATGTGTCTACTTGTGGAGTTACTTATTTCCTTGTGGTTTTGTCTCAGTGTTAGCATCTTTAAACATAAAATTATGTAAGTTGTAGGTTATAGGTTGTGTTTAAAAGAAGAATGTTCTAGATGTGAAAGTATCTCTCCTTCTAGGAGTTTAGGCTCTAAAACCTTCCTATGAAATGTTTATGCAAAAACATATGGAAATGAGCTGTGTATGTGAAGCTTATCATTGATTAAACTGTGTATGTAAGCTATTTTATAAGTCCTAGCTAACATTTGGGTGCATCACCTTGGGGGTTTAGTTTTCCTTTTATGTTCCTTTCTCCCCTTTTCCCAACAAGAAATAGATTAGGTGACATCATTTAGGAGCCAGCCTTATCTGAAGGTCCACTCCAAGTTTAGGTGACCCACAACCTAGGAGTGTTCCCATGTTGCTCCAAATTGCTAAATTTTGTAACTTAGCAGGGATGCAGATTTTGAGATTATAACACCTGGTATAGCACTTTTTTTGAATTTCAAAGGATTCAGACTTGGCACTTGTTAAATTCTAGTTTCTGCCCAGGAGCCCTAAACTGGGACTAAATTTTCCAGCCTCTTGTATGAGTCCTAGTATGCTTTGAAAACCAAATTTTAAGGATTTCAGACCTCAATTCAAGACTCTTCTATTTCCAGGTGCACCTTTGTACTTTCTTAGTCTATTATTCTAATTTTTTAGTTTCATAATCTAGGTAATATAGTTAGGTTTTTCATATCATTTGCATTTCTTATCTTTGCAAGCTCTTGCTTGGTGGTGAACCACCCTTTTAGTCTTTAATCACACCCTAGGACACCTTATTGTAGACCTCTTTCCCTTATTCCATCATTGGATTGAGATCTCTAGGGTTTCCTTGAGTGAAACTAAGTGAAATAGGTTCTAAACCCCTAGGTTTCATCTCCCAAAAGGTAGAACCCCTATTTCTTAGGTTTCACTATCCATAAGAAAATTTTGGTTGTTTGTAATCAATGATGTACTAAAAAGTGGTTAGTCTCGAGAAGTTACTCACACCATACCTTAGAGACAAAATAATGGCTATATGAATGGCTTATCATTTATATTTGGTTCTCTAAAACATGTTTAGCTTTGACATGGTAGATATAAAATATTAAAAAATTCATGTTACTTTTTTAATAAAATTATCAAAATGTAGTATGAAAAGTACAAGTTTGAATTATGTACACAGTTTCTAGGCACTATTATAGAAGTAAACATGTTCTACAACAAGCTTAATAGCCATATGGAGATTTATTTAGATCAAGGATCAATTTTTATAATAGTGTAGAATGATCCCTCAATACTTGTGTATCACTTATAGCTCATATCAATTGATGCAACTAGAAATATGGACAACAATAATCTTCTTGACATTATTGGAATTATTCCATCTATCACTAGAAGTCTAAAAATAAGATGAAGATCAAAAATACAATTTATCTTCTTTCAATCATTTTTCATCTCATGCTACAATTACTACTTCTATGGAATCTACCACTCATGTTATTACACCTAGTATTACTTCTTCATCTTCTATTCTCATCTCTACTATAATCATCACCCTTCTCTCTGTTAGTGATCCACTTCTCTCTCATCCTTCCACATCACTCATACTCATGTGTCATCTAGTGTTTTTTTCCCCTACACCTATAAATTGTGTGTACTCTCTATTGATAGGTTTCCCCCTTGAATAGTATTGTGAAGATAATATAAAATATTATGTTGATCTCATTTCTACATATACCTATGTGCATTATCTTGATTTCTATTACAAGTTCCTTAAAAATTATGGCATCAAAGTTAGTTATAAGGATATTTTTTAGCAAATTACAAGACAATAATTGTTTCTTATGCTAAAAACTCTATGATGGGGGTTCTTCAATATCCATAGAAGAGTTATCATTTTTGGCTAGGTTAGATTCCTCATAAAGGGTCTAGTAAAGTGAGGAGGGATTAAAATCTAATACCTACATCTTACACAACCTCTATAAATGACCTTGATCTTCCTTGTGCCTTTAGGTATATTATAAAATTCCATAGTTATTTTTTAGTCTATCCCTAAGAAATTTTTATTTGTTTGAAATAAATTATGTAATAGTATGATTATTCCTAAGAAGTTACACCATATCTCATAGTTAGGATAACTAGCTATAAGAATGGTCTATCCTTTGTATTTGGCTCTCTAAAATATTGTTCCAAAACTATTTATCAATGAAATTAGTGTATTCATGGGTTAATAGACCAAACACACATTCTAGAGATTTCCTTCTATATCTTACCATGTCCAATTACATCTAGGAATTGGCTATTAAAATATGAGACAACTAATCATATTGCTTAATATATAAGTGGTCTTATGGTAATACATTAGTCGGACACTATGTCATATTATTTAGAAAGTTAAGGCTAATATCTATAATATTTTTTTCAATTAGTTCTAGTAGTAATTGCAAATCTCAATCTAAGAATGAATTGATTTTTTTTACCATAAATGTTTATTAGAACTAGGTGTCATGCAAATTCAACACTTAATGCGTGTATTTATTATTTAAGGTACTCATAAGGAATATGGGAATCCTACTTGAGGTGACACTCTTTTCCACTTGTAAATTATATTAGGATGTGTTATTATAACATATATTCATGTAATATTTGTAAGATATTTTATGAAATTAGGTAAATGCACCAAGATGGTACAAAGAAAGGGGGTCAAAAGTGGCCACTTTTTTTTCTTTTCTAAAATTAGCTAAACCTGAACTTGGAGGAGTAATTTGAGATTCATGCATTCAAATTTTGAGGATACCAAAAGAAAAAGGATTGTAGTATTCTGAATCTAGTTTATAAAATACTATTTTTTTCCAAAAATAAATAAGATTAAGAGGATAAAATGCTTCACACACACAAAAGTGTTCTTATTTTTCAATAAAACATAACATAGTGTCTGGCGTGTGCCCCTCAATTTTTTAAGTTGCATTTAGTATTTTCAAAAAACCATTGGTAGAAATATAGTTAAGAGTGAGTACTAAAAGTATACTTTTTGTAAATTTTTTAGTATTTTTTTAATGATTTTTCAAAGTGGATGCATCTTCAAAATCAAATCATCGAGTGTGCATGTCACATAACTTGCACCAAAACAATCAAAATTATTATTTTTCCAATGTGTAAGGAATGAAGTGTAAAACAATGTTATATGATTTTTTTCAAATTTGGACAAGTAGGTTAAAAGTTATTAAAAAATTCAATACATATGTCTCTAATAACTATGGAAACATTAGTGAGAGAAATTAAAAATAAATATGTTAATGTAGTTCAAATATAAAAAAAAATATAGTTACCAAGCTTAGAAGATGTGTAAAATTACAGTGGTAATTTTACTAAGATTTGATTTATAATGCGTAAACTTGATGATGATCAAGTTGAAAAATAAGAATGATGATGTGAAAATGAGGAAAATGAACCATCCAAGCCTAATTCTTGTCATCCAAGCCTAAGGTTTTCCATCCAAGCTTCAGTACAAGTCAAAATGCATTTTTATGCAAGTTGAAATGTGTACGTGTTTTGTGCAAGCTGAAATGCGTATGTGTTTTGTGCAAGCCAAAATGCATATGTGTTTTGTGCAAGCCAAAATGCGTACATGTTTTGTGCAAGCTGAAACACGTACATTTTTTGTGCAAGATGAAACACGTATGTATTTTGTGCAAGCTGAAATGCGTAAGTGTTTTGCGCAAGCCGAAATGCATACATGTTTTATGCAAGCCGAAATGCATACATGTTTTATGCAAGTCGAAACATGTATGTGTTTTGTGCAAGTCGAAACACGTACGTGTTTTGTCCTGCAATAAAAGAATCATGTTCTTGAATCTAACTATCCAACTCTTAGCCCCTCTACCTCAGCCTCTAACTATCTCTACATCTCTCTCTGCCAATATTCCTCTCTTTGTGCCTCCATCCCTCTCCCCAAAATATCTCTATCCCTCTATCTCCCTCTAAATATCTAAATCTCTCCCTACCTCTCCCTATCTCCCTCCTCCCCTATATACTCTTTTTCTCAAATCTCTCTCTATCTCCCTCTCCCTATTTCCCTCCTTCCTTTTCTACCCATTTTCTCCAATTTATCTCTTTGTCTCTCTTTACCTCAGTCTCCCTATCTTTGATTCTTATTTCTCCCTATCTAAATCTATCCCTCCCTCTCTCCCTGTCTCTAATTCTTTTTTCTCCCTATCTACATCTCTCCCTCCCTCTCCCTAACTCTCTTTACCTCTCTATCTCTCTCAATGTCTCTATCTAGGTTATAATTCGCTCATATTTCTAGGAAGAAGATCCCTGCCCATGCTCAAAAAGTCATCTTCATAGGAGCAAGTGTGTTATAATGTGCTCATGTTCCTATGAAGATAAAAAAAATCCTTTTTGTATCTCTCTCCATATTTTTTCCCTCCCTCTCTTTGTATATTCCTCCCTCTCTCTCACTCCCCCATCTATCTCTCTTTAATGCACTTGTATTTCTATAAAGAATTTAGAGTTGAGGGTTTAGTGTTGATGGTTGAGAGTATATTATTTAGGTTTGAGGGTATAGGTTTTAGTGTTAATTATTAATGTGAATATTTAGGCTTTAGTGTATATGGCTCAAGGTGCATCTCCTAGTGTTTTGGGTTTAGGGTGTATGGTTCATGGTCGATGATACAAGGTTGAGGGCCTACCTAACTCTTTATATATAATCTCGCGTCTCCCCCTCTCTAATCTCCTCCCCATCTCTATTGTTATTTATCTCACTTCTCTCCCCCTAGATCTACCTCTCTTACCTAACCTCTCTCTCTTTCTCCACTATCTACCTCTCTCTATCTCATATTTCTATCTATCTCCCCTTCATATGTTTGAAAGTCAACTATGGTTGCACCAAAAGATCGACCTGTTAGTGCCCGATACAACTGTTGGATTTATACAAGATCCAATATCCATAGGAGGTGGTTAAACGATGTCACAAAGCTCAAGCACCATGTTGGCCCATGCCGAGAAGACCAAGGGTAACGCCTTGTAACAATCCCCCTCCTAGCATAAGTGAGTGGTTCGAACCTGTTACCTTGAATTTGATACCAATTGTTGCAAAGACGACTATCATTGTACCAAAAGATTGACCTATTAATGCCTGATACATCTATTGGATTTATACAATATACAAGATCCACAAGAGGCGGTTAAACCATATCATGAAGCCCAAGCTTCACACTGACCCATGCCGAGAAGACCAAGGGTGACACCTTGCAACATCATACATCTCCACTCATCCCTCCTTATCTACCTCTCTCTCCCTTCCTATGTAGATCTATCTTCTCTCTATCTCACATCTCTCGCTTTATCTATCTCTCTTCTCTCTATCTGACCTCTCTCTATCTCTCTCCCATATCTCTCTCTCCTCTCTCCCTTTAATATATCTAAATTATTCATTATTTAGGGTGTAGGGGCTATGGTTTATGGGTTTCAGGTTGATGGTTTATGATGGAGATTTGAGAGCTGAGGGTTTAGGGATTAAATTTAATTATGTAGGTTTTAGCACATTAAATTATCAATGTTGGGTTTTTATGGTTTAATATATAGGGTATAAGTTTTATGTATTATAGTTTAGGTTGTAGGGTGTAGGGTTTACAATTGACGATATAGCATATAGGGTTTAGGGTTGAGAGTATAAGATTGAGTTATAATTTTTAGGTTTGATGGTATAGGAACCTTGAGGGTTGAAGGTATAAGGTTTATGGTAGAGTGTATAGGTTTTACGACCTAGGGATGAGTGTAGGGTTTAGAGTTGGGGTTATATGATATAGTGTATAGGTTTGAGGGTATATCATTTAGGATTGAGTGTATAGGGTTGAGGGTTCATTTGATAGGATTTAGGGCCTAGGGTTGAGGGATATGGTTTAGGGTTGAGGGTATATGATATAGGGTCTAGGGTTGAGTGTAAATAGTTGAGAGTTTATTATATAGGCCTCCAAGTCCAAGGTTGAGGGATAGGGTTTACGGTCAAAAGGGTATATGGTATAGGGTTGAGGTTTGATGGTTTATCCTACAAGATTTAAGGCCTAGGGTTGAGGGATAGGGTTTAGGGTTGAAGGTATAAGGTTTAGGGTTGATGGTATAGGGTATAGAGTTTAGGGTTGAGGATATAGGGTATAGGGTTGAGTATATGGCTAAGGGCTTAACCTATTGGATTTAGTTCCTAGAGTTGAGGGATAAGGATTTGGGAGTTGACGATATAGGGTATAGGGTTTGGGGTTATGGGTATAGAGTTTAGGGTCAAGTCTCACATCTCCCCCTCTCTACTCTCCTCCTCATCTCTAGTGTTTTCTATCTCATTTCTCTCTCTACCCTATATTTACCTCTCTCTCTCTCTCTCTCTTTCCACTATCTACATAGATCTATCTCAACTTCCCCCCATCCCTCCTTATCTACCTCTCCCTCCCTCACTATGTAGATATATCTTTATTTGCCTCTCTCCTCTCTATCTCACCTCTCTCTATTGTGTAGTCATGAATGGAGGGTCCAAAATGAACTATCCAACCATGCAGATTAGACTCAACAAGACAAAATAACATAAGATATTGATCAAAAAATAAGAAATTTCATTGATTCAATAACTAGAAGTCTTACATGCATCATATGTGAAATAATTAGGGCTCACAGGCCTACCGCAAGGGCATTACAACATTACAATCAACTCAAAGGCCTTATTTGATAGTCAGATCTAAATATCTGAAGTATTCAAATTCTAATCCTTTAAATATAATATCTCACTCTACTAATGACTACCTTCCTATAGATTAAAAATGATCTTAAATATGATTTTCAAGCTCCACTAATGGTCTATGTTAGCCTCAAGGGTTTAAAAACCCCGATGAATGATCAAGCATGTAGGTTTTCCTTAAACATGAAAGATAATCCTTCACAAAATGAAATGAATTGCGGATCTCCAAGAAAGATCCCCTTGGACCCAAAATGCTTGTATGATGCTCCATTAAGCTCCAAACACTCTCGAATATGTTCACACTATGAAATCTGGACCAAGTTGGCCCCAAATGCTTTGGATGTGAATTATAGTGAAATTCTGAGAGTGATAACTTTCTCCAAACACATGCAATCAACTTGAAATCTGGATATGATGTAGATGACCTCATTTAGATGCTATATCCTTCTCTATAAGTTGAGAAATAACTTGATGCAATAGAATGAAAAATGATTTATGTTGAAACTGTTACAGACTGGAATGCAAGAAAATAAATTTTTTTGGTTGATACAGGATTGCTTTACAACCAGGGATGCTCCTACATCACTCTATCTCTGCTCTCTCCCTTTAATATCTCTAAAAATTATTTATTATTTAGGGTGTAGGGCCTATCATTTAGGAGTTTAGGGATTAAATTTAATTATGTAGGTTTTAGTTTTAAATTATTAATGTTGGGTTTTAGGGTTTAACATATAGGGTATAAGGTTTATGTATCAGGGTTTAGGTCATAGGGTGTAGGGTTTATGGTTGGCAGTATAGGGTATCGGGTTTAGGGTTTAGAGTATAATATTGAGTGATAAGGTTTAGGTTTGAGAGTATATGAACCTTGAGGGTCAAAGCTATAAGGTTTAGGGTGGAGTGTATATAGGATTTATGGCCTAGGGCTAAGTGTAAGGTTTAGAGTTGAGAGTATAAGATTGAGTGATAAGGTTTAGGTTCAAGGGTATAAATAAGCTTTACAACCTAGGGCTAATTGTAGGGTTTATGGTTGAGGGATAGGGTTTAGGGTTGAAAGTATATGGTATCTATGGTTTAGGGTTATGGATATGCATTTTAGGGTTAAGTGTATAGGTGTTAGGGTTAAGTGCATAGGGTTTTGGTAAGTTAAATCCATTGTAAGCCCAAAACTAAGCAAAATAGGTACATTTTTCTTGAAGCTAAAAGAACGTACATGTTTTGTAAAGCTATATAGATCACCTGAGGGCTAGGACAATCTAGACCAACTAGATCAAGGAGGTTGAGTAGATTAGTTACTATGGGGCCACCTCGAGGGGCATCACCAAGACCATCAATAGGAGACAAGGCCAACCATTGCTAGAAAATGATAGAATATATGCCCTAGGGAACATATTTTTTATGTTTTATGAAGGAGATGTATTATTATTAGACCTTGAGGTCCATTTGGATGTATTATGTGATGGTACCCTAAGGTCCGTTTTGATGTATTATTTGATGATATATAGTCAAGCCATGGTAGTTTTTATGCATGTATGTTTTATGGTGTTTTTATGATGATGATTAGGAATGGCTTATGTTAATGATGATTATGATATCAATGTACTAATAATTACGTTTGCAAGGTTTATGTGATTCATGACATATGTAGGTGAATGTTAATGTATATATGTATATGGTTTAAAATGAATCTACAATGTATCTAATGAAGAATGCATATGTATGTTGTGGATATAAAATGTAATACACATAAGATGGTAAGATGCTTAGAATAATAAATCTAGACACTTAATATGGAAAGGAAATGATGATAAGATGCTTAGAATAACAAATCTAAACACTTACTATGAAAATGAAATGATGATAAGATGCTTAGAATAACAAATCTAAATAATTAAGAAAAAAATGCGATGATGATAAGATGCTTTGAATAAAAAATATGAACACTTAAGAAAAAAAATGCAATGATGATACTTGATGCTTCAAATAAAAAATCTAAAGACTTCAGATGAAAATGCAATGATGAGATGAGTTGGATGGAGATGAAGACTAGGAAACCATCTTAATACATTGAGTGTAGAGACATATGGAAGAAATAGAGAATGAATGTGCACATACAATCCATGATTAGGAAAGAGAAAAATAATGGTGATGAGAAATAAGAGATGAGATGGGATTAGGTATATTTGGAATGCAATAATTGAACTGCAATGTAGAAAGAACTTAAATTGATAAATGTGATACTATGCACCAGGGTATGATGAACCAAGGTGAATATGTATCACATGCATAGTATTGATAGTAACAAACACACATGTTGTTCTAACATCCTAGAAAGTCATGAAGGGCTTTGGACGAGCTGATGTTGAAAAACCACAATCACAGGAGGATGCCCTATTGTAACACAAGATCACAATAAACTTGGTGGGTACACCAAGAGACAACCAGGAAAAAATGATCACCAAAAGCCAAGGCATGCCCTTGTTTCTACCAATCAAAGCAAGCCATGATGTGATGGGTCATGGTGACCTCAGGTAGGTAGAGTAGAAAGCTCAATTTTTTTTTGAAGCACCCCCAAAATAATATGAGATCTCAAATATCCTTTTCCTTAAGGATGATAGGTGGGTTGATGTGGTTTGATATCAGGAATGATATATCCTATGAAAACCAAAGATAGATGTGATAGATCCTAGGATT
>VDFB02373365.1:298058585-298095435 GCA_007258455.2 Sequoia sempervirens | reverse complement strand
TAAACAAAAATAGAAGATTAAAATAAAAAAAAGCACTAAACAATTGAAAGTTGCAGGCCATGGAACTCATTCATATACTCTCCATGATAGGCTCTTAGATAGGTTATCTCTAAACATTTGGGTATTTCTATTTGTAAACTAACAAAATTGTTGGTTGTAACCTTCATCTTGATAATGAGATAAATAAACATCTGTGTGTAGCTCGCCTCCTAATCAATTATGATGTAATGAAAATACAACACCCTAGGATTATGCAAGGTAATTTATGTTTTTTTGGTTTCCATATTACTCCATCAATAATTTCCCATGTTCATGAATTACCATATGAAGAAAAACTTGGGCTTGTGTTTATCCTCCTCACTATCAATGCATATAATTGCTTCATTAGAATTTAGAACCTTGAGTCATCTACATAAACACCCATAGTAGAAACAATCCAATGAGAAGGGAAAAACCCTAGAATGTCACAAAATACAGGAGGCACTCTCACACTTGCACCACTTTGAAAACTAGTATTTTGTTGAGAAGCATCGTTGTAACTAATCCATGTTCCCATTGAGGCTCTCTCTGTAATCTGCAATGCCAAAACCATATGTGACTATAAAGTCTTCCTCAACAATGGTGCACAATCACGATCAACCTCATGGTTTTGGTCACAATCTCTATCCCTATCCCATCCATGAGAACACTCATAATATCTTTCACGTAAGCACCCAACAATTCCATTTTCTATCTTTCCTACGTTCTTTCTTTAGTTGAGCAATCAAATTTCAGGGTTTTTGAAACATTTGAAGTTGAGATATTAGAAGATAAGGTAGAATGGTTTGCTAGACCTACAAATGAATTGGAAGAAGAAATTAGAACTTGTTCATAGCACTTTGCCTTTAGACTCAAAGAACTTATTGGCCAACTGAGAAAACTTCCACTTCTAATTGCTAGTGATATTCCATTGTCTATACTTGAGTCAACAATATTTACCTTCTCATGGAGTTGCTTCATAATTCGCAAAATAGATGAATTTCCTCGAATGCTTTGGATCTCACTGTACTATTTGGGTCAATGGAAAGAATGATAACATTTGGTAAGATGTGAGTTACAACCTAAGAAGGATTAAAATATGTACTTATTATACTTAAAGCCATCACTTCTACTACTCGCACTAGAGAAAATGTATCATAGAGCACATAGACAGTAAATACATCTAACAAAACCCTCCTCTTAGCAAATTCGGTCCATAGTTTTCTATCATAACTACTATTGGAGATCAAGATTGTACCCTCAAACAAGTTGGGCTTGTTTATCCTACCTCAACATGGAAACACTCTAGACTTGTGGGTAGTTTGTGCAATAGAGCGAGTCTCTAGATCAGGGTTGGTGCCCTTTAGATGATCACCTAAACTATAAATTTTTTGAGGAAAAGGGGAGAGAGGAAATTGTAAAATGAATACTATGGATAATGATGATCAACTAAATTTTTAGAGATTTTGATAGAAACTTAACTCACAACAATCTTTTTTAAATAATTGTTCTCACAATTCACTTTGGGACAATTAGTTCAAAAGTATTTTACATAGAGGTTCAAGGAAAATTGAACACAATATGCAACCTAAACTAATTTTCACTCCTTATCCACCACTTACAACAATAAGACAAAAGAAGGACTTGCAAATTTGAATCACAACAATCATCAAATTATCGCTGCAAATGTATGACAAGGAAAGAGAAAGGAGAACTTTGCTGCTTGTATTGAAATTGAAGGAGCAAGATTTCAAACTCTGATTCAAAAGTATACAAAACTCTCTCTGTAATGCATAGGAGAGTAAGAAACTAAAAATGTGAACCCTGAGAAAATCAAGTTTTCTCCAATATATAGCCAAAAGTGACCATCAAGTGTAAAAATAGAAATATCTAGCTCACTGCTTCTCCAAAAAGCAAGCCAATCTGCATTTTTGAGCTCAAGCAAAATCCTAGAAAATTGTGCCAAAAATCTGATCCAAACTACCCCACAAAGATGGAAACTTTCTATTTCCAATGTGTCCATCCAAAAAGCCTCTCAAAAACAGGTGCAAATAGTTGGAAACTGAAAATAGAAACTTTAGTTTGTCACCTTCTCTCTCAATCTACCCAAGAAGTCAAAATGGAAAGTTTTGGTGTTAACTGAAGTGCATCTTAACTGCATTTTAAAATAACAACTAACTTAAGCAATTTATAGAAACATTGCTTAGCTATTGTTTTACAACTTGCAGTTTTCAAGATTACAAAATAGAAGGCTTGGTTGCTACATCTAATTTTTCTAATTTTTCCTCTAAATTTCTTGATTCGCCTCTTTTGATCTTTAGTCATGCTGATTTTTGCATCCAATTTTCCAAAAAATCAACATATTACATACAATGCTCTTTACATGGTTGATTTTTATATAAAAAATCCTAAAAATATACATATAATTCTTCACTTAGGTGAAAAGAAAAATGACCTAAGGTCATCACCTGACTCCAAAGTAGCTTGGCATAAAATTTCTAAGGTAAGAAAGAGGGCTACCCTAGAAGGGACCATGAGCATGTTATGTTTCTGATTTTCTACAAAAATCAAAGAAATTTTTTATAAGCCATAGGCTTATGTCGGCCTAGGCACATGAGATATCAACAAAGTAAAACGTTGAAAAATAAAATTAATGTGATAAAAATCACATAGGTCAATTTTATGGGAAAAAATATAATACACAAAAGGGCTTCAAAATGCTCATTCCAAATATCATTGCATCATGGCCTTTTGGATAAGAGAAAACCCCGCCTGTGCGCCGCCATGGAAAAATTAGGGTTTCATCTTTTGGAGCCACCATTAAGCTATTCGCCTTTGATTTTTTGATACATTTGGTCCTCCACATTTGGTCATAAGTCTTTGACTATATTTTTATGCTTTCCTTGACTCTTTTGATGAGAAATAAGGCTTTAAAAGGCTATGGCTATCATTACATCTGATGCATTTTTTGTCCTTGGTTGTGTCGACATCTCTTGCCACTATGGTGTGGCTACCATGAGACTTTCTTGAAGCATTTTGTGGAGGCTTTGTTGGAGCTACTTGTGATAGCTTGGACATGGGCTTGTGATGCTCTTCTATAGATATACGAAGGGTAACTCTCCATTTATCTCTTATTCCCTTGCATTTTCCTCTTAATAAAGCTCATTAAAGCTTTTTTCTGCAAAAAAATATGAAGCTCTATAGCTTATCAAGTTCATCCATTGCTTTAACCATTGCCACACTGTGTGTTATCCTTCATTTTGTCCAATGAAAACTTGATAAGGTTCGGCCCATGATATACAAATGATTTCTTTGTCAAATGAAAATATTTTTGACTAGAAGTTTTCACTTTCTGGGTTTTCAAAACCCTTCTTGGCCACGGGCCTGTAGCTTTGATTTCATCATTTTGAAAGCACTCTTTGTTGTTAAGGGCTCAACCCTTTATTACTTATCATTGTGCATAAATTTTAATGGAAAAACCCTAAGTGGATGTTTGGTTCTTGAATGGAGAGATTCTCTCATGCTGCGACCATGAGAGTTCAGTTAGGCTCACTTGTGACCTATATTTGAGCTCGAAACATCACCATTTTCCTGAATTTAAAGCATCTTAATGTATCTTTTGATTGCATTGTGTACATACCACTGTCATGCTATTTGTCCTTAATTGAAATCACTTGAAATTTCAGAATGCACTTCACTTCTCAATTCAAGATAGGCCACCATAGCCTGATTTTACCCCCATCATTGGAAATTTTGAAACAACGCAAATTTTCTACAATCCCATTTACTAATGATGTTGTCTTGAACTAATCTTGAGCACACTTAACACTTATGAAGACACTTTTGTGAAACAAATTGACATTTTAATGTTCTCTTTCAGACATTGTCAAAATTTTAAATGCATTTGAATGTTTCAAAAGATGCGCATTTCAAATAAGTAATGAACTATGCAATCATATTTTTCCTTTCATACACATGGTTCCAAAATACTGAAACAAATTCAAAACTTGCAAATTACCTCCATGTATGATGCTGCTCCACACTTCATTTAGCCCTCAAATACTTGATGCCTTGCATTTTGATTCAACATTCCCTCTTTGCATTAATCCTTTGCTTTCAATAACTCACTTACAAACACTTGTCACTAGTCTCTGATTGAGCCAACTTTTCCTCTATACTCTTCATGCATTTTTATCTCTTGAACAACAACATGATGATATGCACTTACCATTACATGGAAAATTTTGCAATATGGAGCACTCTATTATGATGTTTTGGAGCTGTTTATTTGCTTTAGTTGTAATTGATGATTCATAAACAAGGCATTATTTATGCTTTTTCACTATCACATTATGAGGCCATGCACTTGAATAGTTGGTCACTCATGATTTTCAATTTATTGCACCTTGAGAGTTGACTGTCCTGAATGGTCAACTATTTCAGTCCTCTTGACACTTTATGATGCACTTCATCTGATGGATGTCTTTCCTTGAACATTTTTGGATTTTTTTCTTCATTAGTCCCTCTTTAAATGCTTGAGGGATACCATGTCGGGTCTCAACCCTTATGGGAGCCCATTTTACACCACATGCTTTATGATGTTCAATCTGGATCAGCAACATGATTTGTCCTATACCTACACATGGAAACAAACAATGTTAGATAAAAGCAATATGATATCATGATGTTTCCTCTTTGGCTTCTGTCACATTTCTTGTTCTTGCATCTTCAGTTGTTTCAATGTATCATTGGCTACATTCTACATTATTGTTGATGATTCATATAGGAATGTTCATGGTCAGAGCTCTAACAACTTTTACAACCCTTGTAGGTTCATCAGGAGCTCGAAGGGAAAGGATGGTGCACCATTCCAGAATCAACCAAAGAGTCATAGAAAATGATGATCATGTTCTTTCTTATATTTTTTCTCTTTTTCCATCTTTAGTAGTGTAGAATGTTTCCTTTGATACACTGTCCTAGCTATTTCGCATGGCTTGTGTGGGAACCTGATTCTCCTATTTACTCTAATGAATACAATTATAGCATTTTTAAAGTACTTATTTCAATTTTGTATTTATTTTTTGCAAACAATGAATGATACATTATAAATTAATCAAGCACCTTTTACATTCCATTCAACACTAAATGCTGCAATTAATATATGGCGACTTGAAAACACATTGCATTTCTTAAAAAAAAAAACTGAATATCTCAAATGTTGTTATGGTTAAAACCAACAAAAGTAAAACTGAAATCCATCACCATAAAGAATGAAATTTTAAGCAACCAACTCCATAAATTTTGATATGAGGTGAAAAAATTGACAACTACATAATATGTTGATCCAATGATCCTCAAGACCATGAGAATCCTAATAGAGCCAAGGCCTCAGGACCATGTAAAATCTAAATACATTCCATGACATGTGAAATCAAAACCTCTACATATAAGTGGAAAACCACACAATTGAAACAAACCATAAAAACCACAAAAATATCCTTGAAATCACCATGGAGGACACTTCTTTGACTCTAAAGGTCTAAAATGAAACTCTAATAATTACTGATCCCTTTACTATACCAATGCAAGGTCCTCTTCTTCAACAATAACTTTATTAGAACTATTTTTTTTTCAACAACCATTAGGGTAGTTGTAATATGTAAAACAAAAAAAATGAGTGCCCATTCTCTATCATCAAGTTTCTAGCAGCACTTGTAATATTGTGTACTTTACGTGAAACAACACATGCCAGGTACATTCTCACCATTTCCTTTATTTATACAAGATACCACAACATAATATAAAATTCCCAAGGAAAGCACACATATCCAAGAAATCCCTAATTGATTTTGATTTCTATCATTTGTGCATATAAATATTTGATAAGAATCTAATAGGGGTGATATTCAATACTCCTGGTGATTTGTGACAACAAAAAACTGGTCTGTAATGTGGGTGAAATGCATACAAGCTCATTAAAAAACCTCTAAAATTTTCCAAGTTTTCCTCTTATTCTACATTGTGTCATGCATTCATCTCTGATCTAAAATGTGTCATATTATTATGGAATGAGGTAGCTAGGTGTAGTAGTGAAATTCTATGCCAAGCTTAGAGAAAGAGTCCAACATTCAAAAAAACCCTATAACTCTTATGTAATGTGACTGAAATGCTCACAACCTTTCAAAATAAAGACATTTTCAACTCTTCCCTTTATGCACATGTTTTCCCACTTGACAAGGTCTTTTTCTTTACTATTATACAATCTTTCATCCCTTTAAATTTTCATGCTTCATTTCCATCCTACTTTGACCTACTTATTGCATCACACCCATGTGAACACCACTTTAAAGATGATTTTTCAATGAAGTTGACATCATCACACTTAAAAATTCTTGAACCAACCCGATTTCCTGAGGAAGAAACAACAACTACAAGTAGCTCTCAAAGACCAATAAATTCTACCTTAGTTAAGCTATCTGTCATGTGATTCATAGAAAAAATAGGTTCTCTTATGCTATTATAATGTAAAATGTTTATCATGTTGTAGATCCTTCTTCTCAATTGGATAGCATAAACAACATGACTAAAACTGATTCAAATGCCTTCAAGCCCCCAACCAACAATAGAAAACCAATGCAAAAAATTGTCTTAAAATTTCTTGTGGTTTGAAGCTCACAAACAACCTTATGTAGCATTACCTAATGCTCATAAGATAGCATTGAATCTATTACAAGAGTTGTCCCTCAAAAAACTTGAATTGATCACATTCTCTTATAGACTAAACATGCATACATTTGAGCTACTTTCAAACTATCACAGTTCTATGCATTCCCCATACATTGTCCTCTCCTGGGAAAATAATCTTCAATTAAAGACTTTGATAATAATGTTTGTGCAAATTTTCATAAGGATAATATTTTCCCAATTTCATTTCAAGTTTCAACTATGCCTTAACCCCAACCATCATATAACCCTTGAAAACACCAAATACTTTTTATTAGACTATCTCTTAATTATCCTTTCCCTTGACTATGCAAAGAACTTGACCTTTGTCATATTTATCTCTTTCATACCTCTTTATGATATCCTACAATATCATAATAGAGTGTTTGACTATTTATTGATGATTTTTCTTACCATTGTGAGGTTTGTTGAGAGACCCGCCTTCTTGTTCGTGAATTGATGATATATCTTCTTCATACTAGGATAGAATATTTTTTCTTAAGTTTGGCCTTTGTATACTTTTGACACTTTAACAAATTTATTGCATGCAAATTCTTCCAAGGGATCAAAGCACAATCTTATGACCTTGGAATATGAATTTACAAAAGAAATTTTCCCATTTAAATCATTTTCAATCATTTGAAGACCCTACGACATGAAAAAACTCTTTAATCAATATGGGAAACCTAGTGAAGGCTATTAAAAGCCAAAGGAAAAAATAGGAACACTTTTGGTGACTTCTAAGGCAGTTTTGCTTGCTAAAGATCATAGAAATATTAGCCTTAAGTACATCCATTGGGCATAGGAGTCAAAATATTTGAGATAAACTAAAAATCATACTTGAAAACCATTGTTAACACCTCAAAAACAACTAAACACCTAGACTAATTGTGCTTCAACACTTGGAGAAATGACAAATTAATATTGTACATCAACATTTATTAAATTTAAGGAAACCTATCCTAACCTACCCTACCAACAACAAAAATTTCTCAAATGAAACCATTAATTGGTTCCTTGAAATAACTTCCTTTTCTCACGAGTTTACAATCATTCACATGTTTATGTGTAGCTAAGAGGAAGTGAAGAAATTCCAAATTTCCAACCAGATACTACAATACCTCTTGGAAAATGAAAATACATTCACTTAACTCTTCATATTGGCCATACATACTATTGTTATGAATTAGATAGGTGAGCTGAGTGCTTTCTTCTTCAACTGTAATTTCATGCTTGGGTGCAAGCATGACTTGTGGTACTTTGGTGGCCTCCATTCTAGCTAGGTATTTGATTGGACATCCTTGTGAAAGGATGAACTTTGAGATATCCTTGCTCGTTTCATACTTATAGTCTATTGTATCATTATTTTGTTGACTTGTTTGCTTCATTTCTTGTGACTGATTTGGAAAAAGCATAGAGATTTCTACCTTTTTCTCCTATTCATGATTTTATTCTTCCAAATTTGTTGGCTTAACATCTAAAATTGAACAAAATGCCTCCAAATCATCCCAACATAGATCTTCTTCAATCTCCTCTTTATTTTTCTATATAGGAGGACTGATTTTGAGTTTAGAACAACTCTTCTTATTGTGTGTGTCAACTTATCTATCTTGAAAAATAAGGTTGTCCTCATTTGTCTCCTCATTGACCAACATCTTTTCATGCTAATTTTTAACTTCTATCTACTCCAAAACTCGTGATGAAATTGAAACTCATATTCTCTCTTCTTCTTTCTCAATGAAAGAAGGAAGTTCATCACATAAGAATACCAAATCCTCAGTTTCACCACCTATTTCTTGCTTTTTGTCTCACTCTCCCAAAAAACCATGCTCTTCAACCTACTATCTTAGCTCATACTCATCATTTCCTTGCAATAAGTCTGATTGTTTTTTTGTGCATCATGTTCAAGGGTATGAACTGCAAAAAATCTTTTTTTCTACCCCAAAAACCTTCTCTTCTTATTCACTAAACCAACTATATTGGTAGACAATAGGACCATATTTAGAAAGATGAATGGTAAAAGGACATGAAGATTGATTTGGAAAATAATCTTGGGAAGTTTGATGGGTCCTTGGAAAAGTAATAGTCTCTTAAGGAGACTGCTTTTGAGGAACAAAGGATCAAACTTGCATAGTCACAATTTCTTGCAAAGGATGAAGACTTCTAAATATTAGAATTTCAAATTAAAATATTGACTTGAAGACTTAAAAGGAATACCTTGATTGAACCTTGGGATTTCATACTTGGGAAGCTCCTCCTTCATAGGTTGATTTGGAATGCAAGTAGCTAATTGGTCGTCCATCCTTTGTACTTGAGCAAGAAAAAGCTTCATCTGCTCTAATTTGGTAGAAATCTCATTTGCAAGAGACTCTTAATAATACTTCCTCTGTATATCCACGTCCTACTAGTATTCATAAGCTTGGTAAGCCAACTCCTCCTACTAAAATAAAAATCTTGTTGTCTCTTGATATCATCCAACCACTTATTGAATTTTATCAATATGCTCTTGATGTCACTAATTCCCATAGTGCCAATATTTTGGGGCTGGCTAGGAAAGCAACCATGTTGTTTTGGCATAGAAATGACATATTGGGGTTGATTAAAAGGATTCTAGGAAGACTGAGCAGGGGTCAGTGGGTGGAAAGCATGATAAGTATGTTGATAACCTATTGTTAATGAGTTATTTGAAATGAAATTAGTAGTATGAATTGATTGGTATGGCTGATAGGAAGGTATATGAGCTGCACTTTTATGAAATGGAGGATGGTAAAACTTATCTTCATGAAATGAAGACATTATGCAGCATCAAGCAAGCTAGAAATTCATAAAAACATTCTAAAAATCAAAATTATGAAGCTGATTTTTGTAGAAACTTGAAGTGCATAGCAACACTAGTCTTCTTGAAACTAGTAGAATAACCTTAGAGTCATGAGGTGTGTGAATATTTTTCCTCCAAAGGTGGAAATTACTAATATATGCACCAAATATCAGCAATAATAGGATAAAATTTGAACTGTGATCACTCAAATGGTCCCATCGAGCGTGCCAAAAATTGTTGTCAAGGAAGTGCACACCCTTGCTAAGATGATTAAATCACTCATCCACCTCATGAAACATGGAATGATCTCCCTAAGTGTGGGATAATATTGTGGAGATCAACCTCCAGAGAGGGCTGGTTCTCTTGGATTTATCACCTAAACTAAGTAAACTAATGATGCTTGCTGAGAAAAGAGTAAGAAGGAAAAATGAAAAAATGAATCCTAAAACTAAAAGGTGATGCACCAAATGGTTTTTTGGGACTTGTACAACTACCTTTGCACACAAAATTGATCAAAAATGAAGTTAGTTCATACATAAATTCAAGGTTTTATATACCCATGCATCAATATTTTATAACAAGGTTATGATATTCATAATCCTAGAAGGAAAATCTACCATCTCTTCACAACTTTGAACTGTTTGCATCATTTACATAGCTTAAAATTTGCAATAATGTATATATCTTCTACCTAAAGGTTCTGATAATGAGACAAATATCAAAGGAATTAACATAAATCATAGAAATATTCATCAATCATTTGACTTCACATAATAAAATAGATTCTGAGAAGGTGAACTTGTTAACTTTTTTAATTTGAAAAGGTGTTACACTATTGTACATGCCTGCAAAATGAGTTTCTTTGAGTTACAATGTTGTCCTTCATTGAAAGAATGTTTTTAGATTAGAATGCAATAACAAAATAAAACAAGAAACCCTCTAATGAGATTACATTTTCCTTTTCCATCCTCCATTGGAGGAAAAATAGGATAAACTTAAAAACCTAAAGACTCTTTCTTGCTTGACTAAAACTCCACTTGGCATTGAAAAAACTAATTTCCCTGATTTTACGACTTTGAATAATTTAGAATGGAGTGGAGGAAAGTTGATTCTACTGGTCTCTAACTTTGTTCATTGAGGATGCTCCTTAATTAACTCCTAATGCTTTCACAACTGCTCCATCTATTCAATTGTTCCCTAGATGCTTGGAACTGACAAAGCTGACCACTAAATTTCCATAAAATGGATCTTCAATACTTTGCATGATAATAGGGCATGTGTGAACTATCAGTAACTGACTTGACTGTGCATAGGGGAAGCTTCTTTGTCATTAATTATTTGTAAATATCACTAGGATTCCTCTCCTCATATTTCTTCCATGTTGAGCTCTTGGTGTATTCAACTTAGCAAACATTTCATATTATCTTTTACTCCTTTTGGACAATCATCTGTCACCATATCTTTACATGTTTCATATTTTCTTGACCTTCAACTTTAGTAACAACATTCTCTTCTACTTAATGACTTTCCAATTTATATCTATCCATGTCATTAAGTTTTGAAATTGATATAATTTCTTCATTTTTTCAATCCTTTTTTATAACTTGTTAAAATAAAATACCTTCTCAAATAAGTCAAAATTACCTCGAGCATCTGCCTCTTTCAAGGTGTCATGCATTATCTACTAGACTCCTTTCCCTTCAATTATAATGAGCATTTTCATAGATCCTCCCTTAAATATTGCATTGAACTTAGGACTGTCATAGTGCTGAAGACTATCCCTCATAAATGACTATCTTATGAGAGACTATGACTCACTAAGGTGCATACCAATTCCAAACAACATTCCTGAAACCTCATCTATGCTTACATGAAGTGGAAATTTTACTCAAAGATATGATCTTCACTTATGAACCTTGAATACCAACAAGAGTTCACTTATTGTGTATGCTTCTGTCCATACTTGAACTCAAAATAGCACCAATCTGTATGTTCCCTTCAATCTAAAAACTACTTTTTCTCACAATAGCTGACTATGTGAACACCATCAAAGTGAGAGAGCTTAGCATTTGGGATTTATTCCAACTAAGATATATGTGGAAATCACATCAAATTATGTCAGGGATTTAACTCCTGAAGGGCATCATCCTTATTAGGCATTACAACACCACTAAGCCAAGATTTTAGCACCCTCTCTATTTTTTATAGGCTTGAAATTAGAATACTAGTCAACATCTATGATTTCTTCTTGAAGCATAATTTTCCCACCTTTTGTGAATTAAGAAAACTTTCTTTTATTTTCTGCACTATGTCTTGGAGGCCAACCCCTTCTCATATCATCATCAATGAAACCATTTCCTCCAACACGATAGGGTGACACCTTGTATGTGTTAGTGTCATAAGGAAAAATCTAGACAGTAGTCACAATATCTACAAATTTAGTGTAGGATGATCTTATGCTTGTTCCTCATGCCATGGTTTTGTTGACTATGATATATTGCTGCCATTTTCCAAGTAACATATATCATTTCTCTAGCCATCCTCCCCAATAATGAATTTGGCACTAGTTTTTCTAGTGGGGAATTAGGTACGAGTGTGGCTTCATAACTTAATCAATATAAAATACATTCAAAAAACATAGGGGAAGGCTGACAACATTAGTAAACAAAAATAAAAGATTTCAACAAAAAATAGCACTAAATAGTTGAAAGTTGCGGGCCAAGGAACTCGTTCATATACTCTCCATGGTAGGCTCTTGGATAGATGATATCTAAACATTTGGGAATTTCTATCTACAAACTGACAGAATTGTTGGTTGTAACCTCCATCATGATAATGGGATAAAGGAACATCTGCATGCAAATTGCCTCCTTGATCAATTATGATGTTATGAAAAATACAACACATGAGGATTATGCGAGGTAATTTATGTTTTTATGGTTGCCACATTACTCCATCAATAATTTCCCATGTTCTTGAATTGCCATATGAAGAAGAGGATCATCCCCTTCACTAAACTTGGGATTGTGTTTATCTTCCTCACTATCACTACAAATAAGTGCTTCATTAGCATTTTGAACATTGAGTCATCTGCACAACACCCATAGTAGAAACAATCCAATGAGAAGGGCGAAACCCTAGAATGCCACAAAATATAGTGGGCACTCTCACACTTCCAACACTTTGACAACTAGTAGTAGTTGAGAAGCATCATTTTAACCAATCCATGTTCTTATTGAGGCTCTCTCTATAATTTGCAATGCCAAAACCATATGTGACTATAAAGGTTTCCTCAAAAATGGCACACGGTCATGATCAACCTCATGGTTTTAGTCACAATCTCTATCCCTATTCCAGCCATGAGAACACTCATAATATCTTTCATGTAAGCACCCAACAATCCCATTCTTTGTATTTCCTATGTTCTTTCTTCAGTCAAACAGTCAAAGTTTCAGAGTTTTTTGAAACATTTGAAGCCGAGATTTAGAAGATAAGGTAGAATGGTCTGCTGGAGCTACAACTGAATTGGAAGAAGAAATTAGAGCTTCTTCAAAGCCTTTCACCTTTAGAGTCAAATAAATCATTTCCCAACTAAGCAAAATTCCATTACCAATTTCTAGTGACATTCCATTGTTTATATTTGATTCACCAATATTTACCTTCTCATGGTGTTGCTTCATAATTTGCAAAATTATATGAATTGCCTTGAATGCTTTGGATCTCACCGCACTGTCTAGGTCAATGGTAAGAATGAATTTTTTTGGAAAGATGTGAGTTGCAACCTCAAAAGAATTACAATATGCACTTAGTATACTTAAATCCATCACTCCTGCTGCTCATGTTGAATAAAAAGTGTCACAACACACATAGACAATGAATACATCTAACAATACCCTCCTCTTGAAAATCCATTCCATAGTTTTCTATCATAACTACATAATATGTTGATCCAATGATCCTCAATACCACAAGAATCCTAATAGATCCAAGGCCTCAGGACCATGCAAAATCCGAACACGTTCCACAAGATGTGAAATCATAACCTCTGCATATAAGTGGAAAACCATAATTGAAATAAACCATAAAAACCACAAAAATATTCTTGAAAGTTCCACAGAGGACACTTTTTGACTCCAAAGGTCTAAAATAAAACTCTAAACAATATCGATCCCTTTACTATACCAATGTAGGGCCCTCTTCTTCAACAATAACTTTATCAAAACTAAAACTTGTTTCGACAACCATCAGAGTAGTTGTAATATTTGAAACAAAAAGATTGAATGCCCATGCTATATCATAAATTTTCTAGTAGCACTTCTAATATTATGTACTTGACGTGAAACAACACATTTGGGTACATTCTCACCATTTCTTTTTTTTATACAAGCTACCACAACACAATATAAAACTTCCAAGGAAAACATCCATATTCAAGTAATCCCTATTTTATTATGATTTCTATCATTTGTGCACGTAAATGTTTGGTAAGAATTTAATAAGGGTGATATTCAATACACTTGGAGATTTGTGATAGCAACACACATGCCTGTAACGTGGGTGAAATGCATACAAGCTCCTAAAAAAACCTCCAAAATTTTCCAAGTTTTCCTCTTATCCTGCAATGTGTCATGCATTCATTTCTAATCTAAAATGTGTCATATTATTCTAGAATGAGATGGCCAAGTGTCATATAATAGTTTTATGTGTTCCCCATACACTGTCCACTCTTTGGGAAATAATCTTAAATTAAATACTTTGAAAATAATGTCTATGCAAAGTTGCAGAAGGATAAGAGTTTCCCAATTGAATTCAAGTTTCAACCATGCCTTAACCCCAACCATTATATAACCCTTGAAAACACCAAACACTTTTTATTACACTATCTCTTAACTATACTTTCCCTTGATTGTGCAAAGAACTTTACCTTTGATTGTCATATTTATCTCTTTCATACCACTTTATGATATCCAACAGTATCATAATAGAGTGTTTGACTATTTATTGATAAGTTTTCTTACCATCGCAAGGCTTGTTGAGAGACTTACCTTCTTGTTCATGAACTGATTATATATCTCCTTCATAGTAGGCTATAATATTTATCCCTAAGTTTGGCCTTTGTATTCTTTTGATGCTTTAACAAACTTATTGCATACAAATTCTTCCAAGGGATCAAAGCACAATCTTACGAGCTTGGGATATGACTTTATAAAAGAAAATTTCCCATTTAAAACATTTTCAATCATTCAAAAACCGTAGGACATGAACAAGAATCTTTAATCAATATGAGAAACCTAGTGAAGGCTATTTTAAGCTAAGGGAAAAAATAGGCTAACAATAATTCCTTCCCACTTTCCTTTTTATTATTATTGTTTGTTTGCATTTATGTGTAGAAAAATTCTCTTTAAAATTGGTATACAAAGAAAATGGTGTTTTCCCTTCTAGATTTGATTTTTGTGTGTGATAATAAAATAGTTTTAGTTTGTTGAGAGTTAGAAACATTAGTGGGTTTTATGAGTATTGTGGTGATATTGTGTTGGAAGAATAACGATTTTTTCATTGATGCATTTGTTGGAAACATGACCATGATGGATAAGTGCATTACATTAGAGTGTTTTCATTGATGCATTTTTTGGAAACATGACCATGAGGGATAAGTGCATTACATTATAATGTTGTCATTAATGTCAAAATTGTAGTCTAGTATGAAGACCATTGTGTAGATCAGTTTGTATATCTTGAACATGTTTGAAGATAGTAATTTGGTGGGAATTTGCAAGAAGGTATGATCTGGTGAAGGTTGTTGATATAGAAATTGACTAAGTGTCAATACAGGTAATTCTATGTATTGGACATCCTATTATTGGGTCTGCATTGGTCCGCTATGTAAGATATTGCTCTATGGTTTTGACATAATTTTCTTAAGTATTAGAGAAGCTTATATCTATATTTTCATATTTTTTTGGCTTCTAGTGAAGAAGTTACAAGTGATAGAAGTTTGGTCTGGTAATAGCAGTGGTTTCTAGTTCAGTGTACATGTTTTGGTGAATTTGTTCTTCTCTACAGATTGGAATATGGATTTGCAAATTTTTGGGAATGTTGACAAGTGTCAGTGACACCTATATTCCAAGTGGAATAGAGTTTGGAGGTCCACGTGTCTATTTTTGGATGAACAGTTGGTGAATTCTATTATTAGGTCATTACTGGTGCTGACCTAATAAGTTTTATATATTACAGAGTTTGAATAAGTATTGATTTGTTATATGGGAGCTATTATGGGCCCATGCCAAAACATTTTTATTTTTTATGAGTTTTGGATCTTGGGGAAAAGCGTGTATGTATGTATATTGTGATTACAAGGTATAATGGGTATGATACATCTAGTTAGGTTGACCTAATTGATGTTGTAAGTGTTTTTGGATAAAGCAGATATATATGTAATTTTTTTTTGGTGTTTTAGTGATAGAGATGAAAAAGTGATGTACATTGATGTGAATTGTGCGAGTATAAGGTGAATGTAGAGAAAAGTAGTGTGTTAGTATAGATCAATATGAAGTGTGTAAAGTCTATATTTTGAGCTTCAATGGAATTGTTACTCATGCATATGTTAGATGCAACTGTAATAGTTCAAATCTTGGTTGTGTGCCACAATCTCTTCTATCTTTTCTTCTTTTGGTGGGAAGTGAGTCCATTTGTAGTGAGCAATTCTATAATATTTTATAACCAGTTATAATATATTATGAGCTAATCCTCACTGTGGTTTTTCCATGTAAAAATCTTGTGTTCATGTGTTATGTGCTTTGATGGTTGCTTTTATACTTTATTTTCTTGTTGTAAATTGAATATATGTTATGTGGAATGAATTTTTAAATGTTTAAGTGGTTTAAAAGAATACTTATTCACCCCCCTCTTAGTATTTTGTGTGTTCAACAATTTGTATTAGAGCTTGGTTCCTTTGAAGGAGCTTAACCACTTGGTGAAGATATTGGAGGTTGAACACATGGCTATTAGAAGATTTCCTACTCTAGAAGAGATACTTGTAGTTGGGTTTACAAAATAAGAGTGCATGGTTGACTTGAATGAAGAAATAAAAATAGCCCTTGAAGATCTAGAAAGGACTGAAAGTGAAAATAAAAATCTAAAGGAAAATGTCAAAGAAGCAAATGAATGCATTAGAAAGTTGAGAGAGCAAATCAAGAAGTTAAAAAAAGACATAAGGAAGTTAATGAGCAGTTGAAGCAAGTAAATGAGACAATTTACAATATAAAGGTGCAAGCTAAAGAAAGAAAAAGAATTGAAGAATGGCTAAATGCCAAAGTGAAAAGTAAATATAAAGAATGTACAAAGCTTGAAGAAGAAGTTGTGACCTTGAGATCAAATCTTGAAAAAGAAAGGAGTCATGAAGAAAAAATCAAGATGAGTTCTAAAAAGCTTGATGAAATGATTGCAAATAAAAAAGGATCTAAAGACAAAGGTGGATTGGGATTTGAGATAGGAGAAATCTCAAAGATAGATCAAACTAAAGATCATGTTGAAAAGAAGAATGAAGACAAGAAGAGAAATGGAAAGAAGATCCAGAACCAAAAGAATCAAGTTAGAAGATCACCTATCAAACAACCAAATGCACAAAGGTACCCATATTTTAATGGTTTATGTTATTCTTGCAATAAATTTGGAGATAATACTATGTAATGTAGAAGCATAATGAATGAGAATGTTCATTATTTTCTCGATCAGTGCTTTACATGTAAGATATTTGGTCATAAGGCTAATGAATGCATAAGTCAAATGATGAATGACTATAATAATGGTATGAGGTTTCAATATTTTAATGGCTACTATTGTGCATGCAATGGATTTGGGCATAAAGCTAATCAATGTAGATCTAGAATGAATGGAAGAAACCATGTTCAAAAGAATGCCATATGTTATAATTTTAGTAGACCTAGAAATATCTAAGCTTTGTAGAAGCAAGAATGTGAAGAAGAACAATATGATAAAAAAGAATGATCTGATGAAAAAGAATGATCCAACAGAGATGAAGAAAGAAATGGAAAAGATTTGGAAAAAGAAGAAAGAGACACAGGTTAAGGCTGAGTTTGTACTAGAATTTGGTGTAGATGTTTCCTCTAGAAATTAAGAGAGATTTGCCTTAGGAGGATCATTAAAGAATATTCTTTATCCCTTGCCAAAGAAATGGTGTTGATGCTTCAATACATGGATATGAGGTGTGGGTCAATATTCTTGACCTATTAAAGAAAGAACCGATGGAAAACATAATGTTGCAGAAGTTTACAAAACATTTTAAGTTGATTATGCATACAATTAGGGTTTGAAAAATTTATCAACTGAAGTATTCAATGTAAAATTAGGTCATTTAAAAAAGGTTATAAGTGATTTCACTTGGTCAAAAATAATTTTCAAATGAGCATTTGAGGAAGAAGTAAAGTTAAAAAAAATTCCTTAGAAAAGGTTAGTGGATCTCTCTTTGAAGAAAATAAAGCCACATTGGCCAAATTGTACAATAAGGAGTTTCAAACCAAGCAAAGGGTGACCACCCTCATGAGTATATATCATAACGATCACAAAAGGCTCTAGAAAGAGACTATAGATAAGGTTGAAAACTTAGCTCAGAGATTAGGGATGACTTTGGAGAGCATAGAAGAAATACGTGTTGACATGACTACCCCAGATGTGAATTGTAAGGAACCTATGTTAGTAGAACAAACTCCTACACTAATATTGAGAGGAGAATAATGCAAAAAAATTATAGAACTTTAATAGTTACAAAAAATTAAACAAAAAAAATATAAATATTATGCATACCACAAAATAGTGATTTACATGGGGAAAACCCTTTCGGAGAAAAACCACACACTCCAAAAGTTTCCCAATATATTATTCAATAAATCACAAAGATTAGAATATACTCTCAAAGAAAGCTTATCATAGGAGTATCACCAAACAAAGATCAAGAGACAACACAACTGCTATCGGACTCTCAAAATACATCATCGTCTCTCTACAATAGCCGTAATACAATGCTCTTATAAAATAGAGTTACATTCTAGGGAAAGACAGGCCAAAAAAATATCCACCATTAGATCTAAATCCTAATAATTAACAATTTAAATTTAAAATGTATCATTTATCTAATGTATGTTGACCATTTTAGTAGCTTCTTGAAAAAGTTAACAAAATTTTTTTTACACACATCCCACTCCTCCCCCTTGATGCCATTGTATATTACACCTATCCGTGTAACTAGGATATATATATTCACATATACTATAAACAAAAACCTTTATATAATTGCAAGGTTGTGACACATTTTCCCAACAAATATCCCACTTGTCAAACACCTTCCAAGAGCAACGAGAGGGAGTAAACATTGTCTCTTAATTGCTAGGGGCCAAAAAGCCCATAATCTTTGAACACCATATGAACTTCTCTATGCTCATAGGCTTAGTTAAAGAATCAACAAAATTCATCAAAGTCTCTATCTTAACTAGCTTCACCCTACCATCTTTGACCATATCTTGAACAAAATGATAGTGTACATCAATGTGCTTGGTCTTGGCATGAAATGCCAAGTTCTTGGCTAGAAATATCACACTTGGACTATCACAATAAATTGTCACTGCACCTTGTTTTATTCCAATATCTAAACATAGTCTCTTAAGCCAAATGGATTCTTTAAAAGAATTATTAGCTTCCATATACTATGCTTTAGTAGTGAAAAAAGCAACCACAACTTGTTGCTTACTCATCCAATTGATTGGACCATCGAATAATGTAAACACATAAGAATTGGTGGATTGTCTGCTATCAATATCACCTGCCCAGTCTGAATCCACATAACCATGAATATCCAAGGAAATATCATCTTCAATCATATTACTATGATAACACAAGGAATAATCTAAGGTACTATGTAAATATCCCAAGAATCTTTTAATTGCATCCTAATGAACTCTACTAGGATTAGCATATATCTAGAAAGAACTCCCACTGCTCAAGGGAAATGTTTGGTCTATTACAAACCATAGCATACATCAAACTTCCAACTACACTCTGGTAAGACACTCTACTTATGTCTTCCATCTTTGATGGAGATGTTGGACAATCTAAAATAGATAACTTTGTTCCAATAGAAAGGGGAACACACAACGGTCTACAATCTTGCATGTTAAATCTCTATAAAATTAAATTGACATACTTACTTTGGCCAATCCATAGATTTCTATTCACTCTATCTCTTTTAATTTACATCCCAAGAATGTGTCTAGCTGTACCAAGATCTTTCATTTCAAATTTAGTAGCAAGTTGAGATTTTAGTTCTAAAATCATACCTTTCCCTTTGCCAATAAATAACATATCATCAACATATAATGAAATAAAAAGGAAATGATCACCATCAGTTTGATAATAAACACAATTATCTGATTTAGAATGCTCAAATCCAAAAATTAACACATATGTATCAAATTTCTAGTACCACATCTTAGGACTTTATTTTAAGCCATACAAAGATATCTTCAATTTACAAACCAACTTACTTTTATCTTTCACCATGTAGTGCTCTAGTTGTGTCATATAAATATCCTCCTCCAAGTCACCATGAAGGAAAGAAGTTTTCACATTCATTTGCTCAACCTCTAAATCATAAACAGTAACAATAGCAAGAAAAAATATTGTGGATGTCATTTTTGCAATAGGAGAATATCTCACCATAATCAATACCCTCAACTTGAGAGTAACCTTTCAAGACCAACCTTGCTTTGCACTTCTCAATAACTCCATTTGAACCAATATTTTTCTTGAACACCCATTTGCAACCAACAGGTTTCTGTCCTTCAGGAAATGGTACAAGATCCCATGTATCATTCTTTTTCAAAGATGCCATTTCTTCATCCATAGCAATCTTCCAGGATTCTGCACCATTCATACCTAATGTCTCTTCTACAGATTTAGGTTCATCCATGTTAGTATTCAAAGAAAAAATACATCTCCAATCATCATGTGTATACCTTTCAAGTGGTTGTCTATGCCTTGTAGACCTACAAAAAAGTTGAGTTGGAGGTTCTTCCCCCTCTTCTAAAGATCCAAAGTTGGATTAGCTCTCCTTAAATTCTTGTCTATCCTTGGGCCTCAATTCAACTTTCTGAAGTGTAGAAGGAAATTGAATCACATCTTCCTATTTACTTTGTTTTGGATATAATGTAATAGAAGAAGGCTTAGTTTCTCTAAAAATAAAACTTCTACTATGAATTACCTTTTGTGCAACAGGTTCCTAAGGCTTGTATCCTTTCACACCATAACTATATCCAATGAAGATACATTTCACAACCTTGTTCTCCAACTTTGTTTGCTTCTCCTTTGGAACATGTGCATATTCCTCAAAAACAAAAACTCTAAGATGTCTTAGTTAAGGCTTGCGATCCAACCATGCCTCTATAGGTGTATTATCAACAACAGTTGATGTAGGAGACCTGTTAATCAAGTAACAAGTAGTGGAAAAAACTTCAGCCCAACACCTTTGTTCTAGTCTAGCACCACTTAACATACTCGTAGCCTTCTCCATTAGTGTCCTATTCATTCTTTTTGCAACTCCATTTTGTTGTGGAGAATATGGAGTTGTCTTTTGTCTATGAATACCACAATCTTCACAATCTATCAAAATAATTAGAGAAAAATTCATTGCCATTATTAGTCCTCAAAAAAATTATTTTCGTTCTAGTCTGCAACTCAACCATTACTTTAAATTCTTTAAATCAACTGAAAACTTTAGATTTACTCTTTAGAAAATATACCCATGTCCTTCTACTATAATCATCAATAAATGAAACATAATATGTGGATTTACTAATTGAAGGAACATCTATAGGACCAAACACATCAAAATGAATAAGATCCAATACACCACAAGATTTATGAGAACTTGAGTAAAAATGAATGTGGTTTTGTTTTCCATAAATGCAATGCTCATAAAAATCAAATTCAAGATTACAATCAGACAAACCTTCAACAAGGTTTTTATTTTTGAAGGTCCTTATACCCTTTTATCCAATGTGGCCAAGTCTCTAGTGCCATAACATAGTTTTCTCTATAGGTAACTTTGTTTTAGAAGAAAGAGCATCCTTGGGTACCCAAAAGCCATGAACATCTGTTGAAGGTGAAACCCTCACTTCTTCCACAAAATTTCTTTTCATAGAAGTAATATTGCACTCAACAGTGCATGCATCAAGCTTATACAATGTGCCATATCTGACACCTCTAGCAATTACCATAGCACCTCTGACCATCTTGCATTTTGCATTAGAAAATACTACTTGCACACTCACATCTATTAGTTTGCTTATAGATAACAAATTTTGTGCTAATCCAGGGATATGCAACACACCATTAATCCTTTTTATTCTACCATCAAGAAACCTAATTTTAACTTTACCACGAACAAAAATTTCTAAATGAGAATCATCACCCAAGTACACCTTAACTCCATCAAATTCTTCATATTCTAAAAACCAATCTTTATTAAAGGTCATATGGAAAGATGCACCTAAGTCAATTAACCATGCATCATTACTTACATGAGTTACCAAAGCTGTAATGAATGCACATAACCATCTTACTTCTTGGAATTAGAATTAGAATCAAATTTCTTTTGTTTCTTCTTCTTTTTCTTCTTCTTTTCTTCTTTGCATTCCTTATGAACATGTCCAAGCTTACTGTAGTTCTAGCAAATAACATTGAAATTTCTAGGAGATTAGATCTCCCCTTAGACTTGGATTTGTCACGCTTCTCATTATTATTTCCTTTTTCCTTAGGTCTTTCATGAACATTTAGGGCTTCCTTGGTAGTGATGAATACCTTCCTCCTCATCTCTTCACAAATAAAAGAACCCACCACATCTTCAGTCTTCAAAATAACAAAAGTACTCCCAATAGCCATAACAAGAGAATCAAATAAATTAGGCAAAGACCAAAGCAAGATCTGAAATTTATCCTCCCTATCCATTTTGACACCAAATGATGCCAATTGATCCACCAACATATTGAATGATTCTAGGTGGTCTATGATTCATCCACCCTCTTCCATTCTCAAGGAATATAATTTCTTCCTCAAGAAAATATTGTTCACTAAAGATTTTTCCTAATACATCTCACCAAGCTTCTCCCATAGTTTTTATGCAAAGGTCTCCTCATGGACATTAATTAAAATAGATTTTGCAAAACACAATATGATTAGACCCTTGGATTTACAATCCATAACATCATATTGAGCAGCTTGAGTAGGATCTGTAGGCCTTGAAACATTCTCATCAACAACATCCCATAGATCTCGATCTATCAACATACCCTCCATCTTCAACTTTCACATTTCAAAATTATTTCCAAAAAAATTCTCCACCTCTATTCTCCTTGATGAACTTGCCATTTGAAAATTCCTACAACAAGATCACAAAATCTCTTCTGTACAAGCTCCCACTCAAACTTGGATTAGTCCAAAAAACCCAACAACCCACAACTGAAACCAAAGGTGATCAAGCTCTGATACCACTTGTAAGGAAGCTAAGATAGTGAAATAACTTCCTATAGTAATCTTGAGAGGAGAATAATGTAAAACTTTTATAGATCTTTAATAGTTACAAAAACTTAAATAGAAATAAACATAAATATTATGCATACCATAGCATAATGATTTACATGGGGAAAACCCTTTTGCGAGAAAAACACCACAGTCCAAAAGCCACCCAGTATATTATTCAGTAAATCACAAAGATTATAATATACTTGCAAAGAAAGATTATCACATGAGTATCACCACTCAGAGATCAAGAGACAACATGACTACTATAAGACTCTCAGAATACATCACCGTCTCTCCACCACAGTCTTAATACAACACCCTCATAAAATAAATTTATATTCTAGGGCAAGACAAGTCAACAAAATATCCACCATTAGATCTAAAAACTAATAATTAATGGTCTAGATTTACAATGTATCATTTATCTAATGTATGTCGGCCATTTTAGTATTTTCCTAAAAAAGTCAACAAAAAATTGTTTACATGCATCCCACTCCTCTCCCTTGATGCCATTGTATATTACACCTTTTGGTGTAACTAGAAAATGAATATATATATATTTAGATATATATCCTATCAATAAAAACCTTTATATACTTTCAAGGTTGAGACACATTTTACCAACATGAATATTGTAGAGGAATCACAACATGATGGTGCTCAACATGAGAATGTTGCTGTAGAAGAAGATGTAAAAAATAATGTGGATGACAATCATCCAGAAGTGGAAGAAATTACAGAAGAAAATGTTGCAGGAGAAGGAGCTACCAAAGAAGACATTACAAGGGAAAATAATTCAAAGGAGGATAAGACTAAAAATTATCAAACACATCCTTCAGTATATGAGACAAATATTGAGAACACTCAAGGCCAACTAGAGACAATAATTCCTCCGAAAAACAAAGAACAATCTATTGGTGAAGATGTGCCTATAAAGAGTGACAAGAAGAAGAAAGAGGATACATCCGGTGATGTAGAAGAGAAGAATGATGCATAGACACTAGTTAGCATTGGTGATAAGGAAAATATTTGAAGGAGAAGGCTATAAAAGAGGATGTAAAGACTATTGGTGAATTTTCCATCACCTCTAGAGATTCATTAAAGAATTTGTTAAGCATACAGTTATAGTTCTAGCATGTAGTGTTTTCCTAGTTACTAAAAATTCCAATGCAACAAGGGTGTGTGGACATGGATAAGATATATCCTCTTCACAAACTTAAACTAGGTGACAAATTTCATGCATCTTCCCATAAAGAAGTCATTGAGACTCATTAGAAGAGTGGAGTCGTGATAGATTAGGTAGTAAAGGTTTTGCAAGAGGCCATACCTGGTGTTACCATTGAAAATTTTCTATTCGGTATGGACAATTTAAATTTTTTACTTGATTCGCTTAAGGAGTATGCTAGTGGGTTGAAAGGGAAGTTGGAGAAATAAATATAGAAAAAGATAAATGATAGAAAATTGATGGATGTAACAGAGAAGTGTGTTGCTACACACAATTTTTTTAGGAAACTCTTAATGGTGTACAAGCTTGTGTGGTGGAAGCCAAAGTTTTATTTCAATTTTTTATGAAGTTTCCAAGGGCTACAAAAAGCACAAAAGATGAGATGGACTCAATTGAGTCCCAAATTGATAAAGATTCTAGTGCTTTTGATCTAGCACATGATTTGGATGCAAGTACAAGGTCTGCAATTGAGAACTTGCATGAGTAGTACTTCCAACTATAAGCTCAAAAAGAAAATATTATAATGTAGTTTGGTAATCTCAAGGATCTGGTGAACACCAAGTTCATATATGTTTCTAGTGCCATGTTGAGTGCTGCAAATGATTTAAAGCTAAATTTGATACCTAACACTTCAAATGATGGTGAGGAACTCTTAATGGAGTTTGAAATCCAAAGAGGAATTCTTGGCATAGCCAAGAAGAGGTGGGAGGAAGGAAATCAAGAATGGAAAGCCCATCTTGAAAAGATGCAAGAGTCAAATGCTTTCTCCAAGTGAATGTATTTCTTTCCTTTTATGTATTTCAATTATTGTTTTAGAATTATGTGTACATATGTAGATGGTATAAGGAAATTTTTCTAGAACATTTTTTTGTTGGATTGCACCCTTAGGGGGAGTCAGTTAATATTTTAGCTTGTCTATATGTACATATTAGTTAGGGGAGTTCTGGTATATATGAGAACTTATGTTTTATGCCCTTTTCCCTTGATGTCAAAGGGGGAGAATAATTTTGGGAGATGATAATTGAGACAAGTTGCCATCAATGACAAAGGGGGAGATTTTTAGAAGAATAAGGATTTTTTCATTGATGCATTTTTTGGCAACATGAGCATGAGGGACAAGTGCATTACATTATAATGTTGTCATTGATGTCAACATTGTAGTCTAGTATGAAGACCATTGTGTAGATCAGTTTGTATAGATTGAACATGTTTGAAGATGGTAATCTAGTGGGAATTTGCAAGAAGGTTTGATCTGGTGAAGGTGGTTGATATGGAAATTGATTAAGTTTCAATATAGGTAATTCTGTGTACAATACATTCTGATTATTAGGTCTGCATTGGTCCTTTGTGTAAGATATTTCTCTATGGTTTTGACATAATTTTCTTGGATAATAGGGAATCTTATATCTAGATTTTCATATTATTTTAGATTCTTGTGAAGAAGTTATGAGTGACAGAAGTTCAGTCCAATAATAATAATGGTTTCTAGTTTAGTGTACATATTTTGGTGAATCCATACTTATTTGTGGATTGAAATATGGATTTGTTGATTTGTGGGAATGTTGATAAGTGTTAGTGGCACCTATATTCCAAGTGACATAAAGTTTGGAGGTTTGCGTGTCTAATTTTAGATGAGCAGTTTGTTGCAAGTATGAAGATGTTATTGATGTCAATAGGAAGTCTATTGACTAGTGTTGTCATTGATGTCAATAGGAAGTCTATTGACTAGTGTTTTCATTGATGTCAACAAGAAGTTTATTGACTAGTGTTGTCATTGATGTCAACTGTGTGTTAAGGAAGTTGTTGCATGATAAAGTTGTTGAGGATATTGAGAAAATTGTGGAAAAGAGGAAAATAGGTTGTAGGTTGTGCATGTATAGTTGAGATATTGAGGAAGTGTTGTGAGTACATGGAGCTATCTTTTTGTTGTAGCATTTGAAGATGAGTTGGAATGAAGTAATGAGCTGAGATGATGTCTTTGGTACTTGGTTTCCAAGTGATTTTGAGAAAATTTGATAAAAAGAGTAAACTATGTTGTGTAAGTGTTCATAGTGTGCTTCGATATTATGCTCCGCATTTCTTCTATATTGATCCTATGCCAAAGTAGATATGATATGTTGTTCATAACTGTCAAAGGTTGCTATATTCAGAATTTGGGTTTCTAGATCGTTGTACAAAGCGAGATATTTTCACTAGTGTGTGAACCAGTTTTTCAGTGATATTTTTTGTGGCATGGGAGAAATGTATTTGCTCTACATTTCTCCACTATTTGGCTTCAGGTTGCGCATATTTGGGAAGTTTCTTATAATGCTTATATCTTTCTATATTCAAGATCTTACTTGATTTGGTTCTGTACAGAATGAGTTTCATTTATTAGTATGCAAATAAGGTTTGCCAATTGTTTTGAGTTGAAGTATTTGTATAGTGCAATCTTGGATGAAGTATTTGATGAATCTCAAGTAGTTCATATATTATTCTAGATTTTGTTCAAGTGAATTATTTCATTTGAAAGTTTTAGATTGATTTTATAAGGAAGCATGTACTTAATGATTATGGTGTTTAACATGGGTATTGGCCGACCTTGTGTTAACACTACATGCGAGGCTTGTAAAAGCATGTTGAGATGTGTTGGGATATATTTGGGTCCTAATTAAGGATTTATGTAGGTTTCCTTCATTCCTATCCACCGCAGGAATGTTTAGGTGCCCACCTATTTTGAATTTGTGTGTATAATGGCTAGTTATTGACATTGGAGAAGGTTTTTGAGGTTGAGGTTGATATAAATAAGTGTGGTGTTGTTGTGAGTTAAATTTATGAAAGAAGTGAGAAGCAAGATAGATGTGAGATCAATGCAAGTGATGTGTGTGTTGCGAATTTGAGCAGAGTAGTGCAAATTTCAAACATTAGGGTTCTTGAAGGTAGTGAGCTGAAGGCATCCGAAATCATTCAAGCAAGACTACAAGATTGTTGAAGCATTTTGGTGGATTCCTTGTTGCATTGAGAAAGTTTTCTCTGCGTAACATTATTCTTCTATCTTCTTGTATTTCTTTCTATGGTAATGAGATTTGGCTGGCTGTGAGCCTTTTAGGACAATGTGTCCTATTCTAGCAGTGAGCCCTTGTACTAGTTTTGCAATTACTTATATTGTGAGCTAATACTCATCGTGGTTTTTACCTCATTGAGTTTTCCACCTAAATATGGTGTTCTCTTGTGTATGGTGTTGCTATTTTAGTCTCTTTTATCTGCATTTCATGTTTAATCACATTAATAGAATAAGGGTTTATGAATGCTTGTGGATCTAGCTACTATTGAAGGTTTCAAAGGTTTAATTTTCTACAACTGATTCACCCCCCCTCTCATTTTCTTTGCTCATTCAACAATTGGTATTAGAGCTAGGTTCCTTAGAGAAAAACTTAACCGCTTGAGGTAGATCCGAGATGGAAAACAAGGTTCCTTTAGAATGCCCTAGATTCAATGGCACAGATTATGCATTCTGGGAGACAAAGATGGAAGGATATTTGGTAGCTCAGGGATTTGAGGTTGAAAAGGCTTATAAGACTACATATACTCCACCTATGAATGGTCCAAGTATAAGTCCAAAAATCAAGGTGCATGAGATCAATGCTAAGGAAATATTTATTATTGTGAATAGTCTTTCAAATACTGAATTAGTAAAAGTTATGAGTTTGAAGACTTCTAAAGAGGTTTGGGATAAGATAGAAAGAATTTATGAAGGAGATGAAAATGTTAAACAAGAAAAGCTATAAAATTTAAAGGCACAATTGGAGACCCTGCATATGTCTAAAGATGAAACAATCAAAATCTACATGCATAGAGTTGATGAGCTAGTGAACATAATGAGAGGTCTTGGTGCACAAGTCAAAGAATCTAAAGTGGTAAAGAAAGTTCTCAGATATCCTCCTGATTCTTATAGTGAAAAGGTATCTTATATTGAGGAAATTTCAAATCTTGATACTTATTCTAGAGATCAGATGATTGGTACACTAACTTCTTTTGAAATGAGGAAAAAGGCTTGAAAAGGAGTATAACTGTAGAGACTGCTTTCAAGGATGGAGTATCAAAATAGGTTGAAGATTCAAATAAGGAAGATCTTGATGATGTGGAAGATAATTTTGTAAGAAGAATGAAGAAGGGCATCGGTAAGTACAAAGGTAAACTACCTTTCAAATATTTTAGCTGTGGTGAAATAGGTCATTATGCTTCAAGATGTCCAAGAAGAGCTATAAACAATAACAAGGAAAATAAAGGAAAAAATGACTAAGAAAGATTACCATGTGAGAGAAGATGCTGGCATTTTTTATGATGAATTTGACTATGGAGACTTTGATGACAATGAATGCTTTTTCTTGGCTATTAAAGAAGAATCTAGTTCTGCTAACTCTGAAAGTTGTGTGAAGGAAAGTGATCAAAGAGAAGGAGAAAGCTGAAGGTAATTTGGTATCTTCTTTTCATGTTAAAGAAGATAAGAATTATTGGGTTGTTAATAGTGGTTTGTCTAATCACATGACTGAAGAAAAGAGTAAGTTTGCTAAACTTGAAAAATATGATGGATGACTAGTTAAATTTGGAGATGATTTTGGAGCTAAGATTTGTGGAATAGGTTCAATTAGTTTTGATTGCAAGCATAACACTGATAATGCTTACTATGTTAAGGATTCAAGGCATAACCTTTTGAGTGTTGGGAAAATGTGTGGCAAGGGATAAAATCTTGTGTTTAAGGATGAAACATGTGAGATAAAAAAAGGGTCCAAAACTTTGATTGTTGTTGGTAAAAGAACATATGGAAACATCTATCAGCTTAAGGGTGCTAATGGAAATTTCTTCATGTATCAAATTAGTGACAATTGGTTATGGCACTAGAGGATGTCACATGAAATTTGATAATTTGGCAAGAATTAGTTTATTTCATGTAGTGAGAGACCTACCAAGAGTCACAAAGCCTAGCGATGCTATTTTTGAGAATTAGTCAATTTGGAAAACAAACAAGGAGTATCTTCAAGGGAAAGCAACAATTTGCTACTAGACTACTAGAATTAGTACATACACATCTTTGTGGTCCTACAAGGGTGAGAAGTCTTTAAGGTGACATGTATTTTATGCTTTTAATTGATGATTACTCTAGAATGACATGGTTTACTTTTCTTAGAGGAAAACATGATGCATTAGATAAATTCAAGGAATTTAAAGATATGGTTGAGAATGAAATGGATTTGAGCCCTAGTTGTGAGCCTTTTATCTTCTTTTATTTCATTTTGTGGAAGTGAACCCTAGCTATGAGCCTTTTAAGATAGTGTGTCCTATTCTGGTAATGAGCCCTTGTACCGGTTTTTCAATTACTTATATTATGAGTTAATCCTTACCATGGTTTTTCCCTCATTGGGTTTTCCATGTAATATGGTGTTCTCTTGTGTATAGTGTTGCTATTCTAGTCTTTGTTATTTTCATTTCATGTTTAATCACATTAACAAAATAATGGTTTATGAATGCTTGTGGATTTGATTACTATTGAAGGTTTTGAAGGTTTAATTTGCTACAATTGATTCACCACCCCTCTCATTTGTCTTGTTCATTCAACATAATTGGTGAATTCTATTATTAGATCATTACTGGTGTTGACCTAATAATTTTTGTATATTTTAGAGTTTAACTAGAAGTATTGATTCATTATGTGAGAGATATTATGGGTCCATTCTGACCTATTTTGATTTGTTCTAAGTTTTGAATGCTGGTGCAAAGTGTGTACATGTGTGTATGTGGAGCCAAAAAGGTATAATTGGTATGATACATCTAATTAGGTTGACCTAATTGATGTTGTAAGTTTCTTTGGATAAAGTGGATATATATGTGTGTGTGTAAGTTATTTTTTGGTGTTTTAGTGATAGAGATGAAAAAGTGAAGTACAATTGATGCGAATCATGCGAGTATAGGGTAAATGTAGAGTAGAGCAATGTGTTAGTATAGATCAATATGAAGTGTGTAAAGTATATATTTTGAGCTTTAGTTGAACTTTAATTCATGCATATGTTAGATACAACTGTAATAGTTCAAATCTTGGTTGTGTGCCATAATATCTTCTAATTTTTCTTCTTTTAGTGGGTATTGAGCCCACTTGGACAGTGAGTCCATCTGCAGTGAGAACTTATGTAATATCTAATAACTAGTTATAATATATTGTGAGCTAATCCTCACCATGGTTTTTCCATTTTAGGTTTTCCACAAAAAAATTGGTGTTCATGTGTTATGTGCTTTGATGGTTGCTTTCATACTTTCTTTTCCTGCTGCAAATTAAACATTCTATGTGGAATGAATGTTTAAATGTTTAAGTGGTTTAAATGAATATTGGTTCAACCCCCTCTCAGTATTTCGAGTGTTCAACATATTGTTGTTGTATGTGTGTGGGAAAATTTGAGGACATGGGTTATGAAATGGTTCTCTCAGCTTAGGGGATGGCAAGGGCCTTAAAATGGCTTAATGATGTCTTGTTGGTAGGATGGAGAGCTTTAATTCTCCTATTGGAATGCATTCTTTATGAATTTTGTGGAGAAAAAAATTTGGAGTTCACTTCTTGTTGTTTCCACTTGAAGCCTTGTTGGTAAGGTAAAATAAATTCAGTATATGTTCATAATGATAATGATAGGTTTTTGGGTTTAGACTTTCAAAGGAAATGTTGTTTTTAATTCTTCATGAAAAATGTAGAAAATGTCTATGTAAAATGAAAAATAAAAAAAACATTAAATATAATTAAATATATTGGTTCTATGTAACAATGGTTTTTATTAATCTAGATTGAAGTTTTTATTTAAATGAAGAATATTGTTTTAGTTGCTATTATTTTAAGGTTAGGAAGATATGTATTTTTAAAGTTTCAAAATGGAAGGAGTAATTGCATCTTCCTTTACTTGTGTTTTAAGCTAAAATGTGCATCTAAAGTATAAATATATCTATTTTATATATTTTTTAAAATCAAGACAATTATTTTAAGTGTTATCAAGCTAAATTTTTCACAACCTATAGAAGGATAACTCAATAAAAAAATGTAATAAAAGGAGAGAGGATAATTTTAGTGGAATAAGAAAAACTACATATATTTATATATAAACTTATATGTAATATTACTCAAGAAGATATTGATGCAATATAAATATCTTTTGTGCTAACATATATATAATAGATAAAAAAAATTCCCTTTTCTCCTAAATCCATGTTTCAAAATTTAGATTTTAAAACTTATAAGCATTTAAAATATATATTTTATATAAAAAACAAAAATAAGATAAAAAAGAGAGAATATATATGCCTATTTTCCATGAATAAAAAATAGGAAAGAACATTGTTAGTTTCTCTTCTCTTTACGAACTGTTAAAACAAAGAATTGAAATTGTTTTATTGATAAAACAAACTATGTTTTTTTTTTAATTTTATAAATTATATATATAAAAATATATTAAATGAATCTTTTGTTGAACACTCAGAATATTGAGAGGGGGGATGAATCAATATTCACTAAAATTCGTTAACTTCATCAACATAAACATGCATTCAAAGCATCTCCTCAAACTTGAAAAAATGGAAAGGATTAATTAAAGCATGCATCACATCAATAAACACAAGAACACTAGATTTACATGGAAAACCCTTGAAAGGGAAAAACCATGATGAGGATTAGTTCACAATATATTATAACTTGTTATAATGGATTACAAAATGGAGGACTCACTATCCAAAAAGATGTTGGAACACAAAAATCTATCAAGAGGGGGATGAATCAATAGATCAATTAAAATTGGTTCTTTAATACCTTTTAATGTAGATTTTAAAAAATATGTAGAGATTATAAAAACACACAAATGCATATAACACTAGATATAAATGGAAAACCCAATATGGGAAAAAACCATGGTGAGAATAATTGCTAGGATCTATTGTCCTAATCTAGACTTTAATAAAATCTCACTGGTTATAATGTTTAAGGTCCCCAACCCTAAGGAGACACAAATCCCCTATTTTAGGAGCACCAACTCTAAGGAAGCACCCAATCCCTAACTAAGCACCTACTCAACTATTTGATGACACTGAACAATAAAATTTACAATAAGGATTATGGAGCTACAAACTCTAGATTACATATGATTCAATTGAATCTGGTTCCATGTTACAAACTCATTCTGCAACTTCTCAACCTTTTCTATTAGAACATACTCTATTCTATCTCTCTGCTATCTTAATAATTCATTCCTATGCACTACTCTTCTCCTATTTCTTTGTTTTGTTACACCTCTGTTAAAATTGAATGCAAAACCTAGATAATTTTCTGGGTTACAGTCTAGGTATCTTCTCACAACTTTCACTTGCATAGCCTATCAATAATACAAGTACACCTCTGATAGTTTCATCTCTAATTTTCTTCATTGATAAGCATCTTGTCCTCGATCCATGCACAACCAACCTAAACTTTGTGATTTTTCTATTTTTAGAATACAACAAATTGAGGGTTTTATATGCATTAATTATCATTCCTTGCATATTTTTCAGCTATCAAATTTTATGGCCAATTGAGCTTTAATATAATCATCCATTCATCCCATCATCAATTAAAAATGGTAGTTGGAGTAGTTACAACATTCAATTTGTCCTCTATATCAGTTTCTAGCTTGACTGAGAGTTTCACTGCCACTTTCCATCACCTAGGTGTTGAAATAATCTACCTTTAAATTTTGGGCATCAATCTTCAATTTCACGCCATAGTCAGATGGTTATCATTTGAACTCACAACTTTAAAACATAGTCATCAGATCAAATTCACTTAAAACCTATGTTATTGATTACCATCACATATACTGGGTGAATATTCTACTTTGAATGGGCTTAAGACCTTGTCGATGTCATCTGGGACATGCATCACCATACCACATTTTTGCAAGCCACAAAAGGGACCCACTAAAACTTTTATGGAATAGTGGGCATCGTTTGATCTCACTTGGATACATCTTTGACCATCAATCTTCCTAAGTGGAGAACCTTAAGCTTAGTCCTATCGAGACACCTATCACATTTCTGTGCTTCCACAAAAAATTGTTGATGTCACCTTCTAAGTAGTGCGGGTGCACAAGAGCCGCCCAATTTTCAATCACTTAACCTCCACCGTTGATCATGTTTGATCAAATATTTGTTACCATACTTAGGAAATACTATCGTCCATATTACTCACTAAGCCAGTAAAAACTTAGGACAAGGGGCCAGTTGTATAACAACCCAAAGGGCTTAAGTGATAACTTAAGTGACTGGTAACCACTGATATCTAGTCAACATCAAAATATAAAACCTATTAGGGGAAATGATTGAAAAACTTAGGGTTTCTTTGCTAAACCCTAATCAGACTAGAGAGAAGATATAATTTAGTTTTGAGCTTGTTTTTTTCCTTTTGATCATGCAGACCATACCAATGGAATGCTCTCAAAAAACTCACATCAGATCTGCTATCTGTATTCTCCACAAGCCTCCAGAAGTGACCTTTGTAAAATCATGACAACATTGCAACAATTTAAGAAAATTTGAAACTCTACAAAACATGCTCTTCTCTCCACCATATTTCATCAACCAACCTATGACTTATCCACTAACATCAATGAAAATCATTTTTCCAAAAATCTCCCCATCTAATATCACTAAGCTATCCTTTTGACATCATTGAAAGTATAATGCCAACAATCTCCCCCTTTTTCATTGAAGGAAAAACTAAATGCTCTGCACCAATGCTTTATAGAAATAATTGCATGCTCTGCTTTAATCAACAATAACCTTTTTCAATCTCCCCTTTAGTTGCACATCTTGTCCTTTGATAAATTATGCAGGAGCATCCAGTGGTGTAAGGGCAATCTTGCATCACCCAAAAATAGTTAAATTTCAAGTTTCTCAGTTTTTAGATGTTTTTACATTTTTGGATACCCTTTTCGTCTTAATGAAATTCTCAATTTATGGTTTTTATTTTCTATTCCTGGGTTGAAAGATATTGCAGTTTTAGTTTCCCAGATTTGCACCTGAAAATCTTCCGAGTTAGATTTGAGGCACTTAGAGTTCCCGGAACGGCCCCAAAACTTTCCGAAATTGGCATAGCAAATTTTAAGCGCGTTATTGACTTCGAGACCTTTCCAACAGTTCAAACGGTTCGCGAATCAGAGTCCCGGATCAAAATTTATGGCCCCGAAAAGTTGGCACACTTTCTAGAAGATACAATTGCAAATGTTCTTTTGAAATTTGAACTTCAATTTGTAATTTTTTGGCGCCAAACTGCCTAAACTCAAATTTGAATGTTGTTTTGGCTCCAAACTAAGAGAGCTCTATTTATGGGGTTTCTAATTTTGGGTAACTTTTGGGGACAAGCTCGCATATTGTGAAAGGGTGATTATGTAGCTTTCTGTAACTTACATGTGTTGTAGAACTTGGGGATTTGAGATCCTCTGCATGTAAGAAGCTCCATTTTTCTGAACAATAAAATTATTTTCTTGTTTGTGGGTTATTTTCTAAGTCTCGGGTTGTGCCCTCATCAAGTGGTATCAGAGCGGGTTTTCTTGAGCATGTGGATAGATCGCCGATCATGAGGTAGTTCGCACCAGGACCGTGGTTGTGGGTCGAGGTCAAGAAAGATGCCTCCAAGAGTGATGCTTGGTGGGCGTGGTGGTGCTAGAGGTGGTTGAGGTGGCAAAAATGCTGGTGGAAGAGATGCACTGGCAACCCTCCAAAGACAAATTGATGCGTTACAAGAGTAGTTGAGAAGAGGGTTAAACCTGAGGGAGGAAAGTGATGATGAAGGAGAGGAAGAAGGTTTAAATGTAGAAGAGGAAGAAGAAGCAATTGATCAAGACCAAATGTGGCTAATAAGGGCCATTTTGAAGATCAAGAAAAGACCCAGAGTAGAAGTCCCCAGTTATTCTGGAAGTCTGAACCCAGAAGAGTTGATTGACTGGATCAACGAGCTAGAAGAATATTTTGAGTATGAGGAAATAGAGGACCCAGATTAGGTTAAGTTTGCAAAAATAGGCTAAAGAGGCCATACCGATGTTGAGTGCAGAAGGGTCAGTTGAAAGAAAAGAAATCAAAGAGGAAAAGATATCACCATATGGGATGCATGGTGTAGAAAGCGAAGAAGTAGTTCATACCGATTGGACTCTGAGTTAGATATGTTGAAGAAATTGCAAGGGTGTAAGCAAGGAAGCAGATGTGTGAAAGAATATACTGAATATTTTCACAAAATAATCATCAGAATGGGTCACATAGAGGCCAATAAGGAGAAGGTAACCCGATATCTTAATGGGTTACAACTGAGCATTCATGAGGAGTTAAGCCTAGTCAAAATGAACACCATTGAGGATGCGTATAAATTTACTCTAAAGGTGGAAGAGAAGTTGAACAAAAGATTTGATGGCAAGCAAAAAGGACGAGGAGGTCAAAGTGGAAGGGGCAGTGGAAGACCTTCAGGAAGCCGAAATGATGATGAAAAGAAAAGTGAAGATGTGGGTACCAGTTGAAGCCAAAGGAATGACAACTTCTACCACCCTCATGATCAAAATAGTGGTGATCAAAGAGGTAGAGGACGAGGGAGATATGGACAAGGATCTGGAAGAGGTGGTTTCAAAGGAACGTGTTTCTAGTGTGGTGAAGAAGGGCATCGAGCCTATGAATGTCTACAACACCAAGGAAGGGCAGACAAAAGGCCAAAAGGTTGTGGAAGGGTTGCGCATATAGATGAGGAGGCCCAATCTGAACATTCAGATGCTGAAAGGGGAGAAGCCCTAGTGATTAGGAGACCCTGGTGAATGAGGAAAAGGAACTAGAATAGAGGAAGAATTTGTTTCACACAAGGTGCAAGTGTGAGGGAAAATGTTGTGCTCTCATTATTGACGGTGGGAGCACCAATAATCTGGTGTCAGAAGAGACACAAAGCTGAAGCTGAAGAGGGAAAGGCACCCGCATCCATATCGGATTGCATGGTTGTAGAAAGACCACAAAGTTTTGGTTAATGAGCAGTGCCTAGTAAAGTTCAAGATTGGGAGCTACCACGATTAGGTACTCTGTGATATCATCCCCATGGATGCATGTCACATGTTGTTGGGGAGGTCGTGGTAGTTCGATAGGCGAGCTATACATGATGGCCATGCAAACACTTATTCCTTGACAAAGGATAGGGTTCGTCACAAGTTGAAACCCCTGAAGGAGACCGAAGAAAAGGTATGCAGTAGTGCTAGAATTTGTTATGTAGATGGAAGAAAAATTTTAGAAGGTATGAAGCATGAGCATGTGTGTTATGCATTGATTATTAGAGTGAGTAAGGAGGATAGTGAGAAGGTTCCAGAAGAAGTTTCTGGGATGTTGGATGAGTTTCAGGATGTGTTTCTGATAATGTGCACGAGGTTTACCACCAATAAGGAAGATCAGTCATGATTGACTTGATTCTAGAG